>OZ023273.1:113210386-113358046 GCA_964007475.1 Hybos culiciformis
CTTAAATTTCATTTTCATTTTTTAACCGACTATATTTTTTTTTTATAGAATTACCAATATTGGTCTCTTTTTACATAAAAAAAAAATAATATATGAATTTGTAAGACAAACTGGTTTATATGTATATCATTTGATGGCTCTCAGTTTTTCTGCAAAAAGCTCAAATTGCATAATAATCAGACAAGAAAAATATTCAAGCGCAATTATTATCGCACAACAAACATTATTATTATTATGTTTTATATACATATATATTTTTTTTATATATTATGTTAAAAAAAATTTTTTTTTATTTATTTTATGTATATTTTTTTTTTATATCTTTAACCTAGATGAATGCATGCATTTTTTATGTTCTAACAACAGATGCATGGAAGTGAATGGATATAATAAGCAATATCATGTAGATTTGTCTAGTGGAAGTGTGGTACAAAATTGTTTGTTTTTATATATAAATAATAGCAAACACAAAAGAGAAGTGAAGTATTATTGAAAAATAGTTAATATTATTATTACAAAAATAAATAATTCTACGATATGTAAACGGAAAATATTTGGAATATAATAATATACATAAATTAGCTTCACATTTCTTTTATCACATTATTGGAAATTTATGGAATTTTGTTTTAGCTCTAAAAGCACAGAATTAAAAATGTTTTTAGTTGCTCGATGAAGGGTACAAAAATAAGACCATAAACATATTTTTAGTTTCTTGGAAACTAGTACCTATATTAAAGCTAACTATATACCAAGTATAATTGAGTTGTTTTATCTAGTGTGTTACTCCCGGGATTTCCCGGGATAAATTTCCCGGGAAATTACTTAGTTTTACATTTCCCGAATCCCGGGAATTTAGAAATTTTTCCCGGGATTTTTGTTGTGATAATTTTTATTGACATCTGGCAAAACTGATAAAAAACAAATTGACAATCCCTTTACTTACATTGTTTTAGAGAGCTATAAGTAGAATTAAAAGGAAATTTAAAAATTGCAATTGCAGAATCGAAAAAAATTGTGTACCTACTCCAACTCCAACTACTTTGAACTTCAACTTAATATTGAGGAAAGAAATGTTGTTGTTTGAAGAAATTGGTAAGATGACATCAAATTTAGAAAAATTATTTAATACTCTTAATTATATACAAGCAACATCTACGAAAAGCGAACGGGTGTTTTCTACTCAAATTTTTGCTCCAAAAAACGATCAAATCTAACCGACCAGTCAATTATGTTTCCTTAAAACTTATTTCATGACAATGGATAAAAAAAAATAAAATATTAAATAAATAAAAAATAAAAATTTATCTGATTTGTGTTCTCATTTTAAACAACCAACACCCAAAAATTTTTATTGCAGAAATTAATACCAGTGAAATCCCGGGAACTTTTTCCAATCCCGAATCCCGGGAGTCAAAAAATGTCGGGAAAAGTAACACACTAGTTTTATCATATACTTTGAAGAGCTGCCTAAACTTAGATATTAAATTAACTTATTAAATAGGTACTGCGAATATTATTGGAATGTGACTTTTATTTTTCACAAACTGTTAATAGTTTAAGCGAACAAAATAATAAATATTATTATTCTGCTATGCATATAAAATAAGTTCTATTCAATTTTATTAATTTCATATACATTATACGTATTTTGTAGAAAGGGTAGTAGTATTTTGATTTCATGTTAATTATATTTGGGTGAGACACTATATGATAAGTATGTGTATTTAGTTATTATAATTGAAAGTAGTTTTTTTTATTTGACCTGATTTCCGGTTGAAGAAATTCTTATATATAATTTAAGACCAAATATGAAAGAAACCATTAAAATATCGAAATTTTGAAAACTACTGAGAATTCGTTTGTTGTGGGAAAAAATCATAAAATAGAAATAGTCTTAATTAATGGATTATGATTGATTATGAAATTTTCGCAATATACATATAAAAGTATTGAATTTAATTTGTCAATATTTCATAGTTTTTTGTATTTTGAATTTAAATAATTTGTGCATTTATAATAAAAACAAATTTAAAGCTTCATTTTTAAGAAAAACTATAAATATTTATCGCAAGTAAATAAGAAGTTAATATAAAATTAAAACAGAGGATAAAACAGTAGAAAAATCTTATTAAAAACATACTCCTAAAAAATATTATCAAAAAAATCTTGGCCTTCATATTTTCGAAAAGAATAAATTAGTTGAACACGAGAACACTATACGAATTTATTGGAGATCGCAAAAACTTAAAAAAAAAAACCGTTTCAATATTTTTCGAAAGTTTCATGTGCCATTTACTCAATTAGGAACCATTCAAAGATCAATAAATATTTTCTGCATTCACAAATGTCGCCTCGTTCAGCAATCAATATTTAATGTAAAAGGTTTAAGATCATTTTTTGTTTGAAAAAAAAAAACACAGAAAATAGTTTAAGGTATCATTATATTTATGATAATTCGTAAAACAACATAAACATAAATTAACATCTGCAAATATTTTTATAGTACTCTATAATTGTTGATTAGTTTAAGTATTATGATGTTAGCATAATTTTAATATAATTGCAGATACTTTTGGTATGCCATTACAGTATTTATACATAGTAGTGGTAATAATTCGCTCTGTGTTATGAATATTTTTTTTTTTAATGATCAGATAGATTTGTCTAATAACGTGTGTGTGTTACGGTGCGGTTTAAATTGCTACAATCAAAATTCTTATAAGAAATTAAAAAATATAATGGGACTCAGACTGAACTGAAAGTTATTTAATATTTTTGCGTTGCTTCAACTTATTTGCTAAGTATTTTAATTTTTATTTTGTGCAGTGAGAAAGGTTCGTCTTCATTATTATTTTGTTGCATTCATTTAGGTATATATATATATTATTGAAATTTTTACTTTCAGCTGATATGATTTGTGTATTCATTTATTATATCTCGTACCAATAATTATGATTGAAAATAGAAATTTTAATGGTTTCTTCTTTACAAAATTTCGGTTAAAATTTTGCTGTATATGAATATGATTGTTGTTGAAATAGGATGGTACAAAATGTTATGCTAATAGGAAATTATCATAAAATTGCATTAAAATTGCTATGTTATGTGTACGAGAATATCAATAAACAATCTTTTTGAAAGTTATAAAAATATTGACCGCAGATGATAATATTACGGCCAGTGTACTTTCATAAAATATATTTACGCAACTTTGCAATTTAATTCTATATAATTATTATGCATAAAAGTTTGAAATTGGTCATAGATGGATGTTCCTGAATTGTTTTTAAATATTTTCATATTGCATTTATCTTCCAATTATAGTTTTTAAAATTTATTATTTAATAACTAACTATATAAGTTAAGTGTCTCTATTGTAATTTCTTCGCTGTGTAAATTTTAATTTTCAAATAGTACGCATCAAAATTTTTCTCTCAAATATCAAAAAAAACTTATTCCTATATACAAAAATGTACTTCGTATTTTACTAAATCCATAAATGTTAGTCATTTAATTTTATTTTTTTTTAATTATTGTCTGAAAATATTATATTGATCTTACAGTCACGTTTCAAAATAAAATCATCGGAAATAAAAACGAAAAAAAAAAATCAAATTTAATCATGATTTGAATATTTAAAAAAAAAAAAATGTGATAATGATCGGTCAATATTTTCTATAGTAAAATATATATAATATTTATTTTCATTTCTTTAGCAAACATGTGGTGCACCAATATTGAATTATTTTATAGCTAAAATTTGCCGATTTAAACTTTATCTGAATACAAAATGAAATTATTGAACTTGAACTTTCAAAAAAAAATTGAATTAATTTTTTGAAAAATTTGTTTTTTACAATTGAAGAATTATTATTTATATACATTATACAATTGAATATTATTGACTTAACTATGATTCTAAATCATAGTTAAATCTCTTTGGTAATAAGGATGTAATTTCTGCGATAAAATTTAAAATTCCATATACAACTTAATAACTGAAATTAACTATGTGTTTCTGCTACACATTTTTTTTCTTTATTACTAGCATTTATGAGCTTTATCTATCTTTCATTTTTCATATAGAAGGTGTGATTTTTAAATGGTTTCTTCATTTTATTTCAATGAATATTGCACGAAACTTCCCTTGTTTTGAAAATAAAGCCTACTGCTTATTATACATGAAAATATTTTATCTTGCTTCAAAACGTTTCACTGCAAGTTTTGGACTCACCAACAATTTATGTATATTTTAAGCAATTCATTAAAAACAAAAGTAGTCCATCCAAAATCAAATTCCCAAGATAGAAATTCAGATTTATCGAGTTTAATAATACGGACTTTTCCGTTTTTGGCACAATTTAATAACAACTCGGATCTTAACTAATTTATTCTTTTTATCAACTGTATAAATAATTAAAAAAAAAAACTAGTACATTAGCTTCCTCTACAAGCTAATGGCTAGTATTGAAATCCCGCTGCAACATTTTTTTTTTTTTATAAAATGCATAATCAATGATTTTGTAAATTTTCTGCACAATTTATCAAGAATAATAAATCATTTTTAAGATTATTTAATATTAATTTTTTTTTAGGTTTATGTATTTTTTTTTTGTCTTTATTAAAGGTATATGTTTTAACGGCAAAAATTTTTAATTATAGTAGGTTTGTTAGATATAATTATACTTTAGTTCCATATCTTATAATTAAGAGAAAAACATATGTAATTAAATCATATTTCAAGAAATAAAAACATAAATTTTTAGTCACATTTTGTAAAAGTCAATTTATTAAAAATAAATTTTATGTTAATCAACCTAACTGCAAACATTTCTAATAAAAAGAAACGAATTGAGGAAATATTCAAAAAATAAATATATAAAAAAAAATTAACTGTTTGCAAAGTTTTTGCCAATTTTTTTTTTTTATAGAAACATATATATTTTTATTTCACCGAATCAATAAATTTATGGAGAAATTCTTTTTTTCTTTTTCTTTATTAAACAAGAATTAAAATTGGGTATCAAGACTTCATGGACCAAAGTCCATTAATTTAAAAATCAAAGAAAAATTGCCTACTTTAACATGCCTACGAAATTAATTTTTGGGAAGAAGCAAAAAAAAGGTTATAATTTTCACTTTTTATTTAATGGGTTTTCAGAACTTCAGTATGATAGTAATATTTTTTTTTCCTGAATTTTATTATTTTAAGTTGCGCGCCAACCAATGTTATTTATTTGCATTGCACAACTTTCGAAATAAAATTCGATTTTACTATTTTTTTTTTGTTCAATTTTAAATATTGAATTGTACTATAAATAATTTATCGAAGGTCAGAAATATATATTTTGTGTGACTGAATAGAATTTTTTTAATATTTCTGCATAGAACGGATTATAATTTTACAGCTCTAATTAATTTAAAATTAATTTAAAACAATAAATAGTTATGAAATTTTATTAATTTAATTACCACAAAATTTATTAAATGGATTTCATAAAACAAAATAAAAACAAAACATTACATCCAAATATCAATTATTTGTAATTATTTAAATTTCACTGTGTGATAATATTGAAGTGTTAGATATAAGTATCTAGTTAGAATGCGTTTTTGCTCTTAATATGACGACTATAGTATCTAAGTGTTGTGGCGTTTCCCTCAAACTGCTATATTTCAAATTTTCAACAAGTTTACTTTATAAATCTGCAGATTGTTATTTTTTTTCTTCGACCCAGTAATTTATTTAAATTCAATAAAAGAAATTCGAGTGCTGAGCCGTTTTTTTTTTTTGTACATTCTCCGCAAATATAAATTTTAATTCCTACCTTAAAAATGTATCCAACTGAATGAATTAAAAATACAATTATATCTCCAATTGCATTTATAAATGAAATTATAAAATTTTGCTCTTGTGGAGTTATGCTGTTCCCATAATCTGAGTTGCCATTTAAAATTATATCATTTGTAGCCATTTCTAAGCCTATTTTAAATAATTTTTGTTGTTTTTTTTTTCTTTGATATTTTTTGTTTTTAAATCTATCTGTTTAATATTTATGCACTTTTTTTTTATTAAATATTTCTATCAAAAATTATGTAAATTTTTGAATAATTTTTTTTGTTTTCTTATTTATTTCTTTTGGCTATGTGTTTATTTTTTATTTTGAATTTTTTTTTTTTGTATCTTTTTTTTAAACCAAAATTACGATGTTACACAGATATTGTTGGCCTTTTTACATTTAATAAAAATACATTTTTTTTTATTTCAAAATTTCACCTAAATTTTATTTTGTTTTTTTGTTGTTTTCATTCATCAACAAAATTTTATTTATTTATTATTATTTTTATTAATTTTATAATTTTTAAGCTTTAGGCTAAAAATTTGACAACTTTTATTAATTAATTTAAAAAACAAAAAAAAATGTTGGCTCAATTTTTGTTTTTTTTTTTTTAATTTTGAAGAAAATTCAATTTAATATGAAAATGTTTGAAAAATGTAAACAAATAATATTACTAATCATCAGGTCAAAAATTCCAAAACATCATGATAATGGGTTGAAACAATTTTAGAAAATTCTTTTTTTAACATCTAATTTTTCTTGCGTTTTTCAAAATTTATAACAATTTTTGATTCTGTTTTTTCCAAGACAAATTCATAAATATAAATAAATATTATATTCAAAAAAAAAAAAACATAAATTGAGCCAATTTGATTTTTAATCAAAAATTTATATACTTTTTTAACTATAATTAATAAAATATTTTTTTTTTATTTTACTGCGATTTCGAAAAAAATAACGTTTAACTTATATATTTAAGAAATATATTATTTTTAGTGAATTTAACACGACCGATCTTAACGGTGTTAATTTTAAAAGTGATTACAGTTTAAGAAAAAAATTTTATAATAAGGGAAAATAAATAATTTTGTTTGATTTGAAGCTTCCGCGGTAGCTTTATGTAGCATTAAACAAAAAAACATAAAAAATTCAAGTTAAGCTTTATTAAAAAACTTATATATTTTTTAAGCGCCAAAAATTTTTTTTTGTCATATCAATAACTACAAACTACATGTTTGAATGCATTTTAGTTTGTTTATCTTTTTTTAAATCATTAAGTTTGATTTCTGCTGGTTTCAGTATAAACAAAAAAAAATTATTATTTTAATTTTTTTTTTTTAGTATTTTTAATATACCGGCTAAGTTAGTTTGTTTTCTGCATATTTGATAAATTTTTTGTTTGTTTTGATTTAAAGTTGTTTTCGATCAGAAGTTTAGAATTTAATTATAAGAATTTAATGGGTCAATAGACGGCTAAGGAAGTTAGTATTTTGTTTTTGTTTTTCTAAATAAATAATTAATGACTTAAGCATATTAAAGTTATTTGCGATTTTTTAACTTCCTTATTATGCATAAAAAATAGGAATATAAAAATATATAATGTTTTGCGGTTAAAAAAGACCATGAACTTTGCTAAAAGACGAGTTTGCAATAAAATAATTGGCTAAAAAAAAGGTTTTAAGTGGTCTCTTTTAAATGACGATATCTGATGAAATTACAAAATATGAGCACTATTTTATTTAGGTTAGAAGTGAAGTATAAAGTAAGATCTAAATTCCCATCATGTATGAATTTTATTACCTTACATAAACCTTGCCGTCTCTACCTGTCAAAATAAAATAGAACAACATGCATATTTATTTTGAAAATTTTTATTGATTCTTCAACTTTTACCGAAATTTATTTTTTTTTTATTACCATAAAATTAGAACAGCAAAGAATTTCCTTTATAAAATATAAAATATGATATTTTCCTTTAAAAAAAAAACTTTTCTATATAATTTTTATCACACAAAAACCGAAATCACTAGCAAAATAGATAATTTATTAATTTTTAGAAGCTTTTCAATTGATATCTTAAATTCAATAATTAAAGGCACAAAATTGAAAATTTAAATAAAGCGAAATTAAATAATTTTATCTAGTAGTGTCCTTTTTAATTTATTTTATTAATTTTTCAATTTAATTAATTTTTTTGTATCAGTCCACTTCCAGTAAAATAATAATAATAATATAAAAAAGAATTACATAAATATGTCCTTTTCGGTTTCAATTTGACATGTGAAAAACATGCGCAGTAAAAAATTTATTAATATTGTGCTCATTCCATACTTTTCTAAAAATAACATAATGTATATCTTATGTTGCAGATATTTTAATTATTAATAAAATAAGGATAGTACAGTATAGATAAAATTTATTTGAAATTTCTACTCAAACACTTTATGATATTCCAAATTTTTGAGTAGGTACCAAAATATAACAACACTTTTTAATATTGAAATATTTAATACCTTCGTTGGTTCGAATATTTATTAGGCAAAAAAAAATCCCCCAGTTTTGCATAAAGAACATTTTTCTAAAAAATTGAATTTTAATGTTCATGAATGATAGATGTTTCATTAAATAAAAAAAATATTGTGTAGGAATATTTTTTTTGGAAAACGAATAAAAACTCTATGTAAGATAATAGACATATTAAGTATTATGCAAACATAAAACAAAAATTATTTTTCCCAAGAATTTAATTTGCATTTGACTCGTGCTTGCTTCATGCCAAAAGAAAAAAAAACATTATTCTGGTTATATAGAAAACAAGATTAACGTGTGAAATAAGTATAAGTATATAGTTCATTGGCCAAGGATATTTCAAAATCAATAAACTCGAACGTCTAAGTTCACTATACAAACAAATATTTTCATTAAAAAAAAAACATTAAAAAACAAAATATTATTTAAAAATACATATATATACAATGAATGATGATATTGTTATGCAATTTCTAAAATCTTAATGTACCAGACCAACTGGTTACATCTGTTTTTTTTTTGTTTTTATATTTAAAATAATAAAAATCATCTGATCATTTCATAAAAATTTATGTTTATACAATCATATTGTCAAAATTCTGCATATTAATTTCCGTAATGATTTCTTTATTTTACCTTCAAAATAAATTTTAATAAATCATGGTCCTATACAGGTCACTATTATCTAGCACCTAATCATTAATTGTTTTATTATGAAAGAAAAATATTTTGGCGCATAATCAAAACGCGCTATAACCGTTTTTCATAAAAAAAAAAAACATATGTGTATATATATTAAAGTTCTCTTAAAAAAGTTGTATCGGTTTCTAATTTTTTTGTACACTTTTTTTTGTTAAGATATTACCAATTTATTTTGTTTTATATATGATTTTTTTTGTCATGTACGAAATAAAAGTTTGTACAAACCTCAAAAAAATTTGAGTTTGAGCTAATTAAAAATATAAACTTTAGTTTTGAAAAAAAATTTATAATCATTAAAATACATTTATCATAAAGCTGCACTGTCTCTATTCTTTCTTGAGTAAAACTTTTGATAGTAAGGTCGTTCCTGCAGTTTCGCTCAATAACTTTCGACTGAGATTTAGGAGTCTGGAAAGTTCAGATCGAGGATAATTAGTTTTGATTATCAAAGTCGAAAATTAAAAAATTATAAATAAAATTGCTATTTTTAATAATATTCCCTAAAATATCAGTCAATATATGTATAGTTTTTCTACTATATGAATAATTAATTGAATTTTATGTTAATAAAAAAAAAAACAAAAATTTTAATTTTATATATGCCAATAATACCAAGGTTTTATTTATTTTGATTCATAGTTCACTAACCCCGGAAGGATACCCTTACTACACAGAAAATTTACAAGCATTAAATTCTGAATAAACAAAAAAAAGGAAAAAAATCCAAAAAAATTTATATTATTAGAAAAAATAATTTTTTTATATCTAACAAATAATTTGATTCTAAACAAATTAAAATATTTTACGTAAAATTGGGTAATCTTTGTGGAGTCAGAAATCCGGAAGTATTCTGCATTTTATTTTTTTATATATTTAAAGAGGCAAAACAAAAGCTAGAAAAACTTAAATTTGATTTTATTATAATTATTTTAATTAGGAAACAATATCACTGTTGTATATATTTTGAATGGAACTGGTTTTTGACTAATGATAAAATTTTGGGAAAGATATAATTTACAAAATTCATATATCAATTAACCCTTGTACATCGCTAACTTTATAAAGTCTAGGAATTTTCGTACTAAGTGTAGGTAGGTACTAATTAATTTTGTTTCGAAAATTATTACTATTTAGATTTTTTGTTGAAATTTGTTTAGATTTTAACAATATTGTAAAGGTAAGGATTTCGGTCTGGCTGACCTCTTTTTCAAATTTATACATTATTTCAACTAGGAGCTTGATTTATCAACTTTTAAGTGTAGATTTTCTGTTTTTGGCTAGAAATTAATTATTAGCACTAAAATGTCTTGCGTTGCTTGCAAGAAATTGAGTAATTTTCTAATAATTTTTGTTTGCTTCATAAAAATTCTGCAGACATTTTAATAATATCACAAATTAATAAAACTGACATGTTGTGTATTTAGAGGTTTTTTAAACAAAATAGTTATGTATGTAATGTTTTGTTTAGTATTTTCATAAAGGGTTAATATTTTTCTACAAATAAAATAATTCATTACACATGATAGGCATAGTTCTATGATTAAAAAGCATCAAAAATTTTGAGGAAATATCTTTATAAAAACCAAAACAAAAAAAAAACACATACTCTTTTTTTAGAAGAATTTTATATGACGAAATTTTTTGTAGAACGAGTAAATAACTATATATTTCTATATACTATAATTAAAATGAAATCTAGAATTTTTAGATAAATTTATGCTAGATTAAAAATATTTTTAAATTATGTAACATTTTTGATTAAAATTTTTTTTTGTAATATATGTCGGATATTGTGTATTAAATTTATTATTATTACTACATTTTCTTTTTTTATTTTAATTGAATTTATACTAAGTATTATATTAGTGTGCCAAGGTAGTTTAGAAAATTATTTTAGAATTTATTGCTTGATTTCTTAGTTTTTTGTAGAAAATGCTAAAAACATTTAATTTTAAAAATAATTGCACAATTCTCGAAAAAAAATTCAAACGTCTATTTCATCTATTTCATTTGACATATTAATATAGATAGTATAATGCGTTGGATAATATTTTCATCTATTCTAGTTATGAAAATAAAAAACAAGTATCAATACCAAGAACTTAGAGAATTTTTGACGTCATTAATGTTTGGTAACATAAAATTTATATTAATTAAGACTGTTACTGAAACACTGGTTGCACTATTTTCAAATTTAAAATTTAAAATTAGAAGAAAATGCTGTGAACTACTAAATATAAGAGTAAAAGAAATTTTTCGAATCAATTATTTCGGATGTTTAATTAAAAGTTTTTAAATTTTATATTAAATTACAAACATATAGTGTATATTTTTACATTGACGTAAGATAAATTAATTTTGGTAATGACCTTAATGTAACAGGTTGTTACAATGTCGTTGTTTAAAAACTTCAATCGAATATGGCATAAAGTTTGAAAAATAAGAATAAAGTGTAGGCTTCAATTTATATTAATCACTCCAAAAATAGTCAAAAAAGAATTCTTCTTTTCCATATAATTAATGTTATTCAATTCTAAAGTAATAATAATGTTATGTGAAAGATCGAATGAAGGGCATAAGTGGGAAGAAATTAATGTTTCACTTTAATGAACAATACTTTGTATTTCTTGACCTTGCCAAAAATAAAAATTTATTCTTATTTGCATGAAATATATTAACTTGAACTCTAGATTAGGGCTTTACCATTGTTGTAAGTATTACATAAAAAAAATAGGTTTAATCAAATTTTCAAGTTCCTGCTTTGATTTATATGTTTTTATATAATAGTAAATTTATTGTCTTTTGACAACAAATTTCGTATTAAAATAACCGAGAAACTAACATCAGCCATTTAGTGTTAACTATTATATAATGTAAAAGTCCTAAATACATAGCTATTCTAATAAATTTAACACAAGAAAGCACCGAAAATTAGATAAAACTCAAATAAGATTAATTATATATCATATTAGTGTGATGCTGAGGCAGTTGAATTGGTTTATAAACAATTTTTTTACAATAGTAGATTGAAGATACTGTATTTGGTTCCTTGTTTAGATTGAGGAGCAGAGCCCTCTATGTAAAAAAATTATAATTAATAATTCCATAATTATGCAGTCAACGAGACTTTCAACAGATTTTATTCAATTCAATTATTTGATTTTCCGCGAATCATCCAAGGTTAGAATAAGAAATTTTTTGATTGGTGAAGAGACACAGTATCAGCATAAAAGTGTCGTTAAGTTTGTTTATTTTAATATTTTATATCTATTTTTGTTTTTATTTTAATTGTAAATATTATGTAGTAGTTAAAGATTAGGAATTGTTAGATTGTAGAAACATATTGTTGTACATTTATGTTGTCGTATTTGGCAAGAAAAAAAATAAATAAATCTTCGTTTGCAAAACTATAAAAATATATTTACCATTTAATTAAAGAAGCATGAAAAATTGTTTTTTACTTTTTTTTTCGATTGATAAACATATCTTATTTATATTCGCATATCTGATTAATGATAGACAGAGTTTTGAGATATTATGTATGACGATGAAAAAAGAAGCTACAAATTTTCTATTACTACTTATTATGGTGTAGTAAATACTTTTATAAACAATTAATATTATACTGTGAAACTATTAGTTCATATAATTTTTTAATACCACAATCTACAATGCGTTGAAACTTTATTTATATTAAATTTTCAAAAGATAAAAAAAACGATAATGCATAAGCGTATAAATTGTTTCAATACAAATTATGATGACAGATTAAATTATTAATTTTACTTAGTATTTTTTTTTAATTATTCTGGTATGTTTTTTTAGCTCAAATTCCAAACATTTTAGTTTAAAATATATACTTTTACGCTTTGATAGCAACTAAATAATAATGACATGAACTTTAGTTCCACTCTATTGATACCCCGTTGTTAAAAAAAATTTCTAAATTATATTGTTTTATGTTTTTAGATTTATTTTATTTCTATTCATATAAAGGTATAATATTCAAATTTATATCTATTGTGTATATACTTTAATTTATGTTATATAAAAGAATATGTGCAATTATTTAACAAACAAATTAATTAAAAAAATTAATAAAACTTCCTATACCTTTTAAAAATCATTTTACGGCTATAATTAATTATATTATCCGCAGTACTTTAAGATGTTTATTTTAAAAGAAGTTCTGAAGTTTTTATTTCTTTTTTTAATTTACTTAATTAATCAATATAATTCTATATTCTTTCCGGTGTAGGATATTAAATAATAATAAAAAATTAAAATTAACCAGAAATAATTTCCAAAAATTAATTATATTATAATGATTTCTTATTTGTGCACATAATTAGAAAACATGGAAATAGAAATCTTCGCAGTTTTATTTTGTATTTCATGTTTTTATGAATTATGTGTAAAAAACCTGAAAGATCTTTTAATTATTATCTTTAAGTTAATTTAATCAACTTAGTACAAGAACGTTTATCACAAAATTAATTACATCAAACTTTATATTGATCGTTGCTGTTTAACCCAATGTCCTTATCTATGGAAGTAAAGTACAATATAATCAATCTAAATCCATATAATATCAAAATGTTAACATTTATATCTCCTCCTTTTATTTATTTTCCAACAAATTAAAACACATAATAAGTGACAGCTTCCTGAAGTCTTAATATGAATTGCAATGTAAAAAAAAATGGTTTATTGTAATAAAATCAATGTACAAGAATATTAGAAACTCATGTAATTTAAAAATCGTGAATCATGAATATATTTTATGTTCATTAATTTTTATATCTTTTTCATAATGGAACTAAGAGTTACATCAATTAATTTTAATTACAAAATTATAATTCATATATTATAGCAGTTTTATGATTTCACGGATGAATAGGAAATTGTGTACTTTTTTGTTAAAGAAAAATTTCAAAATACTATACCTTTTCTATTGCATTAGTGAGTCCTAATCAGAACTATCTTTAATGGCTCTCCTAATGGTACAAAAAATGTTGAGGAAAAATTTATTGACTGAAGATAATAAATTTCCAAAACATAGTTAACCAAAATTCAAAAATCAAGAAAAGGAATTTTCAGCAGTAAAAATAAATGAGAAAATTTTAATGAATGATCAGTAAAAGAATAGTGAATAGAGTTAATTCTTTAATTTAAGCTATCAATGCTGAGAATAAAAATATTTTAAAATATGTATGTATGACAAATATAAAATTCAAAAAATTAACTTAAGTCAAATATAATAATTTTTTTCACGTTTCAAACGAGTGACTTGAAAAGCAATCATCAACTTCAATGCATATTTTTAGGCGCTTTTGAAAAAAAAATGAATTTTCTTACTTTGTTGAATAAAAAATAAAAATAAAACTATTCCGTGGAATGGAAACAAATACGTTTTATTGTCACAAATTTTTAAAAATGAATTTTATATTTAATACCTATTAATCATTCAACCAGTCGCCCAACAACTAAAATTCATTCCTGAAAGTATCGAATAGGGTTAGTTCAAAAAACAACTAAAACTAAAGATCTAAATTATTACAAAAAAAATTATTACAAAAAAAAAAAAAAAAAATTAATATTAGTTGTCAAAATCTATTTTATTGAATTTTTCTTCAGCTATTTATCGAGAACTTGCTTTTTTTTTAATTAATTAAGTAAAACATTTGACATTGTTTTGTTTTCTACTATTTGTTAAAAAAAAATTAAAATCCTTAGATTTTTAGAAAAGAATAACATGATTCTGAAAATTATTTTTATTGGTAAAATTTTGAAAAATATTAGAAACTGAACATATATCAATATAAGATATTTTAACGAGTACTTTGTGGGAAAAACAAAATTAAATTCACTCTGTATTAATTTAAACTTTTATTATTTCAAATTGTGATGAATGTTACATTTATATCGTTTCGTTAGGATTGTGGTTTTATTTTTACGTAACTCATTAAGATTTTGATGCACAAGGAAATGTTAATTCATTTTTCAATTTTCAAATAATAATGTATAAAAATATTTACATTTAATTACAATTTTGTAATATAGTATATGTATATGTAATTACTTTTTCATTTCTAAATGAGATTTTTTAGATGAACTTACTTACATTATAATTTCCTCAACCAACTATATTATTGTTAAGTCATGTAATGAAAAAATATGCTAAATAAGTTAATGCATTGTTTCATTATAAATTGTAAAATAAATAAAATCTTTGAATAACATTTTTGCTTAATATGCTTGGTTAGGCCTACTTAAGCTGAAATTAATTTCTACATCAAAATAAAAAATTTACTTTATTTCTCTACGAAGCCGATAAAGCTTTTAGTTTCGTTGAAATTTTACCCGAGGATGTTATTTTCTATATTTAATTAACGCTGAATGGAATAAAAATAGTTATAAAACAGCAAAAGAGATAAATCTAAATTTTCTGGACTCTCTCAATAAGAATATTAACCTTTATTTAGGGAGAAAGATAAAATATAAAAAAGGAGACTATTTAATTTTTTTTCTATATAACTATTTAAAATAAGGATGGCTGAAAGATAAATGCAACAAAATATTACTTGCATTCTTGAGAGAGAGAAATATGCGTTTTCATAAGTCAAAAATTATAATTTAGTCCAAGAACTTTGTAATTAATTTCTATTAAAGTGACACATTTTTGTAAAATTCATTATTATATCAACCTTAATTCTTTTCAAAATTTTATGTTTATACCTATTAAAAAAAACACGCATGTGCAAAGTTATTTAAATGTCACCAGTTTCACTTGCTAATATAATAAGCATAGGACATAGGTTATAAAATTGTACCTCTATGAGTAACTAAATAATATTAACGACTGTCATTAAAAGATTGAAGTTTTTGAACATTTAATTTGGTTCATTTTTAAATTTTGAATAATCTATATATATAAAAGCGAAGTTGTCTGTTTGTATGTTTGTATGTTTGTATGTTCCGAATAGGCTCCTAAACCGCTCAACTGATCATTTTTAAACTTACACCATGTCTTTGTGTCAGGTCGGGGGTCGTTATAGGCTATTTTAAAATTTGATTGGCCTCCTACCCAGGGACCGCCCCCGGGGCGCACTTCAAAAGTTCGTCCGATTTCCTTCAAATTTGGTACGTAAAAAGAGGAAGTGATTACACACAAATTCCGTAACAACAAATTTGTTGACCTCCTACCCAGGAACCTCCTACCCAGGGACCTCCCATTGGAGCGGATTGTAAAAGTTCGTCCGATTTCAATCAAATTTGGTATGTGAAAAGAAGAACTGATTACACACAAATTCCGCAACAAAAAATTTGTCTACCTACTACCCAGGAACCTCCTACCCAAAGACCGCCCCTGGGGGCGGACTTCAAAAGTTCGTCCGATTTCATTCAAATTTGGAATGCAAAAAGAGGAGCTGATTACACACAAATTTCGTAATAAAAAATTTGTTGTTCTCCTACCCAGGGACCTCCTACCCAGAGACCTTCCTGGGGGCGGGCTTTAAAAGTTCGTCAGATTCCATTTAAATTTGGTATGTAAAAAGAAAAACTGTTTACACACAAATTTCATAACAAAAATTTTGTTGACCTCCTACCCAGCGACCTCCTACCCAGGGACCTCCCACGGGGCCGGACTCGAAAAGTTCGTCCAATTTCATTCAAATTTGGTATGTAAAAAGAAGGACTGATTACACACAAATTTCGTAACAAAAAATTTGTTGACCTCCTACGCAGGGACCTCCTACCCAAAGAACCCCCGGGGGGCGAGCTTCAAAAGTTCGTCCGATTTCATTCAAATTTGGTATGTAAAAAGACGAGCTGATTACACACAAATTTCTTAACAAAAAGTTTATTGACCTCCTAGGGGAGGACTTCAAAAGTTTGTCCGATTTCATTTAAATTTGGTACATAAAAATGATTAAACCCACGAATTTCGTAACAAAAAATTTGGCTCCCTCTTTTTAGGGGCCTCTTCGTATATATAGAAATCAATTTCTTTATTACTAATAACTACAAAATATTAAAAACTAAACCACTCAACCGATCGTTTTGAAATTTACACCGTCTCTTTCTCTCGGAGTCGTTTTAGGCTATTTCAAAATTTGAATCGTACCCTACCCAGAAACCCTTCCCGGGGAGGACTGCCAAAGTTCTTCCAATTTCATTCAAATTTTATTGATAAAAAGAGGAAATGGATAAAAACACAAATTTGGTTTGGTTTGGAAACCTGTTTAAGGGAAGGATATCATTCGTTTTGATACAATTTAAGTGTTGAATAAGTAGAAATGATAAATATTAATTCTTCTTAGATATTTTCCCAAATTTATAACATAACTAGCTCCTATAATTGTTCATCAATCTGACAACAAAAATTTCACTTAAAACGTGTGTTCCACAACAACGTGTGTGCGGGTACAGCTAGTGTTTAATAAATTAGATTTTTTACACATTCATTTTCCTCAACGCGTTAGTAATAATCTATAATTTTCTAGCATTCACAACTGTTTATGTAATAATTTTAATTTTTCTCACAATTTGATATTTTGATACCAATACCTGTATTTAACTTTTAATTTTCTAAACTAACTTAACAAAATTATATCATACATATTTTTATGCAGACATTTTTCCTATATGTTTATTCAATAAAAAAAAAGTTAAATTTAATTTTTGTGACAGCTTTGCGTTCACTTTAATTTTATTAAATAATTTGAAATTTTGGAGCTTATACCATTATTTTACTGATCGTTTGTAAAATAAAAATAATCTGCAAAGCTTTCTTTTAAAGTGCTTAATAGAAAAAAAAAGAAAAAAGTAAACAACTTTAACTTTAACATATCTATGATTCTATACATATTCAACAAAAATAATAATAATAAATTTCAGTATAAATTTAGATACGAAAAAGAATGGTCGGAATTATATGAAGAGAAAAATTTATCTTAAATTTACGGTGCTAAACTTTGAACTTTCATTTCCAATAAGTTTTTTTTCTTTCAAAATTGAAACAAAAAATTTTTGCTTCTATATTATTTTGCATCAAATTACTACCTAATATTATTTAATTAAAATAATTAATAATAAAAAATAAAAGAAGTGATCAAATAGTAAAAGTACATTCGCAGAGTATAAAATTATTAGAAACTGAAAAAAAAATTTGATTTTATATCTCAGTGCAATAAAAAAAATTTAATAAAAAATTTTTGGCGCGATCTGTGAATAATTTTTATGCTTTCAATTTTATTACACGGTTATACTATTTATGTGTATTTAGATAAAATAAAACAAATTTTAGTTGTTAATAAAAGAAATATTCAATTACCAAAATTGAATTAAATTTGAATTTGTAAAAATAATAAACATTTAAACGTGTAAAAGAAATCCGAAATTAAAAAGAAATGGCTGAAGTTATGGGACAAAATTCATTAGAAACAATTTTAACATTTTTATTAGATTTTATTATATTTTTAATTAAATCAATTTATTTTATTGCTGAAACAATTTATTTAACATTGCTACCAATTCGATGGAGAAAAGAAAAGGTGACATTTAATATTAATAAAAAATAATTTTATGTTACTAAGTTTTCACGACTTATGTGCATAGAATTAATAATTTAATTTTTTTTTTCCAAGTGTGCCAAGATGTTAAAGTTCAACGGATTGTAAATTATGATTCAATTTTGTACATTATAAGAGTTCTCTCATTGATCAGCATGTTTTAAATATAAAATGAACATTTCTTCGTCGGGAGCTTCATGTGCTACGAAACACGTTTTACTTTTCATAATTAAAAAAGTTTATGCCTTAAGTCTTTTGTTTTTACATTTAAAAATACTACGAAGTATGTTTACTTTCGACAATTATAAAAGTTTGTGCCTTTAGTCTATTGTTTTTAGAATAAAAAAATACTACGAAATACGTTTTGCTTTTGACAATTATAAAAGTTTGTGTCTTAAGTCTTTTGTTTTTACATTAAAAAAATCCAAGGTATTTTTAAAACAATTTATTTTTATTTAATTACATGTTCTCTAAAAATAAATTTTCTGTTTTTTTATTTTAAAGTACAACCTAAGAATTTTTAAGTAAAATAATATAATAATAACCATATGTTATTAGACTTGGTCCACCTAGAAATAAAAAACGTATACCTATAACTTTTTTTTTAATAAACAACAAATCTTTAACCTCCCAATAGCTAAGATTGTGCAAGAAAAAAATATTAGGAAATTCAACTAATCACAAAAAATAATCATAAATAATAAAACTAATGTTTAGATAAAAAAAATATTTTGTCTCTTGCATAACGATTTTTTATTAGCTCGAAAATTGTAAAATAAGCTAATAAAATTATTTGGAAAAACTATACATAATTTATTTCTTTTGAAAATATTGAAAATATAATTTTCCATTGACAAGAAATTAATGAAAATTAAATATTTAATATTATTAAATCAAATTTAACATATTTAAATTTTAACATTAAAATAGTAATGATAAATTTTTGAGTAATTCTTTATTTGAAGCTCTCTAACACTGCCTTCACTATGTTTAGCCCACATTGAAATAAAATTTCTTTTTTGTTCAATAATGTATAGTTTGCTAGAAGAATATGTAACATTGTATGATTATCATGATTTCGGTTTTTTTTTCGTTTTTTGTTTTCTATTTGTAAATAGAAAAAAGTTTATATTCACGATCGCTATTTGAACTTTCGCTTTTTTTTTTTTTTACAAAGAAAACTTAAATTATCTTAAAACTCTTATGAATTAGACATAGCATGGGATTCATCAATTCAATTCAAATACACAAAAAAATTATATATGATTCAATATAATGAATAAAAACTGACTTTAATAGTGTTATAACGACAGTTTGATAAAACTTGAGTTCGTGAAACTTAAGAACTCAATAAAATTTAAAAAAATAAATTCGATCAATTCAATTAAAATAAAAATTTAAGTTGGGATCCTTTAAAAAATAAATCCAAAGAATAGAACTATTGAAAAATGTTTTTTATCCCATAATAACCTTACTTCATTGAAAATGAAGCTTGAAAATTTATACCTCTGTATTTAAGATACGTTCCCTTAAAAATAAAACAAAAATTTTATACTAAAATCACTAGATTTTCGTTGAACATGAGATCTTACGGAATAATTTTTCATTTGTAGTTTATAAAAACTTCAAACTGTACATAATACATTATGTTAAATAAAAAGAAATAGACAGAAAAATTTTGCAAGTCCAAAAATTTAGCGAAATGGCAAAGTGCAAGACTGTTTTTTATAATTATAATTATTATATAGCATACAAATAGAAATTTAAATTAACCTTAACAAATTCATAAAAATTTTATATGTTTTCTTTTCGATACTATTTTTATAACAGGAGTGTGGCAGAAGTTTTACATCATGTATAGTTTAGAAGACAGGCAACAAGAATTAAGGAAATTTGATTTAATACTGTTTTAATATAAAGTTTGTTAAATTTATACGGCTTAGAATAATACCATACTTAATGCATATTCGTAATTAAGTTTCATGATATTTGGTAGACGAATTTAATAAAAAAACAAAAACCCAGTTGTTTTTAATTTCTGCAACAACCATTCGATATACATCACAGTTAGTATCATAGAAAAATTAAATAGTTGAACATTGAACTTCAGAAGATGATATTACTAAATTTGTTAAAAAAAGGCCTTTTTCACATATTAGAAAATAACATAAATAAGATATTAGAAAATAACATAAATTAGATAATTTATTTCATATGAGAAACTTCAATGGTGGAGTAAAATACTTATGAATTATACTTTTTCTACACGTAAATCGTAGATACATTCTTGAATATTTTTTATTTTCATTAAATAAAATATTTATTTAATTATCTAAATCTAAAATATAAAATTTTCAACTGCTTGATATCATTAGGTATAGAGCTTTATTCGGACAATATAATGTCATCACTTGAATATTAAGCATTATAAAAATTTCAAATTCAATTAAATATTTAATGCTATATACTTACTTATACTTACGTACAACAGTCATAAAAACGTATTCAATGCTTAAAAATTGAATTTTTAGATAGAATGTATGATTCAAGAAAATTAATAGAAATCAGAATTATATACAACAGTTCATTAATGAATGAATGAATAATTTACATAATTAAGCAATATAGGTACTCGTAAATTTATGCTTTTGTCACAATTTCATGAAAAAGTAATTAACATAAAGAAAATTTCTTTTTATTGACAAAGTGTTAATCAATTTACATTGACCATAAACAATATGAAAAAAATTTCTTTCTGTTACATTTTTAATTGGTGCTAAAATCAAAACAATATGCAAAATATTAAAAAGAAAACAAAATATTATGATTGTTTTGTGTTTATATTTAATTATGTTTACAACAGAGTTTGTTAACATAACAATTCATTTGTTTCACTGCACTGGTTCGAAAATTAATTTAATTACAGATGTAATTGTTGAATTTAATTACATTATGTAATGCGTCATTATTTCTCGTTGCATCACGATTTACCAATAAAGGCGCTCACCTAACTTCAAGGCAACTTATATTTTTATTTTTTTAGTGGTTGACTTTAGTTTGTTATTAAACCCGACAAAATAAGTGATTAATTTGAATTTGAGCATCGAAATATGTGTTTTTGGTCGAAAACTAAAGCAAAGTTGAGTTTTATAATTATACGAAAAATTTTTCTGACAGTACGACAAACATATAGGGCATTTTTCTTTTGGGGGATTTATTCTTGGTTTTTTAAAACGATAATTTTTTACCTCTTCAGCTTTTGTTGATCAACGGATCTTTTCTTACCAAAATTCAATATAAATATATACATAAGATAGTTGTTAATAATGATGAAAATATTGGAACATCCAAATACCTTAATATTATATGAAAACACAAACAAAGCAAACAATAATTGCATAACATACTAACGCCATATGATTTTTTACCTTGCTTTTATTACTGTGATGAATTGCACAAACAATTAATTTTTAAATATTTCATGCTAAATTTTTTTTATAATTATGTATAATTTCTGAAAATGCATATTTTGTTTCGAATTTATTTTATTAGACATTATAAAATTACATAGTATTATATTTGAAATTGATAATCCATCCGTAAATATTCAAAAATTATTTTAAAACTTTTTTATTTTTAGTTTAACAGAAATTATTCAGACATAGTTTGTTTTTTTTATTCCAGATTTTGTTTAAATCTTCTCTGGTTACAAACAACACATTTAGGTTAAAAATTTGGTTTGGATATGAATATTTTTGGATTTAATGATACTACTTTTTAATTGACGACACATTATGAACAGACTCACATGATTTTTATAAAACTAATTGTATTTACTCATGGACAATACAAAAATTATGAAATTTTAATCATATTTAATATGTAAATAGATTATGTTAAATAACTTTAATCAATTATTTGCCTTTCTTTATAAAACACAGTGATTTAATGAATAAAAATAACGACAGTGAAATTGTTTCCCATCTTTAAAGAGTTTGATATGTTTGTGCTGTTGCACCTCGAAGAGACGTTCTTTTCTGAAAATTATGTTATTCTTTATAATATAATTTGTTTAATTTTATTATCTGTTACTATAGTAATGCTCTTTTTTATTTACAGAATATGGCAAACAAAGTGGTACTGATTACTGGTGGCGGAGGTGGAGTTGGGCGTTATTTAGCATTAAATTTTGCTAAATGCAATTCAAGAGTTATAATTTGGGATATAAATCAAGATGGTAAATTTTCATCATCATTTAATAAAATCGAATATTAAATTTTCCAAAGCATTGAATTAAAAAATTCGCGTTAAGTGAAAAAACCACGTTAACATAAGCACTAATGTGTAAAACGAAGCTTAAATTCGGGTTCCAATCATGTTAAATAATTGAAAATTTTTACCAATTTTTGAAATCATTGCCGTGTTTATGTTGATCAATCTTAATTTCAAACACAAAATATTTTAATAATAATAATAATAATAATAACCACTATGCTACAATAAAGCCGAATTTTCGACAACAAATAAATGCATTCAGCACATATCTTTCATAATCATATCAAAATCACATTATATAGTACATCTGTACTATTTTCATACATTTTTTTAATACGCATATGTTTGAAATTGATTAGAAGGATTACATAATATTTATTGTAAATAAAGCATAAATTAAGCTCCATTTCGAGTAAATATTTATATTTAAAAAAAAAAGTAAAAACATAATATTATATGCTTTTTAATTATGTTATTCACCATTATTTAGTTTTAGATTTAATTTTTGAGGGACACTGTTCCGATTATGTTTGTTACATTTTTATTTACCTATTTATTTGACACTCCCGACGAAATAAGTTTGATAAATATACCGCTTTCTGATCATGCATAACAAATACAAGAAATAACGACATTTTAATATAAAATTAAAATCTATTTATTTTAAGTTTGTTTATTTAGCATAGTTTCAATTTTACTTCGTTGTTAATGCAAAAAGTAAAGAAGTGTTAAAATATCTTTGAATTGATATATTAGAAGTATCGATGATATTAAAGAGACGATTTTATTATAACTAGCTCTAGCATACTGTTATTATATCTATTTATATTACTAGTAGGATTTTATTTTTTTAAGTCTCTTTATAGTTTAACAATTAAATACTTAATTAATTCTAGAGCTAAGCCTTAGCCTATCTACTTAATTGTCATCTATCACATTTGAATTCATTTATTAAGAATTTAAATTTAGAAAAGGGAACCAGAATATAAAATAATAACTCAAATCAGTTCTAGAAATTTTAATCCCAAGAAATCAATCAAATTATTCCCTCAAAACAGATGCTGGCGTTTGAAACCTATAATCAATTAACACATTTATTTTACTGATTTCTATGTTTTCATTTTAGCGATTAAAACAACAATTGATTTGTTGGCAAGTCAAGGATACACTTGTAAGGGATATGTTGTAGATATAGCGAATAGAAAGCAAGTTTTTCAAACTGCACGAGATGTTCAAAATGAATTCGGTGCTGTCAATGTATTAATTAATAATGCCGGAATAGTTTGTTGTAAGCCATTTTGGGAATTACCAGAAAGGGTTATTGAAAATACCTACAACATCAATGTGATTTCTCATTACTGGACGGTTAAAGCATTTTTACCCGAAATGATGCAATCTAATGAAGGTCACATCGTTACAATTGGATCAGTGGCTGGACTTCTTGGTACATACGGATGCTCTGATTATAGTGCAACTAAATTTGCATTGAATGGCTTTCATGAAGCTTTATATTGCGACTTGAAGACACATGGTTATGATGGAATTGATTTAACTCTTGTTTGTCCATATTACATTAACACTGGTATGTTTGCGGGAGTTAAACCAAGATTGTTTCCAATGTTGGAACCAAAATATGTTGCTGATCGAATTGTTACGTCAATAAAATTAAGTGAAGTGTGGTGTGTTATACCGAATAATGTTAGAATGATGCTTCCCTTAAAATGGTATGAATATAAACAATACGTTAGCTAGTAGTTTTTAAGATTTTCATGCTGGGTTTATGAACTGTTACGGCGTAATCTTCCATTACAAAAAAAGAATTAAAAAATATATATTTAATAATAAATACAGCTTACTACTCAGAGATTTTCAAACAACAGTATTATAGTATTATATTATATATAATTTTTAATCATTGTTTTTTTTTAAGTTTATTACCTGCAAAAATGTGTTGGGAACTAATGTCTAGAGTGGTTAGGGGACCAGAATCAATGATGATGTTTAAAGGTCGAGGAAAAGTACCAGCTGGCTGATGAATTTTTGAAATTTTGTAAATTTGCTTAATAAGTTTTAGATTGATAGTTCACATTTTTAACAACCATTATAATTATATTTATGTTGAAATAAAGTTTTAGTAATTTAAAAATTTTCTGTGTGATTATTTAAAGCTTTTTCGAAATGGGAAAAAACACAAATGATAGTGATACAAAAGTTTTTTTTCCTCAAATAAGCTTTTAAAAAGATTAAAAATAGTTATTTTGTTTGAAAAAAAACAAAAGACTTAAGGTACAAACTTTTTGAATAATTTAAAAAAAAAAACTGTTCATTATTGTATCAAGTTTAACATAAATTTTTAATAAATTGGAAAATTGAGCTATAAAAAATACTAGTTCTATAGTTTAGAAATATACTAAAAGGTACTAAAAAAAAATTGAGCTTTCAACAGTATCTTTCTTTCATAAAAATAATAATTAAGTAAAACGAAAGAAACAGAATTTATATTCCAAAAATTATTGAAGATGTTTAACAATTCGGTCTGTTCAGAATTTTGAAGCAAAAACTAAAATTAATTTTTAAAAATATTGGCTTTCGAAAAAAAAAAAAATGATTCTCTTTAAAACTCAAAAATAAAAATTTTCTTTGATTTCTCATTTCTTGTAAAAAAAAAATAAGCTTTTAACTTTGGAAAACTCTATAAAATTATTGAACCAAATTTGTTTTGATTTCAGTTTTATTCAATCGATCGCAACATATAAACGTCAGATGAAAATTTAACACAATATACTTTTTGATTTATTAAGTTTTGCGCGGAAATTCAATTAATCAATGAAAAAAAAGGAAAAGTTGATATAATAAAAAGCGGTTCCGTTTCTAAAAAAGGAAATTCAATTTTGTAAAAGAAAAAAAAAATTTATTAATTTCCAAAAAAAAAAAAAACTAACTAAACTAAATATGAATAAAATTTATTTTCGAAGAAATTTCAAAAACAAATCTTCATTCAATAATAATAATGAAAATTTTCATTTTTTATTGAATTTTTATGTTTTTAGTTTAGTGGGTCTTCTTTTTATGCAAAATGGTAAATTGGAATAATAAGATATTCTTTATTTTTATTTATTTATTTCTTCTTTGAATTTATGCTAATTTTATTAAAAAATGATTAAACTTGTGCAACATTTAAATAAATATAGTTTTTTGTTGTTTCTTGGCAATAAAATTATATTAAAATGATATTTTGATAGTAAAAAAAAATTAAAAAATAAAATTCATTGCTTAATCGGAAATTAAAGAGAATTACTCAAAGTGTTATTTAATTATAATCAAATAAATCAAACAATAAACAATTGTAAATATTTAATAAAAGAAAATCGGATTTAAATCCACTTAATTATTTATTTTGTACTTAGAAAGTTTATTTTCATAATTTATTTGAATCTGAGTTGAAAATATATTTACCATATTGAAAGTTCTGTGTAAACTTAAACGAAGTTGAAATCGTTTTTTGTTCACATGAATTATGATTAAAAATTAATCGATTATAGATTTATCTCTATACCCATCATAGTTATAAAAATTTGTCATTTATTTATAAATATTATGCAACATACATATAACATTTTTTTATAATTTATTCGCACATTAAAAACCAAAAAAAAAAAAGTTTCATTTTTGATAACTTTTTTTAGAGTGCATACATACATAAAAATAAAATTGATAACTATATAATTTTCCGCAATAAAAAAAAATAATGATAAAATTTGAAATATTTTAATAAAAAAATAATAATTTTGCAACTATGATAGATTTGCCATATAGTGCAAAATATTTTGTAATTTTTTTTTTTAATGTTTTAAAAATACTTGTGTACAAATTTTCACCTGATCATTTATTGGAATTTTAAAATTTATTGCTTTAATTGGAATATTTTTTTTTTTTTACATAGTTTTGTTATACAGAAATAATACACATGTAAATGCATAATAAAGAGATGAATAATAAAGTGAATTTTATTGCTTTCCTAATTTTTTTTTTGTTTGGTGCAGAGGAAACTCTGTGGAAATTGATATCAAGTTTTAAGTATCTTAAATTATCGAAAATAAATTTTCTTTTATATAGTTATCGCTTCATTAATTTTTATTAATGTTCATTCAGAATAAACATAAATATGGACATATGAATAGAATTTGCGAATTAAAATAAAACTTTTTTATGAATAGATATAAGTATATGCACTTTATATATTAGTTGTTGCATAAAAGTTTCTATAAGAAGAATTGAAATTTTATTATTTAACATTAAATTATTTCGAAATATATAAATTTATTGCTAATCGATTGACCTTAATTTTTAGATAATATTTTTTTAGTAATTAGGATAAAATAAATAGGTATAAAAAATAATGGGGAGAATAAATTTTGCAGATTCAAAGATGCTAAACTTCTATATGTATAAGCATTCGGTTTGGAAATTTAATATAAATTATGATTAATTAAGTCAAACTCTTACTACTTATTCTGTATAAAATAAAATGCTTCTCAGCAAAATAATTTCACATATTTGATTTTTACCATTTTCGGAAATTAGTTTATAATTTGTAATATTTCTAGATTAGAGAGTGCAATCTTAGTGGAAATGTTTTGATTTTTTTTAAACAAAAAAGAGGGATACTATTTCAAAATTATTCAAGTGTACTGCTTTATGGAAATTTTTGATATAATCGTGAAGTGTTATCAAAAAAAATGGAATTTGTTTGCGTAATAATTAAATTAAATATAACTTCGTAAGAAACTATACAATACTATACCATTCATATTATATTATACCCTTACACGTCCATTCAAAAAAATAAAATTACAATATTATGCTAATCACATAAATTATACTTCAAAAGACTTTTAATTGAATGAAAAAAAAAAAAATCACTAAAAAAACAAACAAAACAGATGTAACCAAAAAAATTAAAAAAAAAAAAATCAACAAGAAGTTGCTTCTACCACAATTCAAGTCTTGATATCTTTAAATTATATTGATCAGTGAAAGTGAAAACTGATACATATTATTATTATTTATTATTATTTTATGCTTTTAATTTTATAATAAATTATTACACTGCAAAAATTTCTTTCGTTCCGGCGCTGATTGTTTTATCTCAGAAAAGTGAAATTATTAAAACTAAAAGATTTTCAAGTTGATGCAGTGATGATGATGCTTAAAACTTTAAGATCTTGTTAACGAAATCAATTTAAAAATAGAATTTTTATTAAATATGAAAAATTTCTTTATAAATTAAACTTATGTCTGCGGACATGACTGGTATATTGTTTGTTGAACAACAAATAATTTTAGCGAAACAGTATGACTTCTGTGATTATTATGTTAATTTTACTATAAAGAAGTATTTAATAGCAATAACTTCTAGAAAATGCACACTAACAATAATTTTTCTATAAATAATAAACTTTAAAAAAATATTCGAATAAAAATTCTTTATTAGAGCTTCCAAAGTCATAATTATCTTTATTCTATGGAGTTGAAGAGTTCAAGCTTAAAACTTTATTTTTATTGTACCTTTTAGATATTTATACTTTTGAGGAAAGGTATAATAGAAAAGTGAATTCATACAGAAATATTAAGGCACCTTGGATTATGTTGCTTGAAATGTTACATAAAATGATGGGCTTTCTGATATTGTAAAAGTATTGAATTCAAATATAGAATTTTGTAATAAACTGCAAATTGCTTTAGTTATGATAGAGTTTCATTCGAGAAACATTCAACTTTGAGAAATATTAACATACATTTTAAAATCGAAGCTCTATAATTATATTGAATTTAGACACATATTTTTGAATTAAATTTTTCTTCAAATTTTTTTCATAGTGCATTAAAAAAAGCATGAAAAGACATTATTTATAAAAGTTCAAATATTTTTTTTTTGAATTTTCAATAGAGTAGTGTAGTAATTTTTTAAAACTAGATTTTTAATTTATTAATAATTACAATAATAATAAATAATAATAAGTTTTCTTATTAAAAAGAAAATGAATGAGGGTGATGATAGGAAGAAACACGTAACCGTGATATCAAACATTAAAAAAGCATGTTAATATTGTAAAACAATATAATGGTGTATTGAGAAAATTTTTGATAAAATGCCGGCAAATTACTTATTTATTTACTATTTTCATTTTGCATATTATAGAGCTTTTATAACTATAAAAAAAAACAATTTTTAACACTTTCATTTGAGTATTTTATATAATACTAAATTACCAATGACAAAATAAAGCTCTTTCAAACTTAAAATTTAATTTCAGGAAGCTCAATATCTTCTTTTTTTTTTTGTGAAAATTTATTATCTCAGAAAATGTTTAAACAAAAAAATTATTTGAAAACTTTTCTCAAAACTTGTTTTAATGTTTCTCTAAAACAGTAAAAATAATAAACATACGGAAAATATTTATAAAATTTATAAATTTATGTGAATTTTCTGTATATTCTATTTTCTTTTCAATTCTAACCTTATGCCGAAAATGAAAATATTTATTTTTTCGTTGAAACTTATATAATATCTCTCTTTAAGTTCTAGCAGAACATAACAATATTAAGAAAAGAAGCATTGGAAAAACAATAGAATGTTTAGAAGATAATAGATTTTATCGAAATCCACAACGACCGGTTCATAAAATTTGGACAAATTCTGAATGCTCAAAATATTATCTATGTTTGGATTTGGAAGTTTTTGAGTTCAAATGCTCCGAAGGTCTGCTTTTTGATGTTGTAAGACAAATATGTGATTTTAAGCAAAACGTAGATAACTGTGATGTAACAGCTGGTAAGAATTTTTTTTTTCAAATTTAATGTTTTTTCATATAAGAAATAATTTCGGTTTTTTATTTTAACAGAGGCTCGAGTTCCTAAACCACTGCTCGAAGAAGCCAAATGCGAAGAAAATAATCATTTAGGCTGTGGGGATAAGACTTGTTTGCCAAACGAATATTTTTGTGATGGTTCTGTAGACTGCCCTGATGGGTCAGATGAAGGTATATTTTCGATTTTATATAGATTCTTCGTTATCTTCTAAGAATTTATAATTTAATTTAAAGGTTGGTGCGATTTAGAAAATGATCCAAATGCAGCACCTCAATGCGATTCATCAAATTGTTTTTTACCAGAATGCCACTGTTCAAAAGATGGTACTCAAATACCGGGCCGGTTAGATGCAAAGCAGGTGCCACAAATGGTTCTACTCACTTTTGATGATTCCGTGAATTTCGATAATTGGGAATTATTTTCGAAAGTTTTATTAACACCAAATCGTAGAAATCCAAATGATTGTCCCATCAAATCGACATTTTTTCTCTCACATCAATACACGAATTACCAATATGTTCAGAAATTATGGAATGATGGACATGAAATTGGAGTACATTCAATAACGTAAAATTAAATAGAAAATTTAAATCGAATAATTAAATAAGCTTACATAAATTATATTTTAGACATAGAGGCCCTGAGACATGGTGGTCGCAAAATGCCACAATCGAAGATTGGTTTGATGAATTTATAGGTATAATTTAGATTAAATCAGAAATTGTTTTCAAAATTTTAATTCAGTTTACATTTTTTAGGAATGGCCAATATAATCAATAAATTTGGTAATGTTCGAATGGATGAAATACGTGGTTTGAGGGTGCCGTTTTTAAGAGTCGGATGGAATAGACAGTTTTTAATGATGAAAGAATTTGGTTTTAATTATGACAGTAGTATGGTGGCACCGTTTTCGAATCCTCCTGTATGGCCATATACACTTGGTATGTTATTGATATTGATTTGACGCAAGAACCGTTAGAAAATTATATTTATTAAAAATAAAATTTAATTTTTCAATTTTAATTTTTTCAGATTATAAAATACCACATACATGTACAGGACAAAATCAAGCTTGTCCAACTCGAAGTTATCCTGGAATTTGGGAAATGGTAATGAATCAATTAGAAGCTGGTGAGCATACTTGCACAATGATTGATTCGTGCCCAACAAATTTAAATGGCGATGATATTTATCGAATGTTAACACATAATTTTAAACGACATTATTTAACAAATAGAGCACCATTTGGATTATATTTTCATTCGACTTGGTTCAAAAAAGTAGATTATTTGAATGCTTTTATGGTAATTTTACATTCACAATTTTTATAGTCTTATATTAAAATTCAATATCACTTTTAGAAATTTTTGGCAGATTTACATAGATTACCAGATGTTTATTTTGTAACAAATAGTCAAGCAATACAGTGGATGAGACGACCAGTACCTTTATCTCAAATTAATCAATTTGAACCATGGCAATGTAATAAACAAAAACTTTTGGAACCACAGGAAATAGCCTGTAAGATACCAAAGGTTTGCAAATTAAGAAGCAGAGTATTACAAGAAGATCGTTATCTTCATACATGCAATGAATGTCCCGCACAATACCCATGGATTCGAAACGAATTTGGTTTAGACTAACACTAGATTATTGAAAAATTAAATAACGAGGAAGGCATGAATTTTATATCCATTTTAACATAAAAAAAATGTCGCAACCATAATAGTTTTTAATTAATTTATACGCATTATATTTTAAGTTTCAAATAACTTACAATCATTTTTTTTTCATTCATTTTCTCGGTTTTGGTTTATAATGATCTCATCTAAAATGAACAGAAAACATACCTAATAATAAAACTACAAACTAATAACATAACTATATTAATGTTTTTTAGAAGTCTTGTGTTATAAGAATATTGAAGTTTTTTCTTCATTAAAATGCCTTCAAAGGATACAAACTTAAATATTCTTGTTTTTTTTACTTTTCACTGGGAAACTGAGATGAAATTCCATGCAAGAATTTTGTCGTAAAATAATAATACTAAAATTATTAAACAAAAATCTATAAAGAAAATTTTGGTTTCAAATATTATGTACCTACTATTCAGTACTATTCATATTGGGTGGGCAGTTATGTAGTAGTACTTCAATTTTATGTAAATTTACTATGTAAATGTCAGAACCTTGGCATAAATAATTTATTTTAACGAATTTTATTTTAGTTAATCAATTATTTTAATTTTTAAACTAAAGAAATAAACAGATTTCAAATCTTATACAGTAAATTTCATCTTTTTCAATCAAAATAATGCCTTAAATTAAATTATTTAAATTATTTTAAGAATCTTGTGCAATAAACGGATTTTGTATAGGTTCCATTCCATCTTGCGGACAAATCAGTACTACAGATGTACCACGGCATACAACTAAACCCAAATTTCTTGTTTCTTCAGCAACTTTGAACTCATCGGGATCTCTTAAATATTCCACTGTATTATCAAGCACTAAATTTAGTAAGGGATCATAACCCTTTAAGACTCCACTAGCTTCACGACCGCCAGCAAATTTAATGCGAATAGCTTTTTCCAAATATTTTGATAAATCAAGAATGGATTCTTTACGTCGTTTTTCATTTTTATTGTCTCCTCCACCACTTGGCTAAAAAAATTTAAAACATATTATATAGATAAACAGCTTTGAATAGTATTAGTGGATGTGGCTGTAAATGAATTAAAAACTGTCCCATCAATTTATGTAGGTAGGTTGACTATCATGCAAACTAGTATCTTCCTGCCTACTTAGAAATTATTGAATGCACTAATCGGAAAGTCAGGGAAGTGTGAATTTTTTCTTTCCAAATGAAAATCAATTCTATAAACATAAACGTTTAGTTAAATTTAATTTTCCGGCCGAAAATGCAGGACCAAAAACAAATGTTAGGTGGGTATTTTATGTGTAGAAAACCAATTATGGAAATTAATTTTATTTGAAAAATTCACAACTTACTTTTGTTTTATCCGCCATTTGAACTATGCTATATTTTTTTAATTATTTATTAAATTATTTATTAAATTAATAATTTAATTTTAAAAATAAATTTCAAAATTTAAGCGCACTCCTAAAAACTTAAAAATCCAAAAACAATAACAAAACATTATTAAAAGCGACAACGCCACAGGCGGCTAAATTTTTCACAAGTAGTGAAGTGCGTCATCTAGATGTAGCGCCGCTGAACTAAGCGAGTCATATCCAAAAAATATAAATTAATTTGTGCCCAGACCCCAAAATCGACAACCGTTATTGGGACAAAGACTCCATTTCGAAGTTATGAATTCCCAAAGTTTTCATACATTTTGTATGGGCAATTTTTTATCTAAAAATGACAGTTAAGTGAGAGATGAACAAATAACAAAATAAATAAATAATTCTACTAAAAAAACCATTTTAAGCCATGGTAAACTTCAATAATGAGAATGATAAATAAAAATAGTTATCAATCAATCAATAAAAAAATTTAGAGCTAAAAATATTTGTAACTTTAAGTTTGGCTTTTTGATTTTCCTGTGAATATTTTGATTAGGCTCACTCGACTTGGCAACCGGCGCCCAATGTAAAAAATAAATAAAATAAATTGTTTGAAATTTAATTCAAGGTTCAGGAGGAGATTTTTCAGAGCCCTTCAGGTAGGTAAGGAAATTGTCTATGCCTAAACTTCAAAAATTATAGAAATTAAATCTAATTCAGTAGTACCTAGTAGGTAAGCACTTCATCACAATAGTTTTCTTTCTGTGGTGATGATTAGTCTTGTTTTATTTTTTTTGTAAGTGTGTGTAAATCCTGATCCTTTAATCTTTAAATTCTATTTTTAAACTAAGGAAACGATTTTTTTTAGGAACCGGCCGGCTATAACAACACAACGTATATCCTATGTGGATGGGAGAAAAATTGAAGGAAAACAATTCTACTTTAACTATTGAAACAAAAATATTAAAAAGACGTTAATCCGTAATCCAAATAAAATATCATTCTAACTGGAGCAATGGAATCAAAGCTTCATCGATACGAAAAAATTGATTTCCTTGGCGAAGGACAATTTGCTACTGTTTACAAAGCTCGTGACACATTGACAGATAATATAGTGGCTGTAAAGAAAATTAAAATTGGCAGTAGAGAAGAAGCTCAGGATGGAATTAATCGGACTGCATTGCGTGAAATAAAATTATTGCACGAATTGAATCATGAAAATTTAATTGGATTGCTCGATGTATTTGGTTTTAAATCAAATGTTTCACTTGTTTTTGATTTTATGGACACTGATTTGGAAATTATTATTAAAGATCCAAAAATTGTGTTATCGCAAGCTAATATTAAAGCTTATATGGTAATGACAATGCAGGGATTGGAATATTTACATGTGAACTGGATATTGCATAGAGATTTAAAACCCAATAATTTATTGGTGAACAACAATGGAATATTAAAAATTGGTGATTTTGGTTTGGCAAAAGTTTACGGATCTCCGAGTCGAATGCTAACAAATTGTGTTGTTACAAGGTGGGTATTGCTTTTTTAGGATAGCTAATGTCTCTATTAGGATCTATACATAATGTTTATTTGTATAGATTTCCTAGCTTTAATTACAAATTGCTTGTGTATGTATACTTGTAGCATTCAATAAATAGTTTAACCATCTATAAACGTGAATTTTTAAAATATAATAACTATTTTTTTTTCTTTTTCAGATGGTATCGATCACCGGAGCTTTTATTTGGTGCCAGGCAATACGGATCAGGTGTGGACATATGGGCTATTGGATGCATTTTGGCTGAGCTGCTTTTAAGAGTTCCTTTTTTGCCAGGTGAAAGTGACTTAGATCAGTTAACAAAAATATTTCAAACATTGGGAACACCAACAGAAGAGACTTGGCCCAATGTTAAATTGCTTCCAGATTATATGCAATTCAAACAATTCACTCCAATGCCGTTGCAACATATTTTTACAGCTGCTCCAGATGATTTATTAGATTTATGTAGTAAATTATTAGCTTTAAATCCATTACAACGTTGCACATGTACAGAGGCATTAGATATGCCATATTTTTCGAATAAACCACCACCTACTATTGGTCATAGATTACCAATGCCATCGAATCACAAACTTGCAGATGAAAAACCTAGTTTAAAGCGAAAATTATTAGAATCAGGCAATGAGAATGTAACTTTACCGAAAAAATTACAATTTTGATTTACTTATTTTTACTTTGAGAGTTTAAACGTTTAAAGATATTAATTTATATTTTTTTGTTCTCTATATGTAAGAAATTGAATTTCAATAAAATTATTTTCAATAAATAAGTTTTTTTTTGTTTTGATTCGTAGTTAAAATTATTTTTTTGTCTAATAAATTACTCAAAGGTGCTTTATTTTGATTTGTTGGTACTAGAAATGTGTTATAAATTAGGAAATAATAAGAACATTGGGGTTTATAATTTTGTTAGAAGAACTTAGGTACGTTGCTTTAAACAAATATTATTTAAATTATCCCACTTGTGGTTACTTGGTTACTTTTTAATTAACCAAACCTTAATCAATATTTAAAATGGAACAAGCATTTGCGACATGTTAATTAAACGCAAAATTCTTCTGGGCAGAGGAATTCTATATAAACTTCATTAACACCACTTCAATCGTACGATAAATTTTGATATATATTTTCACAGAAACATGGCTGTCCTCTTCTTTTTCGAATTTAGAAATTTATTAAATTATATATCATTTTATTTATTGTCCAATGATTTGATAATTTTCGAAACTGCATCTTAGAACTTATTCTTATTGAACGGTTCTTTATATTCTATCTTTATATCATATCATATTAAATCAGAAATTTATAAACTATTATATTATGTATAATATAATGTAAATATTTTTATTATTTTTGCCATAATAAATAATTTAGCTTCTGTAAGCCATTAAGGGTATAAGCTTAATATAATGAATTCATGTAAAATGACTAAGTACGTTAATATATTTTTAGTGACTGAAAATTTTCCTTATAAAAAAAAAATAATTAAATTTATAGTTTTTCCTATTTTTGTAAATTATAGTAAGTAATTTTTTTAATATTTTATTTCAAAACCAAAATTATTTATTTTTAGATATTAACTAAATTAGGTGTTAACTCCAACTTTGTATATTCAAAAATACAGTTAGGGAAATTATGGAATATGTGGAAACTTATAATAAAACACACAAATATTTTTATTAAAATAAATTGTTATTTAAGAATTGAATTTTATTTGTTATAACTTTGTACATAAGATAATTTATAATCTAAGGCACAGTATTTGTTGCAATAGCGATTGGCCATGTTATTGGACCCCTGAGAACGTTCTCATTTAACATTTGTTTTATTTTTATAAAACGTCGTTTAAATTCTAAGCCACAACCTTTTGATAATCGAAAATCTAACAAAATTTTATTGTCCATTTCTATGATGTGCGCCTTAAAAACTAGTCGAAGTTTTCTTCTATCAATTGTGGAAATAGTTATAATCGAGTCATTAGATGTATAGGTATAATTTCCTAATTTATCCAAAGCTATTTGTAATATAATTATAGATTCATCCCATTTTGTTGTTACAAAGAATCGTGTCATACGTCTAACTAATCTTTGGAATAGATTTTGACTTGCACTAGCATTCTGGGTTTGGTTCATTTGAGTGCACAAAATTAAATCATCCAATAATGCAGGCTGTGAAAAACAAAAACTTGTTCTAGCTTCATTTATAGCAGATGGTAGATCATTGGCACTATCAGTAGCATCACATTTCTTATCGTATACAGCAAAATTACCATCACATCCCAAATTATTAGAATGTAATGTACGTTTTGTGGAAGGAAGCGGTTGAGAGCAATAATTTCTTGAAATTGAATCGTCTAATGGATTTGAAAAATCATGAATTGAACATTGTCTTTTAGCTCGTGGTGATAATATGCCTAAATCATGTGTTGTCACATCTCTTGATTTTAAATCTAGAAAATAATTTTTACAAAAAAAAAAAAAATTAAAAATTTTGTTAAATTTTCTATTTATTTTTTAATTTAGTGCTAAAAATTCGAAAATAAAAATAAAAACTGACAATGAGACACACACAACACAATAAATAATAAATGTTATATTAAAAATAATATAAAATTAAATGAATAAAAAAAATCATTTGGTTATTGGTGATAAAGCTCTATGGATTGCGAATTTTCTTCAAAAAAAATTTTGATAAAAAATTAAAAATAACCATACAGCTAAAATCACCAAAGTACAAATAATTTTCAATAAATTATATTAAAAAAAAAATTAATTAATTAATAAAAAACAATATTTCATACATTGAAAAAAATAAATAAATAGATTTTGTAAATATATTGATAAATCTTAAATGCTTTGGTAATCTAGCTTTATGAATTAATATATTCTATCATACAGCTAAAGCGCCAAAGCATCCAAAATAATCCTTTTAATCTTCTTTCCACTGGCTTAAAACTTTAATTTTAACGTTACAAGCAGCATTTAAAATATTATTATAAAACACTTTCAATAGATAATAACACCCATAATCAAGTATAATTAACATAATCTTATTATCAAAATATATTCCACTTTTTAAATTTTTGATATTCTTTTACTTTCATTTTGTTCCAAGAAACACTTCTTTATATTTTCTATATTATAAATAAACTTAAAAAAATCTGTAGCAAATTCCCAAAAAATATCGGCCAAGGCACAAAGAAACTCTCAGGCTTTTAAAAATTTACTGAGAGTCACTAAGTACCTGAGCAATATTTGAGATTTTATAATTTTCAATTTAGATATTAAAATATAATTGAAATATAATTTTAAATAATGAAAATGCAAAATAATAAAAAATAAAAACATTAATTTAATGCAATTTTTAATAATATTTAAAAACTCTTAATAAAACATAAATAAAATGCCTACAAATATAATTAAAATGTTTTAATTAATATTATAATAAAAAATAACCACACTAATTTTATAATATTTTATTCGCTATATTAATAAAAAAGCATAAAACATATAAAAAATAATAATTATCAGTAGTTTATGTCTACCTGAATCTGAAAATTGCATATTACACCATTTATGTTCAGTTAAGGCATCTAATTTAATTCGACTAGAAGAATTAACGCATAAAACTTTTCTTAATAATGATATAACCAATGTATCTAATTTACTCCACGGTGTCACTGTATTCCATTTATCGTTTTCCTTCCAATTTAAAAATTCTGTACAATTAATTGATGGCTGATCCCATGGTAATTCTAAGGACGAAAAAAAAAAAGAAACTATAAAATCAATGCAATGAAATTAAAAAAATAAAATAAAATATACAGAATTTAAACCAGATAAATAATTTCTCATTTGCAGGAAAATTAATTTTTCTGGCTTAAAGAAAACTTCAAAACACTGGTGTAATTTTTTATTCGATCAAAATGAAAATATAAAAACAAAATTTAATGCAAAATAAAAATCATATATATAAAACTATTTCTTTTTTTTATTAATTATAAATAAATTTATTTTAAGGTGCTCAATTTTTTTTTTTTTTAACACACAAATACACTAAGCATACAATTTTATTTTTAATTTTTTTAATTTTATTTTAATTTACATGTAAAAAAAACAATAAAAATGGTGCCATGATTTATGAATTTAAAAAAAGAAAACATTTCTTTTTTTTTTGAATTTTTAGTGCAAAATAACAAAACTCTTCAAGCATTCATTTATTTTTATCTAGAGCTTTGGTATTAAAGCTTTAGATGATTTTAAATAATAAATCTACAGCTAGAATACCAAAGAACCAGTTAAAAATTTATTAAAAAAAAGTAAACAAAAAAATATTTATGAAAATATGGTGCAAAAATTGGTGAGATCAATCAATATATAAAAGAAATAAAATAGAAGATAGAAGATAAAAAGAAATTTAAACAAATAATAAAATATCACAAATTTATTAAGGGAACTTAAGTGATTAACAAAAATCTTACGTCAAGAATATTTTATATCATCATTTTGGAATAGTTATTTAAATGTCAAAACTACCCTTAAAAACACATTTCCATATTAAATATTCTTGGAATATTTATAGTTGAGTAGAAAAAATGTTGATTGTAATTTTCTGTAATTTTTTGAGTTCTGTTCTTAATTATCAAAAAATTAACTAAAATTTATTCACTTAAGTTTCCCCCCATATATATCACACACACATAAAAATTAGAACGATTGTGCAAATAAATTTCGAGGTGATTGAATGATGGACGATTGTGGTCGCAAACTTGAAAATATATCAAATTTTTTTTAATTTAGCTTCACAAAATAAATGAATGGATGGGGGGCACAGTTAATATAGCAAAAATGGAATGACATTTATTTTGATAAAATAAAGAATGTACCACTATAAACAATCACCACCGTAAAAAAATAACAAAAATAATTTACAATGCAATGTTAAAAATTACGTACCACCTGCTAACATGGCAACTAAAATAACACCACAGGACCAAATATCTGCTGGTTGTGCATGATAAGATTTGCATAAAACTTCTGGTGCCACATAAGGCAGAGTTCCACATCTTTTGTCTAGTAATCTCTCTTTACCTTTCATTCTGAGAATTTCAACATAAAAAAAAAAATTATTTAACATTAAGATTTTTTCTTTTAACAAAGTTTCTTATTTCGAACAAAATTGAAAATTTCTGTTGTACCTAATACCTAAACATAGTAGCCATTCCAAAGTCAGAAATTTTAATGTTATCGTGTTCGTCTAATAATAAATTTTCCGGCTTAAGATCACGATGTGCAACCCCCCTTGAATGCAAATATTTAACACCTGATAATAATTGATTAAAATAACGTTGAGCTTCATTCTGTGACATTCCAACATCCGGTTCTGAAAATACAATTTAATGTATTAACAAAAAAAAAAGAAGATTTTCTGGTTCAAAATTTGTTTAGAATTTCTGTAATAAAAAAAAACCAAGTTTTGGAATAATTAAAACTGCAATAACTTCAAATAGATAACTAATAATTTTCACAAAAAGAATTTAAAGAACTTTTTTTTTTTCGAATAATAAAAAAAAGTATAACAAGCGAATTGAATTTAAAGAAACTTTATTTACCAATTCTGTCAAATAATTCACCGCCTGCTGCATATTCTAAAAATATGTATTCAATGTCACCTTGAGACCGTTTACCAAAATATCGTAAAACATGTTGATCTTGTAACATTTTTTGAATACAAACTTCTTTACGAACCGACAGAACAGCATCCGGATGTTTTTTAAGATCTACCATTTTCATAGCAACAGCATCACCGGTTTGTCTATTGATCAACAATTTAACTCTAAAAAATAAAAAAGTTTATATATATGAAAAAAAAAATGTATGTATTCATTTATTAACTATTATTATAAATATTGTTTTCATAGATGTAATAATATTCTTTAATTCAAAATAATAATAATCAAAAGTAAAAAAAAAAAAAATAAAGATAAACTTTAAGATCAATAAAATAAATTTAGTTCAATTAATTTTCTTCTTTTTTTTTTTTTTTACTTTATACAGGAAAAATAAAAATGAAAGAAAGAAACACAGAAAAATGTTAGAAAATGAAGGAAAATTATATTAAAAATGTTTTAATACAAAGAATTTTTCTTCCTTTGTTTTACTTATTTTATTTTTTTTTTGTGTATTCTGTGAATTATTATTATTTTTTTTTTCCTTTTTTTTTTTTATTGTAGATATAAAAATAACACCCCAATAAAATAAGGACATAATATTTTTGTTGTCGATGTGAAAATTAAATAGTCGCATGTTACAGATTTTTCAATTTTGAGATGCAATAATAGTAGGTAGATATACTTTTACATCAATTTCGATGTGATCAAGACTAATTAAATGAAATAATCAACACTTAAAATTAAACAATATCAAAAGTAGATCTTAAAATCCAATTTTGTAACATTTAACTATAAAAATATTGATCTACAAGTATTAATTAAATATATTATGAGAAATTTCTGCGATCCGGCAAACAAGAAAAATGTTGAAAGCCAGCTCAAAATGTTAACTTTAAAATATAAGTTTTTATAAGGACCAAAAAGCTAACTCCATCTAAGTTAAGTTGTTTCTCAAAAATTGGTTTCTTTCTTATTGTTGCAAAGTTGTAGTGGTTTGTGTTGGCGATGATAGATTGACTTATTCAAATTAGAAGACTTCGGCTAGATTTTAATTAATTATTTATTAAACGTTATAAAGTTGGAAAGTATAAAATGTTACAAAAAGTAGTTCTTCTTTTGGTTAGGTTATAAATTAGAATGAGTAAATAACGATGACAGCCCAGCTATGACAGTTGTCATTATTGTAGTCTTAAGGTGTGTGTAGACTTGTAGACTTGAGTGAAGTTATATGAGAGTGCTAATACGCTATTATTGAACACTTATTATAATAATTTTTAATATTAAATGGTTCAGATTCAAAATGTTCATATAATGAGAACTTAGATCTAATAGAATTTTTTTGTTCATTCAATCTAGTATTCGATCTAGTATTTTATTTGATATTTTACTAAGAATTTTTATTTCAAAAATTGTTTTGTTCTTCAATAACAATTCGTTTCGAGATATCACTATTTAATATCCATAATGTTGTACCTACCGAGAATTACTTAAAAATGTTCTCGAGGAGAGAGAGATTTTTTGTTATCATTGGCAATTTTTTTTATTTTCCAGCTTTTCTGTTGTTCCAACTACAACAATATAAGATTACAAAAAAAAAAACAGATAACAAACATGAAAACATGAATAAGACATTGATTTTTTTCAACAAATTAGGAGAATATTAAATAAAAAAAACAAAAACAAAAAATGATTAAAATTAATTAAACAGAATAATTTTTTTCTGGAATAAATACAGCAGAGATTCTATTTTTCTTTTTATTGAATATATTGTGTTTGATTTTAATCACCGGCAAGGCGTTTACACGCGCCAAATGTGTGACGTTCAAGGAATACAATTTTGAAGAATAAAAATTTCATTTTTTTTTTATATAGGTATATACTTATATACATGTATTATTTTGATTAAGATTATTATCATTGGAAAAATCGATATTATGTTGTTGGGTACAGAGCAGTAGCATCCAAAAATTCGGGAGAAAAAAAATAATAAATAAAATAAAAGACCACGAAATTTATTTGTGTTGTGAAAACGAATTTTAATATTCATTAAGAGAATTTATATTTCGAAGCAAAGGAAAAAAAAATTTATTTAATTATTTTTTCCATTTTCTTTAAACAGATTTCAAAATTATTTTGGTCCTCATTAAAGGTTTACTTTCTCATTGATTTGACCTTTTGTAGTTTTACATTCTCACGACCAAATTTTAGCTGTCAACAGCTCCAAAAATTTAGTATCCTTCAGAATATCTAGATCTGGCTAAAATAAAATTCTGAGTGGTTGACGAATGTGTTCTTTCACAGGACAAATTATGGATTTTATGTTCATTGTCATAATTTAATTAGGTTTATATTCTAAAAATGTATATTGTATGAAGAAACAGTCTAGGGGGTTTTTGAATGAAAATTTGGTCTAAATCGACTTTTGATTAAAATTTCTCAAATCCTTAAATGATCCTATATTTAATTAAAATTTTTTACTATGATGGGCAGGCAACAAAATAGTTAAAAAAAAAATTACACTAAGAGATTTATTTGCTTATGCGTGGAAAATAATTTTATTAAAAACAAAGAAACAAATGTTTTATTTTTTTTTAAGGAAGCCAAACAGGATATAAAAATTTAGTCCGTAGTTTTTTTTTTTTTATCTTTTTTATCTTTTAACACTTCCTCTATGTGTTATTTTATTTTTTTTGAATTAAATTTCTATCACTGAGAAACTGATAAAAACAATTTTTTTTTTTTTCATCAAACATCCCCAGACTCAATTCGCCTTTCTCTTTTTCGCTCTTATTAATGTACGTCGATTTTAATTTCAAGTATCTTAAAATTCCTTTTTTTTCTTTTTTTTTTTTGCGAACAAAATAAAATTTTATTTTATCAGAAACAAATATTTTTCTGTTTTATTAACAAAAAAAAAAAATTATTAAATATATTTCTCACTGTGTATTTGTGGTGTATAATGAAAATTATTATGCTTTTATTATTTTGTTGTATAAGGATATTTTACATATATAATTTTCCTAGTTTGTGTTGTGAGAGAGGAAAAAAAAAAAAAAATAAATTTTCCATTGAGAAAAAATATGTTAAAAAAAAAATAGAAATTAAATTAATGGAAAAGTTTGATTTGAGTAAAGATCTTTCGTTTTTTTTTTTTTTTTTTTAGGATTGCCAAGCTGATAAAAAATTTGGGACTACTGATTGTGAAGAGGAAGAAAAAACTGATAGACCAAAAAAAAATGTAATTAGTTGGGATTTTTCTTATTTTGTATACAGGATTCAAGGAAGCATAACACTATGAAAATAATAATAATTAATAAATAATATTGTTAGATAAAATAAAATTGCATCAGATGATAAATATCAATTTTTTTGTTCATTAATTAACAATATTGTAATGTTGAAGTAAAATTAATAGAAAATGTAATTCAATTTTAATACAATTAAATATTTAATAAATATGTTGAGCTGTCTTCTCGTTAAAGCGAAAAAAAAAAACTTTATCTTTATTTTAAAATCAAACGTGGTATTATAGGTTCACATAATTCGTTCAAGATCGATGTTCGGTATATTATTTCAACAATTTTATACTTTTGACAAATTTTTTTTTGAATTTCTTCAGGCACTAGCAAGCTCCCAAAAAGCAATATCAGCTTTTAAAAACCATTTAATTTTTTTTATTTTAACATTTTTATATTGCACCCAAAAGTTGCAACAAATAATCATTTAAATTATGAATGAGTGAATTTTGTGCAAAATTTTAAATGAATTTAAATAAAATTAATCAAACAAAATAAAATCTAATTTAATCTAAAAATATTTTCTTAAAACTAAAAATTAAAAGTAAAATAGAAAAAATAAAAAATTGTACTTACTCGCCGTAGGCACCTTCACCAAGAGTTTGCGCAAGAATCCATCCTTCAACAAATTCAAGATTTTGTTGTTGTGTATTCGTCGTCGTACTACCACTACAGCCATTTTGTTGTATTAAGGACATTTTTTTATTTTTATTTTATTTTTGCTCTAATGTTATTTCCAATAAAATATATATAGTATAGTATCTAGAGATTACATTTATATATGTAGTGTTTTTCTTTGTTGGAAAATATTATATTTTTTTTTCTGAAAAAAAAAAAAAATTAAAATTAAAATAAAAATAAATGTATTATATTGTATATTATATATTAAAAGAGGGTTGTTGATATGTGGTAATGATGACGAAAATGGAAAAATCATTATAAATGTTTTCTTCATTTTTCTCTACTTGTTTTGCTACAAAAAAAAAATAAAAATTAAATATTTTTATTTCTTCCTGTATTAGAAAATGAAAAATTAAAAAAAAAACTTTTTCTTATAAGTTTTAACCAGAACAAAAAAAATAAACCGACAGCAACAGCATGAGCAGAAATTTTTGGCTAAAAACAAAAAAAAATAAAAAAATAAGAAAGGAAAATGATGCTATTTTTATGTTTTTGTTTTTTGTGTTAAACCAAGAAGACAATTATTATAATTTTTTTTTAAAATATTATATATAAATTGTGTTCTTTCATTCAAAAATTATCACCTAATTAAAATTTATTTGATATTTTGAATTTTGGTTTTTGAATAAAAAATAATAAATATTTTTGTACAAATTTAAAGGTTTTATTTTATTTAAATTTTAAAATGAGTGTTATTGGCAGTGGTATTTTGACGACAATTCATAGGTTGTCACTAACGATCGCATTTTTCATTTTAAATTGAAACTAACACAATTATATTTGTATTGCTAAACATTGTAGTGTTCTAATCAGTAGAATATTAGTAACAAACTCATAAGTTCTATTTTATTAATAAGGTAATTTTTCATTCCCGGAATCGTTTTTGTCATTCACTCTTGTAAAGTACACAATTTTCGATCAATAGTATTGTACTATCCAGACTAAGAGTTCTTTTGCGAACAATTGTTTCTGATAGTAATACATCAGGTCTCAAAAATCTAGTTAAACGCACTGCTTCTCAACTTCCCGTTTACGTATAATTTCACACTTGATATTCTTTAATTTCATGGCTAAGCTCATTTTATGATATGGTGAGCATAATTAGTTAATTGGTTAGGTACTCATAGTTTTATGTTAATATTATATAAGTATTTGAAGTAATATTTTTACTTGAATTTAGTCAAACTCTGAATTTTTTTTTTTTTGACTTTATTCTTTAAATTTGTTTGAATTTTTAAACAATCTTTTATAAATATTATCTATAGTTTGTAAATTTTATAATTAGTCCTTAGCTTACTTTTATATACCTAAACTTTGGTAAAAAGTAAAATTCAAACAGCTTATAATTAGTTTAATATTAAACTGTTAGCTGTTAATTGAATAAAATAAAAATAAAAAATAAAATAAAAATAAAAAATTGTATAGGTTTTTTTGCAACGTTTCTTAATTATTGTTCGAAATTTAAATGCATATTATTTTCGGCAAGTATCATCCCATAGTTATTTTCGACTAAAATGAAATAAAATGAAAAAGTAAAACAAAAAATTTATACATATTATAATTAATTCCTAACAGTCTGGGACTATTTCACCCACTATCACAATGATTTTCTGTCAATAGTCAGTCATGATGTTGAGCATTTCTTTGTAAAATCTCAATTTGATTTTTGAAATTTTTTTTAATTAACAATTAATATAATTTTTTTTTTTTTTTTTTGATAAATTTTATATTATTCCTGGTATAATACTAGTATTGAAAAAATTAAAACATGATACATAAGGAGAACATTTTATACATTTTTTTTTCTGTTATAACCGGCGGTTTGGGGCTAAAAGTAAATGTTAAATGTACAGTACCTGTACGTCGTAGAGGTAACCTACGTAAAGTACATTATTTGCTGTTGATTTTAATTTTTGAAAAAAAAAAAAAAAAGTATGTAATACAAAAACAAGCTATGAGTAGGTAATATTTAATATTTTATTAACAAAAATTAAAAATTTATTAAAAAAGAAAAATGTGTGTAAAAATAAAAAAATTAAAAATATATTCATTGGAGATTTTTGCTTAAAAAAAAAAAAAAACTGAAGGAAAGCAAAAAAAAAATCATAAAAAAAAAAAATTAAATTCACATGTATTTTAAAATTCATTGAACCATATCCAGTTATGAAAGATTTTTTATTTTTTTTTTTTTTTTGCTAAAAAAAAAATCTCTTCTTTGATTTCCTTTTTCTTTTTCTTTAAAGTTTTTGCAAAAAAAAAAAATTAAAATTTAACATTGGAGGCATCATAAGAAGTTTGCTAAAACTTAAGTATTTGTTTCATGACGTTTTTTATTTTCAGTTGAATTGAAAGAAGATTTTAAACTGGTGGTTATACACGATTTCACAGAAAAGTGTGAACTCTCATGAGTTCTTGTTACGAGATTAACAACTCCTCCTCCTAAACGATTCATCTACGAACAATGCAACCCACAGACCTTTGCGGTTGAACTGCAGTCACCTTTATCGTAACGTAGGGTCTACGCGATAGTCTTTCATGTTTAGTTTTTGGCGGTTTTTGGTTATTTTTCTCCAACTGCCATAAATTGACCCAATTTGGGTTTATACTATAAAGTCGTGGATAACTTTACAATCCCCAGATTTTTATACGATTTTTAAGATCCAATACTTATGATGGTGACAATTTGTTCGAAGAGTTCACACTTTTGGCGGTTTTTAATGAGAAATAATTGAGATAACTTCATTAATCAAAAATTTTCTTATTTAAACTCAAGATTTATTTTTCAAATTTTTATATTTTTAGATTATGGAGAAGTAAAAATCGCACTTAGCAACAAGAAATTAAATGTTTGTATAAAATAAAGAAAGAAAAAAAAAAAAGCAGCAAGCACAATATTTATTTTAATGTATTCAACCGGCAAATTTTTATATACATATATTTATTTTTTCTTCTTTTTCAAGATTTATTAACTTGAGGATTTTTACAATTTTTCTATGTTGTGTGGAGGAAAATTATTTATGTATACATATAAATATAAATATATATACATATATATAAAAAAAAGAGGTAGATTTAGATTCTTGTTGTCTTTGATCAAGAGATTTTTGCTGTGTATTGAATTATATGAACCTCGTTTACTATTTTTAACGAAATATAAAGTTGGAAAATATATGTAAAAAAAAAAAAAAAAAAAGAATCAGGAAAAAAAATAAAATGAATTTTTTTTAAAAAAGGCCAATTTAATGCAGACACGAAGGTTTAGGTTTGTATTATTATTTTTTATTACTTTTTAAGTAACGAAAAAAAAAAAAAAATTATGTATAAAGACAAGATAAAATTGAAAAGTTAATCAAAATTTCATGAAATAAAAATCAAAGAAATACATTTTTATATTGAAATAAAATTAATTTTTTTTTGTTTTAGAAAATTAAATTGCATACATTAGTCCTAAAAAAAAATAAAAAAGGTAAGAAAATCCCCTCAAAAATATTTTATGTATAAATTAGATTAAAATTTTCCAATGCGAAAAAGGGATAATGTGAAAATTCTTCTTTCTTCTTTATATTCATAAGAAATATTAATAATATTCGACTAAATTAGATTGCCAATTGATAACATCCTTTTTTTTTCGAATTTTTCTTATTGATTTATAAATTTAATTTTATTATCGTTAGTTTAATTTTTAATTCATAATAATAACAACAACTCCCTGATGAATCAATAAATATTTTATTTTGAATGAATTTATCATGAAAGTATTATTCACGGTTTCATAGTACTTATTCATAGAAATGATAGTGCCTTCAATATTATTATATATTCTTATAGAATTGATCCTGGTCATCGATATTGTGAAAGGCATGAGACTAAAATTAAAATAAATTATTAAAAAATTATTTTACACACTACGAAAGTGATCTAAAACGATAAATTGGAATAAAATTATTTCATTATACAGTAGTAGTATTTTAACATAAAAATTTCCTTATGATTTTATAAAAAAAAAAAAAAAAAAACTAACTAATATGTTAATTTTTTGTGAATTTTTTAATTGCATTTTTATATTCTTGTTAATGTTTTTTCCACAATTTTTGATTTTATGAAATAACACAAAATTTCTACAAAAAAAAAAAAAAAAAGTAATAAAAAATAAAAATTTATTCTGGTCTTGTCTTCAGATGTGAGCTGCTGACGCGACGGACAAGAACAAAAAATTTCGAAAAGCACAAAGAGAATAAAAATTCAAGAAAAACTTTTAGATATATATTTTTTTTATATTACACTATCGACGAATGAAAACCAAATAAAAAAATAATAATAATTCCACAAAAGAAGAAATGAACAAAATTTAAGAAAGAAAAAAAAAAACCTATTTATTTTTACATATTTTAAGTTGTTGGTTTTTTTTTTTTTTTCTTTTTTTTTGACAGTAGGAATATGAAAACATAAAATATTGAAAAATTGCTTCAAAAAAAAAAAATTATGGTATTTGTGCAAAAAAAAAAATTGATAAAATCGCGAAAAAAAGAAAAAAAGAGAAAAATATCGTTGGGAACATTTGAATAATAAAACGTGACAAAGATTTTTTGAGACGCTTCAAGTTTTATTGAACTTACTACTCTGTATAGGGCATGCATTACCGGTTTACGGTTTACCGGTTAATCGGTAAATTGTGTCTTAAGAGCATTACCGAATTACCGATAAATACACTTTTTTTTACCGGTAAAACTTGCAAATAAAATTACATTAGATGATCATTCGATTCTATAATGTTTTCATTTTTCGAACAATATGCGAATGAAAAGAAATGGATTTTTATCAGGAATTAAAATCTGTTAACAATCAACTAAAAATTATTCGGCCGACGAGTGTGGAAGCAGAAAGAGCTTTTTCGGTGGCAGCCAAATCTGTACTTAATTTCGTTCAAGTCTAGATAATTCCACATTGGACAATATGTGTTTTTGCGATTTTTTTCTAATCGCAAGAGAAGAGTGAAGAATCTGCATAGCTTTTATTTTTATATTTTTTTAAATACATTTATTTATGTAATAACTATTGAAATTGAATATAAATGATTTAAATTCTTGATTTGAAATAATTAACCTTTTTATTTAGTAGTACGTAAATAAAAAAATGTCTTCAAAAGGATTAAAAATATAGTATTTAAAAATTCGGTAATTTACCGGTTAATCGGTTCCATGAAAACTTTTTATCGAATTACCGGTAATTTCAAAAGTCGGTAAATTTGCATGCCCTAACTCTGTATTTAGAACAGAATTATACACTTTAATTTTTTTTTTCTTTACTTAAACAAAAATAATATATGTTTTAATAAACGATACCTACTATTTCGGAATGGTACATTATTATATTTATTTCAATTATAAAAAAAAAAAAAATTAAATTTGGAATAATAATATTTGTTGTGGGCAGAGCAACAGTCAATTACCTATATTTAAAAGAAAATTAAATCTTCACAAAATTTCAAATTAAGATTTCTCACATAAGCTTTCATTCATTTTTTCCTTCAATTTTGTATGTATATACTTACAGCTATAGTAGTATATAGTGGGTATAGTATAGTATGAAAATTTATTGTTAAATTTTGATTAATTTGATAAAATTAGCTTAAATGGGTGGGTTAAGTCATTATTAATTCTTATCAAAAGTTTTTTCCTTTGATAAATTCATCAAAAATGCATTTTAAAGTAAAATAACAAATTAAAAAAATTAAAAAAAATAAAAAAACAATTTGCTTTGTAATAAATGTTTGTTAACATTATTATATGTATTATTAAAATCTGAAATTTTTGTGTCTTGTAAACAAAATGAAAAGATAAATAAATAAATAAATAATGTCAGAAAAACATTAATAATGAGCATAAACATAAGATTACACAGCTCTTGAATTTTTCTTTTTTTTTAATTCTATCTGTGGTTAAAAATATTTATTTTATACAAATTATTCTTAGATGTAAATATAATTATGCTAATTAATTTCATTAGTTCAAGGACGACATATGATTATATATATATTTTAGAGCTAAGACTATTCAAATGAAGAAAAAAATTTCTTAAAATGAAACTTTAATTTTTAATAAATGGTTAATTTTAATGTTGAAAAGGCTGCTATCACGTATCCTCGGCAGAATGAGGAAGTCCTAAAGTTTTGCTACACAAAACTGCGTCTCCGATTCTGAAATAAAATTCTCGGTATTGCCGCCAATGCTTGTACCAAATTATATTTCAAATTATAAGAATTTTTCCATAATAAGAATCACCTAAAATGGCGACGTATAATTACTTACTAGATAAGAAAAAAGAATATTTTATAAATTTCTCGGTATTATTTAATCATTTCTATTAATTAGCCTTATTATCACTGTACGTGGTAAATAAGGTTTCAGATATTTTTGAGATCACAGATACTAAATTGATATTAAAGTCAAAGTTGAAGAGACTAAATGGTATGACTGTCTAGAATGTGGTTTGTACTGTCTTGAATGTGGTTTGTTGTGTCTAATTTAAGTATGTGAGATTTTGGATAAGTCCTATTATTATTTATCTAACTGACTCATATTAAACTATTTGAATATATTTTTATGATTAACGATATGTATTACAAAAATGGTAATGAAATAAAGTCGGCTTGCATAAAGCTTGTATCTAAACAACAACAACGTTTAGCTTCGGACTGAGTTGGAACTCATCAACTCAAAATGTTAAAATCGAAACTCAAAATCGATTAAAATGGAATTCAACCAGTTTCGCCGAAATATATTTTTTTTTTGTGCTCATCAAGGAAGTAATACCTAAATGTCTAAATTCAACTTATATATACATATAAATTTCCCATTAACCATCATCTGCAACAGCATTTATTCTAAATCTAAATTTATAAAGGATCGATTTCTAAGTTTCACAACTTTTATAATTCTGTATATATTACATTAAAAAAGGCAATAATGTAATGAATAAATGAATACTAAAAAAAAAACAAAAAACATATATTTTCAAAGTTCATGGATGCAAAAAAAAAAAAAATCAAAAACGAATGTTGAATGAAAAATGGCAATCATTAAAAAAAAAAGAAAAAAAAAATATTGTTGCGTTTAGGAGAAAATTTCTTGCTTTATGAATATGTAAAAAAGCATAATAAAAAGAAAAATATAAAAAAAGAAAAAAACCGTATAGAGAAGAAAATTTTGCAAATGTGTTCAATGCGTCGAAGTCTCCCCAATTTTTTTTTGTTGTTTTCTCTTGCGCCAGAAGGTGGAGGACTTTAAATTAATAAAAAAGTATATAAAATACAAATGAAAATGTTTTATTTTTGTTGTTGTTGGTACACCGGTACAACAAAATTATATGTAGAAAAAAAAAAGTTACATGTTATTCGCGGAAAAAAGGGCTGGCAGGGGGTCTCTTAAAAAAAAAGGAGTAAAAAGAGCGCGGGGGAAAAATTTTAGAAGAAAAAAAAAGCAACAGCCGCGCACGAACGGAATGCCAAAAAAAATAAAATAATGTACAGAATTTTTTTTTTATAGTTTTTTTTACCAACACTTTTCGGTACAATTTAATTTTGATAAAAAAAAAAAAAAATTAATAAAATTTTATGAAGGAAAAAGTTTCAAAAGAAAAGAAATTTTGTTAATCAGCCATTTACAATCAGAAAACATATAGATACCCTACCTATATATTTAATTCTTTTCCTGTTGTCCAACAACAAAAAGCGCATTTTTGGAAATTAACTTTCATTCCAGTTTTTCGGAATTGAAATTTTAAGGAAATTGACAGACGGAATTTTTTTTTTCTTTTCGTTCAATGATTAATTAATTTTTTTATTTAAATTATAATTTTAAGCTCGTGTCTCCCCAGAAGTAGATGCATTACTATAATTGTTAATTAAAATATTCTGATAATAATCGTCAGTGTATATACGTTCAATGATTGAACCGAAACGATATTAATATAAAATATAAAAAATCTAATCTATGAGATAGCATCAACTTATTGTTGTCTTCTAAAAAAGAATTACAAAAATTACTAAATATTTGTGCAAAATTGAAGGTTTCATTTCACAATTTAGATATCTTAAAATTTTTTATTTAAAAAATAACTAAAACTTGAGGAAAATTAAATAATTCTTCAGAACTTCCAACATCATAATTTCAACCGAGATCAGAAAATGCTTAAATAGGTGCAATTTTGAAAGTGTTCCAATACAAAATTTTTATCGATGTTTGGAAGCAATACTTATGCATACATGAAAGCAATTCTATTGGGATAATTAATTTTAATTCAATCTAAAATGAAAAATAAAAATTAATTGATGAATATTGTATACTATTGTACTAGGTTTCTGTAACTATAGTATGAGCAGATTTCTTGATAGAACATTATTAGTTCTTTAGTTGGGTAATGCAATTATTTGACGTTTCCTGTCTGGCACTTACACTATCATACCTAGGCCATTTTTTAGATGTTTTGTTCCAAGATACAGATATATATTATCCAGGTCAGGTAGGTACCTACCTACCTACTTACAACTAAATAAATATTATTTTAAAACAAGCAAATAAACTGACTGACAGACAAAATAATGTTCTGATAGATTTATATAAAATTTTTATTTTTTTTTGCACAAATTACAAAAATTGCGAAATGTTTTTTTTTTTGTTTGCCACATTTTGTCCTTTTTGTTTTTGTAGGTACACCTATAAAACAAAAAAATAAAAACGTTTTTTGTGCAAAAGTTTCCAATATAGGTATATCTGCTCTTGTAGGTAGGTAGGTAGGTATATCGTTAAATTCTTTCTTTTTTTTTCTCTTTTTCATTTTGGTTTAACCCGGCTTACAAGAAAATTAAAAAACCGGTTTTTGAAATAAAACAACCTAAAAATAAAAAATAACGAAAATTTAAATCAGATTTTTTTTTTTCGTGCAGAATTTTGCATTTAAAAAAAAAAAAACGAAAAGAAAAAAAATTCAATAAACCGCCCTAAAATTTTCCTCAATGACTACAGTTAAATATAAATTTTTACCTAGTCACAAGAATTGTTTTTGCCGACCCGATTTTTTGTGTTTTAATTAAACCAACCAGAATAAAACGGCTTCTTTTTTTTTGGCAAAATTAATTTTAGCCAAAAAATATATTTTCATTGCCAACATCCTCCAAGAGTCAAAATTTTCTGTTCTTTTTTTTTGTAAGAAAAACTGGGAAATTGGTCCATCATCATCCGGCCAACAACGCTGACATTCTTTCATCAATTTTCTGAAATTTCCTTTCCAGCATTTTTTTTCACTTTTAATTAAAATATTAAAATTCAAACGTTTTTTTTTTCTATTTAAAAAAAAAAAATTTCCAAACTTATTTTATTTTTTTGAGTCTCTTGAATTTTAAATTATTAAAATAAAACCGGCAAAATTAAAAAAAAAAATTTTTTCTTAGGTTTTTTTTGCTGCCTTTGAAGAGATTTTTTTCTTGTCTGATTTTTTTTTTCCATTACAAGAACACACACACTTATGCATTTTTATAATAAAAATTAAATTGTTGGAAGTAGTTTGATTCTTCCAAGCCGTAAGTTTGTGGTAGCGACTTGAAACTGAATTCTATTCACCTTTTTTTTGTTTCCAATTCTTGTAAAATGGTTTTGTTTAGTACATTATTGAAATAAAATTAAATAATAATTGTAAACATAAAGCCACCAAAATAATTGTTCACCTTTACTTTTGCAAATTAAAAATAAAAAAATTGTACATTTTTATTTCAATCCGCGTACTGATGGAATATGGTGACCAACGCCAAAAGAAAATTCTAGATAACTTTGTTAATTCTATCAAACTATATAGATTTTTAGATTCGATCTTAAATTATAATAAACTTCCTGCTTTTTGAATGACTTCTTAAATAAATTACTTATATCTAAGTTGTAATAATTAGTTAATTCAATTCAAGCTGGCTAACTTCTTGACTCAATGACTAGGACTTTTTATTTTTACATTCCAGCCGACTAGCGGATTTTTTTTTAGCGGGAAATTTAATTTCAAAGAATGCCACTAATAAAAATTTACGACTTCGTCACTCAATTTTTTTTTTCCTTTTACTCAGCTAAATGTGTGTTTGAGAGTTCTTCGACTTTTGATGTATTAGTGTGCGCCGCCAAAAATTATATTATAAATTTTTTTTCTTTTTTTTTTTTCAAAAATCTTTCGATTATTTTTTATTTTATTGTCGTTTCAAATATGTAAATTAAATTCATTCATAATTAGAGAAATTTAAATATTTACCTTTTTCTTTTTAGGTTATTGTAATCACAGATTAGTTGATTTTAATTATTTTTTTATTTCATAAAAACTTGTATAAAAAAAAAAAAATTTAATTTAAATGTCGACCGTAAAAAACGAGCATGCGGCACGTCCGAACTGGTCAAAAAATTTCGACTTTTTGATTATACTTTTCTTTCTTTCTTTTAAAATTTTGTGGCTTTATGGGAGGGTTTCCGTTCTGCAAAAAAAAAAAAAATAAGAGTACTTTTTGAGAATACATTTATTCGAATACTGAAAAAAGGCAGTTGAAAATTGGGTTATTTTTTCTAATAAAATATTTGAATCATTATTATTTTCATTTCAGATAATGTTTCCTAGAATTAAACCACGAAATATTTGTATTGTTTTTCTTAAATGATTTTTTCTTTCGACAAGATTGTTGAACATTTGTTCGAAATGAATGAATATGTAATATTCGAATATCTAATAACAATTTCTGTGTTGCCTTAATGGATAAAAATAAACGATTGAGTGTTTTATATATAATTAAAAATGGAATAGAATGGTTTATGTTTTTGCTAAAACTTTTTTTTCGTGCTTTTAATGTAAAGCAAGCCGGAATTTATGCAATTCAAATAATATAATTTAATAATAAAAATTATTTCTCAAAGATCCTTTTTTTTCCCAGTAGTTGAAAAACAGAATTTCTGAACAGAAAAAATAATTTCCTGGAGATTATACTAGAGACAGTAAAACTGGCTTGACGAAGACAGTATTTATTTGTGTTGGTGAATTTTTATTATTCACTGTTTTCTCTGCTGTCCGGATTTAAATTTGGACAACAGAGAAGACAGTGGAAAAGACATTACAGTCAGAAAAAAATTAAAAACAAAAAAAATGTGTGAATGCTAATGAAAAAAATTATATAAATTCCGTAATTTTATTTTCTTTGCTGTATTTAATAAAAAAAAGTGGCAATTTTGAAAAATAATAAATTTTCTGATTAAAAAAATTTGGACAAACACATACAAAAAACAAACACTGTCCGGACAGTTTACTGTCTAATGTAATCTGGGGGTTAGATTCGCGTAGATTTGGTAAAACATTTTTTTTTTAAATTTGTACATAAATATAATGGCTCCGTGAATTATCGCATAATGTCATATCACATAATTTTTAAAATATAATTTTAAAAATATGCGATAATTCGTTTTAGAATTAATGTGCTATTTCGTTTTCAAATGAATTATCACATAAAAACCAAAAAACACATTTTATGTGATAATTCGTTTATCAAAATGTTGCAGGAAAATGTTGCAGGAAAATGTTGCAGACAAATGTTGCAGCAACATGTTGCAGCAAAATGTTGCAGCAACATGTTGCAGCAAAATGTTGCTGCAACATGTTGCAGCATAATGTTACAGGAAAATGTTGCAGGAACATGTTGCAACATTTTCCTGCAACATTTTGCTGCAACATGTTGCTGCTACAGTTGTATGCAACATTTTCCTGGAACATTTACTGCAACATTTTGCTGCAACATTTTCCTGCAACATTTTGCTGCAACATTTCTCTGCAACATTTTCCTGCAACATGTTGCTGCAACATTTTGCTGCAACATTTTCCTGCTACATTTTGCTGCAACATTTTCCTGCAACATTTTGCTGCAACATTTCTCTGCAACATTTTGCTGCAACATGTTGCAGGAAAATGTTGCAGGAACATGTTGCTGCAACATTTGTCTGCAACATTTTCCTGCAACATTTTGCTGCAACATTTTCCTGCAACATTTGTATGCAACATTTTCCTGCAACATGTTCCTGCAACATTTTGCTGCAACATTTGTCTGCAACATTTTATACAAACCCCATAAAACTAACATCGATACAGGAATTGTAATTTAACTTATATGTATAGCGGATTTTATATTCATTTTACCTCATTTTTACCAATGAGACGACAATGATATTAAAAAAGCATGTTTGCTTAGTGCTTTTTTTTTGCTAAGAAAAAAAAAAAATGTAATATAAAAACTTTAATTTTAGTATTTTACGATCTCGTAATTAAAACGAACTGCATTAAAAAAAAAATGAATGAAAATATTATGTTTGGTTAAGCCTTAAATTCACTTATTCTATCCTATGACTATATTAACATTATATGAATAATTTTAGAACTTAAAGGCGTATAATCCCAGGAAGCGTCAAGAAATATTAAACTTTCCTAAAAATAGCAGAAGCTTTTGGAGCTTCGCTAAAAGTGTACAACAGAACTTCTGTTCGCCTTCATCTTTTCCTCCCCTTTTAGATAGTGACCGGATCATATCAGATTCGGTTGGGAAGCCTAATTTGTTTGCAAAACTTTTTAGTCAAAACTCAACACTCGCAGCTTCAGCTCAAATTCCACCTGTCTTGCCAACTGTAAACTCTTCTTTTGGAAGAGTTTACATTAGGCAACGAGCTGTTTTAAAAGCTCTAAAAAATCTGAATGTGAAAAAGTCAACTGGCCCTGATGGCATTCCGGCTGTGGTCCTAAAACATACTGCCTCTGTTCTAGCTAAACCTCTGCGCAACCTTTTCTATCTTTCATATTCACTTGGCATTTACCCCACCAAGTGGAAAGTTGTGCATGTTCAGCCTATTCCAAAAAAAGGCGATAAATGCGATCCCTCTAACTACAGGCCTATTGCGCTTACTTCTATTCTCTCCAAAGTAATGGAATCCCTAATTAATAATAAAGTTAAAAAATACCTTGAATGTAACAAATTGCTAAGTGACCAGCAATATGGTTTTCGTACGAATAGATCGACTGGTGACCTAATGACACATTTATCCCACAAGCTCAACGCCAGTCTTCACAATTCCGGTGAGGCTTGTGTTGTTGCTTTGGATATAGCTAAGGCTTTTGATCGAGTCTGGCACCCGGTTTTGATTTCTAAAGTTAAATCAATGGGTCTAGGATCAGCCTTTGTCAATTGAATCAGCAACTTTTTGTCTGGCCGTTCTATTCGTGCTGTTGTGGATGGGTTACCAGTCACATATTTTCAACATAAACTCCGGTGTACCCCAAGGGTGTGTTCTCTCCCCAACCCTCTTTTTAATTTTCATTAATGATCTTCTACAGTCAACACTCAACTCCATCCACAGTATTGGCAAATCTGGAAACCTTGACATTTTAGGCTCGAAAATAACTTCAGATCTGAGCTGGAAACTTCATATTTTCGAAACGGCAAAAAACGCAGCGAAATGTCTTGGTTTCCTTAAAAGATGTAAACAATACTTTCCCCCCTCTGATCTCTTAAACATTTACAAATACTACATTCGACCCAAATTAGAATATAATTCACATATATGGGCTGGTGCTCCTAAAACCCACCTTGAGTACCTGGACAAAGTTCAGAGAAGGGCTATTAGATTGATAAACAATCACCAAACCACCAGCTCATTAACATCACTCAGTGACCGTCGCAATGTAGGTTCACTTTCCATTTTTTATAAATACCTTGTTGGAACGGATACGTGTTCCCTGAAAGTAAAAGCCCTACTTCCTTCACTTCAAATATTCTCACGTCAAACACGTACCGCCTCAACGTCACACCCATATTCCGTCAAAATTCCCAGATGTGATAGAACGAGCTTCGGAGATTCGTTTTCAGTTCGCACCTCGAGAATGTGGAATGCTCTCCCAACAAAATTGTTCCCGACAGCTGGCGGTCGTTTGATTTACGACCTGCGCCGCTTTCAGAAGAGTGTAAATGATTACCTCCTAACTGTCCCACTTTTTAATCCCGTCTAAACTTCCTGTCTCCATTATCAAATCCATACTCCTTTAAGTATAAAAGGTATCCCACCTAGTGATTTGGTAACTTTAATAAAAAAAAAAAAAAAAAAAGTTCTATAATTATTTTTAGTGTAAAATTGTTCAGATTATTTCGCTCACATCTTATTATTATTATTATTAGACCATTTTTGCTTGCCAGATTAAAAAATTTTAAAGTTTTGTTATAAAATGTAAAATACAAATAACCTGCACAAATTTTTATGTAATCTGTAAATAACATAAATATTATAATATATAGGTACTTGTCAGGCCCATGAGCATAGTATAAGTCATTTTCACGTCACCATTGAGGTAGACCAGGCCTGGGCAACCCAAAACATAAGCGAGCAAATTTTAAGAAATATCAAAAATTAAAGAGCCGCAATTTTTTTTAATAATTATAAATGTATATAAGAAAATCAATATATTTAATTTTTGATTTATATACCGTTTTAAAATATTAAAAATAAATAAAACAATAATTTTGATTTCTAATTATGAATTTTATATACATTGTTCAAAATATATAATTCTTCAAAATTAATTGTAATTTTAATGATGACACCCTTAATTGATTTGTTCAATTCTCGTCCGTCATTGAAACTCGATGTTTATTTTTACAAAATAATAAAAATTCTTTATTTGTAGTTTACAGTGGAAAAAAAAAAACTTGATTTGTAGTTTAGGGTGCAAGAAAATTCTTTATTTGTAGTTTAGAATGAAAAAAGTTTAGGCCGGGTGAAAAAAAAATGTGTCAGAATTGTTCTTCGAGCCGAATGCAGTGTAAAAAAAAAATGATTTCCGGAGCCGCATAAATTTATGTTATGAGCCGCATGCGGCTCAAGAGCCGCAGTTTGAAGTCTGAAGTAGACTATACTAAAGCGCTTTTTTTAACGAGGTATTCCCAGTAGGTCTAGTGCTAGTCCTCAAATAAATATACACACACTAGGTAGAAAAAGTGTGCGTACGGGCTCCTTTTTTTATTTTTTGTTCCACATGTTCCCAGTTTTTGTTGTCATTTAAAAGGACTCTGTAAAAAATTTTTTTTATCAAAATTTAAATTTTGAGAAATATCAATTTTTGGAAAAGTCTGCGTACAGCCGGTTTTAATGCCGCGTCTCAAAAATTAACTAATGATACCATTTCAAAGGCAATTGAATGTAGATAATTTTGCGCCATATAATTTTATCCCTACGATAAGTGAAAGTGTCAGAAATCATAAAAAGAAGCGGTTCTAAGTTCTAACCTATTTTCCAGCAGTTCTAAGCTATTCATATGACTTTCAAAGACAATTTTTGATACTTCCCCTTATCGTACAGATAAAATTATATGGCGCAAATTATCTACATTCAATTGCGTTTCAAATGAGATTACTAGTTAATTTCTGAGACGCGGCATTGAAACAGGCTGTTCTCAGACAGTTCAAAAAATTGATATTATTTCTCAAAATTTAAATTTTGAAAAAAAAAAAAATGTTTTCACAAAAAAACTTTTTTCATAGAGTACTTTTAAATGACATCAAAAACTGGGAACATGTTGAACAAAAAATAAGAAACGAGCCCGTACGCAGACTTTTTCTACCTAGTGTATACCAAAAAAAAAATATTTACATAAATACTATGTTGATTTTATTCTATGCTGAATTCTTATTTGCACATTATACAATATGCAATTTGATCATGGTATACAAAAAAAATTGTATACTGTGTTGATTTTTTTCTGGGTAGAGTTTTTTTGTGAACAGTAGCACAGTAGTCAATTTCGAATGGATTTGCATGTTCTTGACTACAAATCGATTGGCGCCCTATTCGTTAGGCGCCCTGTGCAAGTGCACATCATGCACATATAGCAGGACCGGCCCTGGTACTTGTACTAACTATGTAATATATAAAAAACAGCATGCTATATTAAAGTTTTATGGGCTCAACATGAAGAATATAGAAAACTTATGTAATGTGTGACTATTGAATTCAATTCAAAATTTATTGCAATTATGTGATAAAATAATATTAAAACTATATAATACATAATATGGAATTTAACAACTTTCTTTTTTATATTTTTTAATACTAAATTTTTCTCTGGACATAAATAAAAGTAAACTTTTTTTTCCAACTAAAATTAAAAAAAAAAAAGGAATAATAATAATAAAAATGTCTATAGTAAAGCGGAAATTTTTCTTCTTATTTAGTTCCAGAGAATTAAATAATGTATCTACTATGTGTGGAAACAGAGTATATATTGTCCTCCCGGAAGAAGTTATAAAAATATTGTAGAAAAAAATCTTATTTTATGATATGATGATGTATATATAAATGTATTAATTTAATTTTTATATTATTTTATGATTACATTACAATATCTATGCTATTTAAACATTGTACTCAATGTACTATTATGGGTAGACTATACATATTGTAATATTATAGACTTTAATACAATTTTTTGTAGTAATAAATTAATGTTTTCTTGACAGTTTAATAAATCAAATAGCACAACAAAATCAATTATCAAAATTTGTATAGTACTTACAATACTGATCTCAAATTCATAATATTGATTCTAGATTATATACCACACCAGCATCTCATACTGACTTTTTTTATTATATTTATATTAAATACCTACCTTAATATCAGACATATATTTACCATTTCTAATTTCTATATTTTATATTAATGTGTTTCTTTTGGAATATAATTTTCTTTTCACTAAAAAAAAATATTTGAAAATTCTAAATGATTTTGAGTCACAGGATGTTCTTTAATTTTATATTATTTAAATAATTCTCTTGAGGCTGAGATAGAAAAATTTTTTTTAGTTTGTGTATATCTAACCAATTCCCTATATACAATACATCATAAAAACTGATTGTGGTGATGATGGGAAATTTTCTTTTTGAAACTCGAATATTTTTAAAATTTATTCTTTAATTTATGTCTATATGCTTTGAATTTTGTTATTATAATATAGACAGAAAATATTGGGGCTAAAAAAACACAAAAAAAAATTTCCTTTTCAAAGATAATGTTAGAAGAAAAAAATTATGAAAAGTATGTAATGTTTTAATTGAATGCAACTAAAAAGCACTGCATGAACATTTTATAGTCTTTGAATTTTCATTATTTCTTTGTAGAAAATGTGCATAAAAAATAATACATTTTTTCATGCTTTGCGTACGAATTTTTCTCTTTTTTTTTAACTTTAGTAGCAAAATATATAATAAAAATGTACGTAATATAATTTTTAATTAATTAAAAATTTCATTTTATTTATTTGTATAAATTTTCTTCTGCAATTTCATAAAGCTCATTTATTAAAGTTTTTTTTTATATAATTATTATGTCTATAAAACAAGAGATTATTGTTTCATTAAGGCGTATTACAGCATAAATAAATCAGTGACTTTCCCCTTATAAATGCTGTTAAGATCTGGCCTGCTATCAGTTTTTTCGGTCTACTGAAAAGTTATGTCTTTCGAGTTATCCAACTTAATGTTTGGACGCTACGCAATTTAAATTGCCAAAGTCATTCTCATTCTCTTGTTTTTAATTAACCCTTAAAAATTTTAAATTTCTCAATATTTCCACGAACCACTGCACAAAAGATTGTCTATCAGGACTAAAAAAGTACGTTATGGGTCTTCAAAATTTTTTTTATATAAAATATTTAAAATCTAAAAAAAAAAGGACTTATCGAATTCCTTTTTTTTTTATTATTTTCTCCTTAAAGAATTCAATATAATTTTCTTCAAAAAAAAAATAAAATAAAATAAAACTAAAGTTTCTAACTTAGTTTTTTTTGTGTTTTTTTATGGGTTCGAAACAAATGAACTTTAATGAATAAGAGGATTTTTTTTATTAATTTTTTGTTTTTTTATCTATATAACAATTTTTTTTTCTTCTACTAACTAAGGTATTTAATGTACTGAGAAAATTTGCAAATTTACAATAGAATTCATTTTGTGTCCCTTTTTTTTTTTTTGCACAGATAAACACAAAATATTTTTAAAATTAAATTTTGTTTTTTGAATTGAATGAAAAGTTTCAATTTTAAAGCCAATTACCATTTCGGAAAAAAAAGGCTAATACCCGACTTAAGTAAAACTATATAATATATATCTATATACCTACCTTATGGTAAAAACAAGAAAATTTTTTATTTCAAAATTTTATTTCATTTAAATGTGTTCTGTGTACGAACTTATTACTCCCAGACAGAGTATATTACACGAAAAAAAATTACAAACATTTAGTTACAAAGAACAAGTATAATTTAAAAATAGCTTTAAATTTTTCTTTCAATCTTATCAAAGCCAAGATCTTCTGATAATCTAAATGATAAGATTTGGGGCCACATTTACACAATTTCAATAAAATATTATAATTGGATTTTCATAAATTAAAAGAATAACTCTGAACACTCTCTATATTCACAAACTGTAATTAAAATCACTGCACAAATGTAATGTAGCGACACGTCCTATTTATTTTAATAACGAAGTCGAAGGTAGTGTGTATTTATTTTGACCACAAACTACAAAATTAAATTCCTGTAGTAATATTTTCAATGTATAATATGCACTTCTGTGTAGTGTACATTATATACTATTGTACTTGTGCATAAAATGATGTAAAATGTTCCCGACTTAAATAATATACAATTTTTTTTGTAAGAAAATTTTGTTTGCAAATTTAAAAAAAAAATTAAAATAAAAAAAAAAAAAGGAAAAAAACTAAATTGAATATTCAAACATAAAGAAACTATTTTTTTTTTTTCATTTTAAATTAAACGTGCTGTTGAAAAGAAATTTGTGATTTTGTTTCAAGATTTAAGGAAATTTTATTTTTCTTCTTAATTTCATTTCGAAGTTTTCATTAACTCTAATAAATTACTTTAAGGTACCTGTAATGAATATATATACCTTCATAGGTACACCATAGATAAAGTATTTTATTTTGTAACAAAAAAATAGAATAATTTCCAAAGCGTAAACGATATTAAATAAAAAAAATAATAGTTTTTGAACTTTTCTTTTCTTTTTTTTTTATTTTCTAAAAATAAAAACCGATTTTCGTATTTTTAAAACTTTATAATGAGATTTTTGAAAATTAGACTAGTTATTAATTGCTTAGAAAAATATTATTATATGTATATGTATAAAATTTTCATTTATTCATTTCATGATGACTGGGAAAAATTTTCAAGTTTGTTTTTAATTAATGAAAAAAATTTCCAAGAGAATCACTAAAGGACATTTCCTACAGCTTCTGTGTAGTAATCTTAGTTATTGAAATTTGTAAAGTTGCAATACCAATAAGAAAAGTCGGTTTAGAGTTAAAGCAGGCTCTCACTTATAAAACACTATTTCGGAAAATCAATTTTAATGCGATTTCTACGTTTCAACAATATCAAGTTCAAAACTTGCGTATATCAAAAAAATATATATAATCCCTTCGATATCATCTACACATATTACTCGGTGGGTTCTTTAAGTGTTCATTTTTATCAATTTCAAATTAAAAAGTCAAATTTAATTTTAATATTTTCAAAAATATGTAACAAAAAAAAAAAAAACTTAGAAATTTCATTAAAATATTATGTCTTTTTTGGGCAAAAAAAAAAAAAAGAAAAAACTCTTAAAGGAAGTTCATAAAAAAAAAATTTCTTGATATTCACATAAAATAAAAAATTTTTTTTTTAACTCATTATTATGAAACGTGACAGGATAAAGAAATTATAAATAAATTTATATAAAATATCCTCTCAAAGACCTTTATACACATGTCTTCAAAAGTTAGAAAGAAGAAAGTCAAATATTTACAAATGAGTTCAACATATTTTTTATTTAAAGATATATAGTATATGTACACACATGTTTAAGAGCAAAAATTATTTTAAGATATACATTGACAGTTTATACGAACTTAAAATTTACGAGATATATAATAGGTTAGTATAATAAAACTAAGATTTAGATTGAAACGTATATTTATATGCTTGAATATTAAACCAAAACTTGAGATCCTACAAAATAGCAATTATAATGAGCTGAAGATCGTCGTTTTGATCAGTGGTCAATAACTATATATGAATAATTGAAAAACAAAAGGATTTGAAATTGCTTGTCATATTTTCATACTCACTATATACATATTAAAGTTGATAAAGAAAATACAATATTACTATGTTTTGCACCCTTATTCTCAGGATCTTTTGAGGCTAAATATTTTATAAATAAAATTCTTCTCTGATACAATATTGTAACTGAAAATGATATTTTATTAGTCAATAGATAATACAGCTTGGTAACTTCTTTGAAATAAATGTTTTATAGTCGCAATAAAGTTAACCTGATTAAAAATTTTGCTCATATAGATTTATAAGTTAATTAACACACAACTGTGGCGTTATAAACAAACTTTTTTTTTTAATTTTAAAAGTTAATGTGTTTAAGCTACTAAACTTTCTTACTAAACTTTCTAATAAAGCCATTGATTTTTGGTTGTACACAATGTTCTATATATTTGAGTGAAGTTTATTTTTCTTTTCCTCAAACAAAAAAGAAGGAAAAAAAAATGAAGAAAATTATCACACAAAAATGCAATTTATTCAAGGATCTTCTTTTTTTTCCATTTTTTTTTTAATTCATAATGTATTTTTTATTTAAAAAAAGTCACATACATATATATACATTTATTTTATATATATATATATATTAATAAAGAAAAGTGGTTGATGTATGTGCTCCTGGAAAAGCTTTAACATTTTAATAGAAGAATAAAATCCCTGTGAATTTTATAGTGATACCTGCTCCTTACATAAATTCAGGATTATTTATAATGAAAAAAATGTTTGCCAATTTTTTGTGTTTTTTTTTTTTAGAAAAAAATTATAAGTACGTGAAGTAAATTTTTGCTTCATCTTACAGTGCGATAGTGGGATAATATTACTAAAAATTATTCTAATTTGACAAATTGCATATTTTTTTTTCTTTTTTTTAGTTTTAAATCTTCTTAAATCATCAAATAAAATTTCTAGAAAAAAAAAAAAACTAAAATAGTTAATGTTAAAATAAAGTAGAAATCTTAGCCGTGTTTTTTTTTTATGTTAAACGTGACATAATATATCATAATTTTTGATAAGATATAGAGGAGAGCTAAATAATCGAAAAGGGTTTCTTTTTTTGCGTTCAAGTCTTATTTATAGAAATTAATCATCATTGAAATGTAGAAAATATATCTAAATACTGCGAAAACCTAATACTATTACGCTTGGTTCATCAAGTACTATAGTGTCGAACCTAAGAATGTCATTGAAGTACTATAAGTCAAGGAATGTTAATCATTTTTGTCTCTTTAAGGACATACCATGTACTTCAAAGATCAAACGTAATTACTACTCAGTAAAAATTATTTTAAAAAAAACATTTTTTTTTAATTTTTAATAATAATTTTTATAATTAGAAAACTTATCAAGTAAACTATTTTTTAGTTACTGTAGAAAGTATGTTTAATTTTTTTAATGGTACACCATAATAAACATGTTGGTGGTATTTTAGAAAAATCCTTCGCTATTATGTACATACATTTTTTTTTTTTTTTTTTTTTAACTTTTGAAATGATAAAAACAGCATTCAGCAAATTTTTTTTTTTTTTTGTTAAAAAATTTCTAAACGAAAAATTATTTTCCATCATATAATTTTCTTTTTTTTCATCTTTCTCATAAAGAAAAGCTTATGCATGATTTATAGAAAAAAAAAAGTAAACTTCAAACATAAAAAAAAATAATAAAGAACTTGACATCAACCTAAATATTTTCTGTACATATAGTATGAAATCTACCTGAATAAAGTTCAATAAACAAAATCTCGTATATCTCTATGATGAAAAAGTGTTTCTTCCTTATTAAAAAAGAATAAAAAATAATAACTCAAAAGGTTCCCACTTAATTATTAAAAAAAAAAAAAAAAACGAGATATATATGAGGATTAATATTATTTAAAGGTAATACAAGGTGGTGCATGCGAGAATAGGATAAAATTCAATATCATTGATTTTTTTTGGTGTTTATCTTATAAGAAAACTATGATGTTCGATATAAATTATTTTTAAGCTTCTTTGAAGATAGCTTTTATTCGCGAAAGTCATACCTAGATAAATAGATTAATTTTATTTACACAATTAGGAAGGACTATGTAGATTCATAGATAAGATATTGCAAGAAAATATTCGTTTTGATTCAAATTTATATATAGTTACAAGTACAAAGTGTATAAAATTAACAAGTTAATGTATAAAAACTGGAAAAGTTTATTAACCTCTAAAAAAATTTTAAGTTTTATGGAAAATTTTCTCATATTTAGAAATAAACTTTCAAAAAATTATACTCAATTATGAAAAAATCATATTGAATACCCTATCTTGAATGAACAAAAAAAGAAAAAAAAATCATATTTTAAATATTCCCTCAGTTCACTTCATCATTATGCATTATAAGCAAAAAAAAATATATATAACATAGAGTAAATCTTCTGGGGAAAAAGTTTTTTCATAATTTTTTCAATATATACCTATGTATCTATGATTGTATATTATAAATTTTTTTTTATATGATTTTTAATTCTAAAGAGATTTTTAAACTAAAACATCATAACATTTATAACATAGAAAAAAAAATAATTAAAATTCAAGAAGTAATGCTTTTTTTTTCCAAGAAAAAACCTTTTTGTATATATTTTAAAATACATAAATAAAAAATTTTTTTTTCTAACATTATTAGAACAATTTTTTAATTTTAATTTTTCGAAATGAATGATCCTCTCTAACAAATCAACAAAAAATATTTATTTACTTAGGAAAAAAAGGTTTTTTTTTTTTGCAATTAGAATAGAGATTGAAGCTCAATAAACCAAATTGTAATTATTAAAAATGCCTGAAGAAATATAACAATGAAAAAATTTCGCGATTGAAATAGGCATTATATACTTTTTGTACCCATATTCACAGAAATGCGCTAAAAAAATGTTTAATAGATTTTCATAAATATGAAATATACATAATAAATTATACAATCCCATACTAAAATTATTCACTTTGATCTTGAATGGAGTAAATATATATATCTTTATTGGTCTTAACCTAGTTAAAATAAACTGCTTCATTTATTAAAGAGCGATAAAGAAATATTTTTTTTTACAATTGATAAAATGGTTTTTAGTTTCCTCTAAATACAAATCTATATAATGAGATTGAAATTTACGTCTTTCAATGTTTAAAAAAAATTTTGATTGTGATCATCATTATCATAGCGTGATAGAGAAATTTTCATAATTTTGCTTCAAATCCAGAGAATCAAAAATAAATAATTTTATATCAAAAGACATTATTTTAGAAAAAATTTTTTTATGTCATCATATTTTTTTGTAACCACATCATATTTAGAAGTCAAAATACTATAAGAAGAAAAAAAAAATTATGATTTATGAATATTAATAAAAATAAAATCTACAAAAAATTTTGCTAGCGAATATAGTTTTTCTTATGAAGTTTTTTTTCAACAAATTAAACAATTCCCAATAATTCCAAAATCTTTTCATTGCTTTTTTAAGGGATAACTAAACATAATATTATTTTTCATACTAACTACATTATTAAGGAATTTTTTTTTTTACATAAAAAACATACTTTTGATACGAACATTTTATTTCTATGTTATTTTTTTTGGTTTTTTTATTAAATTTTTTAAATATTGTTTTAACCTTCGAATTTGTTTTTTTTGTGTATTCATACTAAATTAATATTACAATTTTTTTTATTTGTTGAAAAGTTTGTGGTTTTTTTTGGACAGAGCTTACACTAAATGTATATATTTATAAAGAAAATTGAGAGCCTCAATAATTATATTAATCTATATTTTCTCTTCTCTAAGTTCTTTAGAAAATATTAGAAGTAAATTAGTATTTTATATTATCAATTAAAAGATTCTTCGCTATTATTATTTAAATAGCCCAATTTTGATGTTATATATATATAATTAGATTTAGATAAATTATTTAAATATAGTTAATGACATTTACTTTTTTTATCGTGCAAACTGAAAGTAAATAAAATAAAAAAAAAAAATTTTATCTTCATTAAATTTTTATTGCTGTCATGATAGTTTTGTAGTGCATAAGTAGATACAGTATTTCAACAACAATATAAATTGAAATTCATACAAAAAAAAAGAAAAAAGAAAATTAATATGTATAATGTATATATTTATTTGTATAAAACCAAATAAAATGTTATATTTTATTTTATTTTATTTTTTTTACGTAGTTACTTTAAAACTAAAAAGCGTGTAATATTGCTGTAATAGTGAATAAAATAGCAATTCAAAAATTTATTGTAGTTAAAAACAGACAGCTATATTTTTAGTGTGCTTGAAAGTGTACTATGAAAAAAAAAATATAGTAAGAATTTTTTTTTTTTAAATAAAAACAAATAGCATAAAAATGTAGTTATGATGTACTACTATATATTTAATAGATGTTGTAATAATACATATAGAACTATACTATTTGCAATGTAAATCCCTGCAAGGTATCTGTAAAAATGTGGTCTAATGATACACTCAAAAAAAAAAGAAGAAGATAGTCGTGTACTCGTGAATTCAGTGTCAATTATTAATGACAACTTTTACATCCCGCTTCATCAGTCAAAACAGCCCTGAAGTCCATGAAAATTTGTTAAAAACTAAAAAAGTTCCTGATTCTGTATGAAAGACATATTTTTAGAAATGCGTTTAAAAATAAATTGTTAATTAAATATTTCATGCACTGAACTGTTTCAAGTACTCAGTTTTCTCACGTATTATAAATATAAGTAAATCATTCATTTGGCGTTTAGTGGTTTGGGTTCCATATATAAAATTATTGTTTATTTATAATTTTTTAACGTTTTCTCCACGAACATCTATACGGTAACACTTAATATACCCCCCATACAACATGGTGCGATGCTAGTAGATCAAAAGAAAAAAGTCAATATAGGATTACATAATAGTGTCTTGAAAAAACGAATTTCTTTTAGTATAATTGTAAGAAGAAAAAAAAAAAAAAGGGAAAGCAAAATTGTTAAGTCTGCATAAAAAATTTTTTTTTTTTTTATCCCATGTCACATATTTTAATATTATGAGTATACCACGTATACCCATTATGTAATGTGTGAAGTAGTTTGGAAAATAAAAAAAGACATTATTAAAACTTGAAAATATATATATGAATTATAAGTGAGAGAGAAAAAAAAAGGGTTTTCTTTTGCAATAAAAATTCCAGAGCTTCTTGTTCTTTCAAGTAATGAAAATAGTAGATCATCATAATAAAGTGTTGGGATTTGCTTGAAATAATTTATTTATTAAGTGTATGTATAAAGTGGTACATTAAGAAAATTTTATATTTTGTTTCAATTTTCTTTTAAATATAAAAAGAAAAATATTTGTTCTTATGTTTAAGTTAATTTTTGGAACGTAGTTCCTTATTCTACGCTCTTATGGAAAAATTTATTAAAAATTTGAACACTTTAGTGTCAGTACAAAGTGTCGGTACACACTCCGACGCGATCATAGATTTTTTTTGAGCGAGCAATGATTTTTTTTTTAGCAGCAGTTCCAAAAAATTTTGAAAATATCGCTGCTAAGCCGCAGCGACCAAAAATATGATCGCGTCGGCGTCTGTCGGTACATGATAAACAAAAAAAAAGTTAAAAAAAATTATTATATTTTTATTATATTTTTTTAGGTATTTTAATAAATATTGTGTTCTTTGGTTTGCATTAATAATTAATAGAAATAAAACAAAAAGAATAGTAAACATCCAATGAAATTTATAAAATTAAAATCCAAAATTCTATCAAAGTTATCTATCAATATTATCTGTACAAAATAATTCCGATGTTTCACATCTATCAAACGTCCCGCCGGCTCTTGTATTTTTATTGAACTTTGTATGAAAATTGATAAACTTAAATTTTATTTCAATTTATAAAATATTTATAAAATAAAATATTTAGTAAATATTAATTTTTTATTATTAACTAATTAACATTTTATAGTTCAAATAAAATTTAGATTTTCATACTAATTTCAATGTTAATAAAAATCTTGTATAATTTTGTCAGTATTATTTTGCCAATATAAAGGCGCTATTCGGTACCAAGGCAAGTCAAGTCATCTGCCGGCGTTAGATATTTCGATACTTTGCCATTTTGGCTATGATATTTGTTTTTTTTTGTGTTGTAAACAACAAAAACAAAAAATTAAAATTTATAAGTAAATTAACGATACCTGTTAATTTTTTTAAAGTTTAAATAATGAGTCGACGCCGTCGCATTTTATATGATTTGATAAAATGTAAACAGTCCCTTTCGCGGCAAATAAACAGTCCCTCTCGCGGCAAATAGTAATAGTTTTTTATTGAACGTTGTATGAAAATTGATAAACTTATAAGCGAGTCACACTACAACTAATAAGCCACTACTCATGACGGCTTTTTTAAATGCGTTCACACTTGCACTTTTTGGGTTTTTTTCTTTTTTATTCTCTTTTTGTCATATATTTTTCCTTTTTTTCGGGAATTTTTTTTGTTTTTTTATTCGTTTTTTTTAAAAAATTGCCGCCCACTTCCTGAAAGTATGCAATTGTTAGTTTATTTTTTTCTCACAGAGCTCATTTGTTATTTGATCCCTGATTTTCTAGTGGCTTTTTGAAAAGCCACTAGCTTTTTTTTCTTTTTTTTGTATGGAAAAAGCCACGAAATAGCCACAACGATGATAGCTTTTTCAAAAAGCCATTAAAAAGCCGAAGTGTGACAGCCTTATTAGAGTCACAATTTATAAATTGAGGACGTAATTTTCTGCATTCTGTAATCTGCTAAAATCAACTACTTATAAAATAATATTTGACTGACTGAAATCAAAAACTTATGACCGGACCGACCGAATTTTCTTACCCATTTTTGCCGCTTTTTTCTTTTCTATACAATTTTACTTTTTGAATTCACCTACAAATTTAGTTTGTTATGGGAAATTTAAAATTTCCCTTTGCAGAATTTTAAGAAGTAAAATTGAATTTGTGAACGGCTTTAGGACAAAATTATTTCATTTTTTTTAAATAACAGCAGTAAAATCGTGTCCTTTACAAATTAAAAAATCTGGAATATTAAATCCGATTTCAATTGTTTCAATAATCACTAATAAGTGAACAGACTCTTAGTTTTAGCTTTTTGAATTTTCGATGTCAAAAAAGATCTTCGAAATTCGAAAAAACAGTCTAAAATAGCTCCTTAAAAAAGGTTTCTTTAAATGAAAAAAAAAATGCAAAATTAGAGAAAACTGGGAAAAGTAGAAAAAAGTTTCTTTTTAAATTAATAAAATTTTGAATTGATAAAAAATGAAAATTACTTATATGTACGCTAAGGAACTACGTTCCAAACTGGTGTCCCATGACAGCTCTTTTGTTTTTTTTTTATTAATTTATAAATCGCTATGATATTTTTATTAAGAACTTTGATGGAAAATCACAAACTATCTATGAAGTAATATCTATTCTTCATTTTAATTAGGCTAAAATTGAGTAATAATATTTTCGAACGAATATCACTTGACTATCACTTGAAATTTTCTACAAATTTTCCATTTAAACAACAATATATTATGTAATTGATATTAAAAATTCCTAGTTTAGTTTTTATAATACATATCAAAGTTCGTACATTTGCAAATGTTGACAAAAATCAGGCTATCTCTAAACTTTATTTGCATAATTCTCAAGGTTCATTCACATTTTTTGGAGTAAAAATTCATTGAATTAAAATACATTAAAAATTATGCAGTAATAATTTTTCTATTTTTTTGTTTATTTCGTATATATATGAAAAATTTACATCTTCCGAATTTTCTTAAAATGCATATAGGGAAATGTATTTAACAAATTATGGTATAGGGAAGAAAATTCAAAACAATTTTTCTGAAATTTTTTTTTGCTTGAAATGGAAAAATATGTATATGTATTATATATTATTTTGTTGTATATATTTATTTATATATAAAGATATAATATTATAGTACACTGTAGAAATGCAAATTATTATGCAAAAAAAAAAAAAGAAAAGAAAAGGAATATATTTTATGATAATAAATGTTTTGGATGAAATACAACTCATAAAATATACATAAAAGTTGGGTGAATATGAGAACACTTGAATCTTTGTTTTTACCGAAAAAAATGTAAAGAAAAAAATTATAATAATAATAATAAAAATAAAAGACACAATATCGTCTAAGTGGATTTTTTTTTTATGAGTAAAAAGAAAAATATATATACACAACATATAAATATGAATAAATAAATAAATAAGTTTTATAAGCTTATATATAAGAGTGTAAATGAATGCAATATAGCAATTGTAAAATATTTTGTTTCCAAAATATACATAAATATGTATATGCATATATTATATTGTATATATTATACATATATTTATGTGAAACACAACATTGAAAATAAAATAATTCACAAAAGAATTCTTATTTATAATATATGTACGGAATGTGCAATCACTATATAGGTACTTATTATGTGTATACAAAATTTCTTTTATAATTCGGAAGCAATATTATGTAGAAATAAGAATTTTTTTCAACCATGCAATCTAATCTGTGCTAATGATGCAAGGCGTTCACAATTATAATTAAATAATCGAAAGGAAGCATTTTAAAAATTAATTATTAAAAATAAAAATTCATTTGTTGGAATTTTTTAAGCTAATATTTTTGGGACTGTGAAGTATTTATAAGGATCTCTCTTGTTGATCCGTGGTTTTATATCTATCTTGTTTTGGTGAACTTTTTATTTATAATTATCATATAAATACATGAATGAATCACACTATAAACTTACTACATTATATAATTATAATAATACATTATAGTCTTTTTTAGACAATAATTGTGCATAATGGTTATGACGTCCAAAACACCACACTTTATAATTCATTCATTCATTCATTATTATTAATTCATTGAATTGAAAGAAATTAAAATACAACATTGGTTTTACAAATTGTTTATTTACATAAGTTATCTGCTTAATATTTCGTTTTTTTTTATATTAAATTTTTTAATATGCTCAAAAGGTAAAATAAATGGTATTACCTATGCAATTTATAATAGTTTATACATAGATTTGAAAAATTGAATGATGTTAAAATATATGGATGAAGCTTACAGAGTCGTTGGTTTTTACTGAATTTCTATCTGATATAAAATTTATTTGTATATAGCGATTATTTTACTGTGGGGGTTATGCAAGCTCCTTAAATTTCGACTTTGTTTTTTTATTTTTCAAATATTTATAATATTAACGAATTACTTTCAAATCCCTTATATTAATTTGTTCGCATTGATTGAAGTGAAAATTGATGCACATTGACTTCGATGACAATCTATTATGGCAAAATTTCAACTCGATCGGACGACGGGAAGTGGACGCATGGAGAAGCCGTTAAGAGCTTTTGCTGCATTCAGCAAAAATTAAGAAAAAAACCTATGCCTCCCATATAATGGTTTCATGGGTTGTGTTTTTTTTTATTAATAAAAATATAGTAATTTTGTTATTTTAAATATTTAGTTAATGTGTATTTATAATAAAACTAATTGTGCATTTCATAATTCTTGTTTTTTTCCTATTGCATAAATTGAAAAATAATTGTTTTACATGTTTTAGAAATATTGAAATCATCATTGTTACATTCAAATTTAAAACAGTGGAAATTTTTTCTGTTTTTTTTTATTCTAATTTTTAATTAATTTTCCTGTATAATGTTTTATATTAAAGGTCACAATGTGTAGATAAATATAAATTTGCTACATACATACATACTCGATATATACTACATGGTTTGAATATGATAATTTTATTAATTTTTGATTTAACTATAAATAAAATATTTAAATAAAAAATTAATTATTAGAAACATTCACTTTATATTATTATTGCTTTAATATCTGTTCACCTGCCCATGTTAATATTTTATATATATTACATTTTTCATTATAGTCAAGTGGATACCTACACCATGTTTCATGTTTCAAAATTTCAAATGAAAATATACCATAAATGAAAATTGTGCAATGCATTTATGATTTCAAACATTTTGCTAAATTATATTTTTTCTATTGTATAAAAATTATAATATATATAAGCACATATAAATGTTGATAATACATATATAAAAATGAAAATATTCAAATTGATAAAATATTATATTAACAACAAAGATGTAAAGATGTGAAAATGAATTTAAATTTTTCTCCAAAAAATAATGTTAAGCCACATTTGCATTTAGGTCGTGGTTTTCAATAAATTTCTTTTTTTTTTCAATTTAGTAAACATGTAAAATATAAAATTTTAACCACGACAATAATTCCCAAACATAATAAATATGTGTAGGTACCGACCGAACCGACATTTTATTAACTTGTTACGTTTTCATTGGTATATTTTCTGAACCTACTAAATATTACTCATTATAGTAGATTACAATACATGGTAAGAAAATTTGTTATTCTTGCGAGTTGTGTATACACACAAACACATAGACACGAGTCATGTTTATATCACGAAACCGAAGGTGATATAATATTGACGAGTGTCTATGTGTTTGTGTGTATACACAACGAGCTGTATAACAAATTTGATTACCATGTATTGTATACTGCTAAGTATACTAGCTAAGCTTACTACCAAAGATTATGTGGGAGGAAAATAGGAAAGATATATATACAAGAAATTTAGAGAGAAAACTAGAAGAAGTAGGGCGGGAAAATGAGAATACTATTCTTTCCACCAAGGACTTGATTGAGTTCATTAAAGAGGCAGCCGGAAAGAAAAGGTATCAAAACACACCCACTCAAGCGAAACAACCTTGGTTTAATTCCAGGTGTGATGAGGCGAGAAGCTGCTCATTCACATGGCTACGAAAAGTAAGAAAGGCGTTAAGCAAAGGTTTAGATGTTGAGAATTTAACAAATTTCTATATAAGGGCAAACTCGCTTTACAAAAAAATATGCAGAGAAGAGAAAATAAATTATTATAAATCTATTGGAGAAAAGCTTAATCAAATTCGGGACTCAAAAGAATGGTGGAAATGGGTAGGAGAGCTAAAAAATAAAAAATTTAATGTAGGTAAAAATATTAGCTGTAGGGAGTTTAAAAATTACTTCGATCAGCTCTTAAACGTGGAAACAGAGTTTAGCTTTCCAAATAATAGTCTTATGAATCGAGCGCTGGATTTGGACCTTGATAGGAGTATTGAAATGTCAGAGCTTAAAAAGGTTCTAGCAAACATTAAAAATAACAAAGCACCGGGGGAAGATAGGGTGCCGGGAGAATTTTTCAAATTTGGCCCCGATGTACTCTGTGAGTTTATTTTAAAAAATTTTAATAATATGTTGAATGGAGGAAATATTGAAGATATTTACTCAAAATCGATTATATTTCCAATATATAAGAAGGGAAGTTTAGATCAGGTAGAAAATTACAGAGGAATTTCGTTCATTAACAGTATATCGAAAATTTTTGCAGGAGTAATACATAATAGGCTCATAGGGTGGGTGGAGAGAGGAGATATATTGAACGAGTTTCAGGCTGGCTTTAGAAAGGGTTATTCAGCGGTGGACAATTTATTTAATTTATTAAACATTATTAAACTAAAATGGAAATCCGGTACAAGGAAAATTTATTGTTTCTACGTTGATCTCAAAGCCGCCTTTGATAGAGTCAATAGATTGGCCCTTTTTTACAAGCTTGAAAAGTTGGGGTTACCTCCAAAGCTGATGGAGGTTTTGAAAAGAATCTATAATCAGTCTTGCTCTGCTGTATGGGACGGAAAACATTTATCCGAATGGTTTAAATCAGTAAGCGGAGTGAAACAAGGATGTGTACTGAGCCCGCTTCTCTTCGCCCTATTTATTAATGACTTATACGAAGTATTGGGAGGTGGTGTGCGTATTGATAACCTCGAAATTAGGCTATTAGCTTATGCAGATGATCTCGTATTTATGGCAGAGGACGTAGCCACTCTGCAAATGATGATACGTAATTTTGAAAAATATTGTAAAGAGTGGGGACTTGAGGTAAATTTACAGAAATCCAAAATTATGATCATGAAACAGGGAGGAGGGAGACGAATGCAAAGCGAAAAATGGTTTTTTGGAGGTGAAGAAATTGAAGTGGTAAAAAAATACAAATACCTGGGACTAGTACTGACCCCGTCCCTTAATATGCAAGAAAATTTTCAGGAAAAAGTTAAGGACAGTAAATTAAAACTGAATATGATTTGGAATAAATTCATAGTTAAAAAAGAAGTAACTTTTCAAAATAAAATTATGCTCTTCGATGCCATATCTAGAGTGAGTTCTTGCTATGCAGCACAGGTGTGGGGAGGTAGAGAATACGAAAAGCTAGAAATATTTCAAAGATTTTTCCTTAAAAAATTATTACATTGCCCTCAATTTACTCCAAATAGCATTTTAAGAATTGAAACTCGTGTGCCGACAATGTTAAGCTACACTCTTAAGCTCCACCTTGATTTCATTCAAAAAGTACTCTTTAAATATGAGGATTCTAGACTACCGAAATTGTTAGCAGCTAAAGCATTTGAAAAAAAAATAGATTGGGTCGAAAACATAGAAAATTTAGCTAGGAGTAGTGGATTCCCTTTGGGCCCTTGGGAAGGAAACGAAGAGGCGTGGAACGAGAGCTTTGTGGAAATATTAAAGTGGCAAAAGGAATCTTGTACTACAGATGATTTGCAGGTAGCAACTTCAAGCTCTCAAAATGGAGTATATCACTTACTCAATCTTGAAAGTGGGAGAAAATATTTTGAAGAAGATCTAGAGATAAGGAAGAAAAGTTGGATATTTAAAGCCAGAGCGGGATTACTAGGATTAAATGCAAATCCTTTCAGAGAAGGCATCAATCGACTTTGCTCTCTCTGTAATTTAAGAGAAAGCGAAACGGTAATCCATTTTGTTGGTCGTTGCCCAATACTGAGAGAAATAAGGATGCTTCATTTAGGTAGGGATAAATTAAATGAATTGGAAGTGATAAATTGGCTCAATGGTAAGGACAATGTGCTGTTCTTTGAATATTTGATTCACGCTTGGAAGTATAGAGAGGAATTGATTGGTGAATTCAACTTCTAACGTATATAAGTTAATTTTTATTTTTCTTTTTTTATTTTTTATTTTCATATATTGGCAGAGTGCGTCTATTGTTTCTTGTGGTAATAATGTACACATACTTATAATTGAATTTTTCAGTTTTTTTTTTTATCTGTTTTCTTTTTAAAGTTAACCTATCTAGAATATAAGAACAATGAATGGATATTGAGTAAAATTTTGTAAATTTTTAGTTGAATTTTTTTTTGATAAAAAATAAAGTGTATGAAAGTTTAAGCTGAGAAATGATAATTTCAGTAAAATAAGCCAGACTGACAGACAGCGAATAGCTATAGTCAGAATTTGTTTATTTAATAAGATTTAAGATGTTAAAATGTAATGAATAAATGAAATAAACTTAACTAACTAACTAACTAACTAACTACTGCTTTAATGTGCATGGGAGAGGGAGTTGAAAGCAATGCATTTACAATGAAAAAAATAAACAAAAAAGTTCAAAATGAAGCAAGGAAATAAAATTTAATTAATACGGAAGTAATTTTATTTCTCGAAATGATTTCAAACCGGATGATTTAAGATCAGCTAATTCCTAAAATATTAAAAAAAAATTAGTAATTTTTCCAAAAAAAATTATTCATTTTCTTTTTTGCAAAAAAAAAAAATCGAATAATTTTTTTTTAGAAAAATTACTAATTTTTTTTTTATTATTTTAGGAACTAATGGTCTTCTTAAATTTTATTTTTAATTATTAAAAAAAATAATAATAATTTTATAATTATTTTTTTTATAATTAAAAATAAAATCAAATAATAAATATATGTATAGTTATAATTTATATTTACAATAAATAATCTCCTTGTTGCTGCCATTTTCCTCGTTTGTTGATAAAAGAAAAAAAATTCTTACTTGACATTTGACAATTTTATAATGACAACAAAAAAAATTTTATAATGACAACAAAGATATTTTCAGGGTTACCATTGTTCTATTTTTATTCATTTTGTTTTTTTTGAATAAAAATAAGTGCAATTTTTGAAGTGTGGTTTAAATTTTTGTACTAAAATCCAACCAAACTCGTTTAAAAAAATTTAGTAGTAGAGGTTCGAAGATCCTTTAAAATAGTAGATTGAAACACATGTTAAGAAAATTCATCGACTGATCGACTGGCCGCTTTTTAGAAAAAAAAAAAAATATCCGCGTATTTTTTTATTTGTTCTTTTTTTTTTTTTTTGTTTGCTCAGAGGGAAAATATAGATTAGCTCAGAGGGAAAATATGATTTTTAGCATTATAAACTAAGCTTTGTTTGACATTGATATGATGCATGTGAGAGGTATAAATTTGCAATTTTTTTTTTTTTTTTTTGGTATTTGTCTGTTTGAAATATTGTGAGTGTGAGTGATATTATTTTTGTTTATAGTATTACGCAGTTCAAAATGAAGAATGTAAATACAATATAGAGCAATGTAAATACAATTTACATCACAGGGAAATGTAAATACAATTTACATTCCTCTATAATTGCATGTGTATTGATGCATGTAATGGAGCATTTACCGAGCTAAATTTGCGAATGTAAATACAACTTACCGAAGCCATGCGCATTAAAATTTATTATGAAGAAGTACAAACTTTTAATGGGTGTTAGAAAAAAATTATTATCTCAATAAAGTTCTAATTAATTACAAAAAAATTCATACATTTTATTGATCAACATTTTTGGATTGCAAAATAAAAGAAATGAACAAATTTAATAAATTTTAAAAATTTAATTCTAAATGAATTATAATTGAAGAGACAATTAATAATCACAAAAATAAATAGCCAAAATTTAGTATTAAGTATGTTTAGAAAAAATAATAAAATTTGGAAAAAAACAAATTAGTTATTTATCAATTTTCCTTCGTTGAAAAAATTGATGAAAATTTTTGATTTTTGCATTTTAAGAACGATTTTTGAAACTTCGTTTCATGACGAGACCGAATTCAAAGTAGAAAAATTATGTTCATTGAAATAGTCAGTAAATTTCTATAATTTTTTGTAAAGTTTAAAAATAATCATACACATTTTTGAATAATTTAATTCGAGTACAAAAATTTGCGAAAAATATATTATAATTTTTTTTTTCACTTCTCTGGTCATTTTTTGATCCTGTGGGTAATATTCCAGTTTAAAAGGAGTGGAAATAATTATGATTTAATATATAAATTAAAAAAAAAAAAAAGATGTTAACCTATTTATTTGGATGCATTTATGAAATGAATTCCAAATGAATTCTAAAGCTGAAATTTTTATTTATATATGTATATGATTTTATACTATGAAGTTACAATTTCAAAATTTAAAACTATCATAATTTTGTTGATGAGAAAAATACAATTCCTTTAGGACATTTTTTTGAACGTATATATATATATAAATATAGCAAATTTCATTTTTTGGTAAAGTTTATTTTTGGCAATTTAGATAAGCTCGTGTTATTTTAAAAATTTCACATTTTTAAACAGAAAACTAAATTTATGAAAATAATTTTTATTAGAATGATTCAATGTTAAGTTTTCTTGAATAATTTTATGGAATCATTTTTTAAACAGAATTCCAGTAGATACTTGTAGTGTTAAATTGAAATAACACCTACTGACACGTTAATATAGAAGTTGCTTTTTTTTTAACTTTAAAAATTTCTTGGCAATATTAAAAAACTTAAACATGTTTTATAAATTTTATTTTTTTTTGGTTCGGTTTGTTTGGAAGCTAAGTAGATTGGAAATTTTATAAATCCTGTGCCAAGAATTTTTTAATTAACTTCAACATATAGATATTTTTTTTCAGATATTTTGGTAATTTTTCAAATACTCGTAGGTACTTATTGGCTTAATTCAGTAAGATAAACAAAATGAATTTTAGATAAAAGTGACTGTGAAATAAAAAACAATAATTACTTATGAAACACATTACCAATTTGAATTGTGAACCGAGCTGTGAACGACTTAATTTCGACATACAGAGTATTTTTACATTCTACTACTCTGTACGTTAATAATATTAAAGGATATTTTTGAAATCTTAGTTAAGTAACATAAGTAACATAAGTTAAATAAGTAACATAATTGATTTGAATCACCCCCTTACAATGTTTAAAATAATAATAAAAAAAAAATTCGTCATCACTGACAAAATAATGGGATAAATATTAAATTTTATTAAAAGAAGAAACATACATCTGCATCATAATGTGATGCTCGTTATTTATTTGAATAAATAAAAATGTTGATAGGAGCTTGTTTCACTATAATTTTAACAAAAACGAAAAAAAATAGATGTAAAAGGAAAAGCTATTTATGAAAATTTTTCATAGAACTTTTTTCGGTTTTTTTTTTTATTTTCACTTGAACACCAGACGTGAAATTCTAAAATGACAAGACCGGGAGAGACGAAAATTAATGTAAAAATTTTCTAAAATGAATTTTTATAAAAAATCTTTACTACATAGTTTTGTGTTATTTTTTATATGGTCAACTTTATTTCAAATGTAAAATTATAACATTATTGCCATTATTTATTCTTTTCAGAAAGAAAATTGTTTACAATTTTAAGCTGTAATAGAAAAAGAAATTTTTATTTTATTTTTTTTTTTTAAGTTCAAGAGTTGATGAGGTTAGATTTTCATTGAATGTCCTTACTGATAATAAACTTGAATGTAACATTTTTTAAATAAAGATGGATTTTTTTGTGATAGATATAAAGGATGCCAACCAAAGGTAAAAAAGGGAACGGAATAAATTTTCTTTTTACCTATGGTTGGAAGATCGTTATTCATAATTGTATACTTCAAAATAGTAAATTACACAATTAAACATAGTTGTATAATAAATTTTCTTTATATATACGTAGAATGAAAGAAAATTGATATTAAAGTAATAATCACAATAATGTTTTAAACAAATAAATTGTTATGTTGTTATTTAAATGTGAAAATTAAATATTTTCCCACCTGTCTGGTTCTATATTTTAATGGCATATTAATTAAAAATTATTTTACATACTTCTTCAATTCTATCGTAAAATAAAAAATTATTTTCTTCTTTCTTTCTTATACTTATGTATATTAATTTGAATATTCATAAAAAGCCCATTTAATATCAATCAATTAAGGAGAAAATTGAAAACCAATCAAAATTTCTGAAAATTGTTTTTTAATTTGTTATTTTAACAATGAGTAAAAGAACTAACTACAGAAGAAAAAAAAAAAAATTCAAAAAAATTCAAAGCATTTCCATATTTTTGTGTGTGTGATAAAAAAAAAAAAATAATTGATTTGTTGGAAAATTTAATTTTTTTTTTGTAGTTTAATTTATAGAAAAAAATTCATTAATAAAACTTAAATTAGTTTTTGTTCGCATAATTTATATAATAACGCGTGCGAGAATATGGTTTTGAAGAGATTTTGTTATACTACGATATAAAAAGATGTAAAAGTATAGTCTTTTGAAATTCGTGTTAACATTCTTCTTGCAACAGGACTACAGCTGTAAAAAGTTTAAAATTACAAACTGCAGATACAAGACAAACTTACCTTAAACGGAATACAATATCAGCCTGCATATTCTTCAAACTTGAAAGAGAATAAGATATTCAAGTAATTGGTTCGACAAGTGTGATACTGAGATGGGAAATAATCTAAAGTTTAATGTAATGTGAGTCGTCAAGTAGAAGTGGGATAATTTTATTAGTAATTAGATTATAAATTAATTTTAATCTTAGAAATTGAAGTCTTCTTCATAAGGGTGATATTATACTTTTAAATTAAGTCTATCCAACTGCCAAGGAAAACATTTGGGAAAATGTGAATTTAAGGCTGTAGTGCAAGAAGGTAGTAAAATAAACTGACTTAATTTGAAAATTTCAATACTTTTCCCGCTATTTGGATGTTATATATATTAAGGTAGAAATGAAATTTTATGTTTGTCATTAATTTTAATAATCAATTTCTTGTAGTGTGCTGAAAAATTTTCTTGAAAAAGTAACAATTAATTTTTTTTTATATTTTTTTTTTTGCATTTCAATAAATTCTTGTAAAAGTAATTAAAATTATTTTAATTTTTTTTTTCTATTTTCTTTTTTTTATGTCAATATAGAAATATATATTCTACTCTTATCAAATCGTGTTCACTTGTAAATCCCAAAAGTCACCAATTATTTTATGTTATTATGAAATGGACCCAAAAAAAAAAAAAAAACGAAATAACATTGAAAAATGTCCAATATTTTATTTTCTATCCAAGTTTTATATAAAATTTTTTTTTTTTTTTATTTTTTATTTTTTTTTTTTTTCATTTTCCATAAATTTATTTTTCCAAAAATGTAATTTAATTTATTTTCTTATTTTCTCTGTTCATTTTTAATTTAATTGTCTTCTGTGCAAAATTTTCTTTTTCTTGTTCCAAAAAAGAAAAAAACAAAAAAAAAGAAAAATAAAAAGTTTCATAATGAAAACAATGACAATTTGGTGATTTCACTAAGGATTATAAAATAGTTTTCAAAAATGTTTTTTTTTTTTAATTTTTAAATTTGATTATTTTATATATAAAATTAAAATAAAATCATTGAATTTGTCAGAGAGATAAAAAGATAATTTTTGATGATAGTTGTTAGTTATTTTGAAATCAATTTTTTTTTTGCAAAAAGAAAGGAACAAAAAAAAATATTATGTTATTTTATGACAGATAAATTAAATATGAAATTTGCTAGATAGAAGTATTAAAATATAATATTTTCTTCATAACTACTCTATATGTACATTATATGAAACTGACAAAAATTATTGATAGCTTGAAAATTGCTTTGAGGTTTCCAATATTATTATTGACTAATATATATTATTGACATAATGATGAACAAATTGAATATTATTCATTTAATTTGAATGAAAACTATATATTTTGTATATTTTATGTAAAATATTTTTTATCATGTGTGAGTGCAATGTGTGAATAGATTTCTATAATAGAGCCAGATGCATTTTAACCTTTAAATTAACCACTTAAGTTAACCTTTTCCCTAATACCAAAAACTTCAATAGTATTAACGCAATTCACAATTAGCCTTTCAAATAGGCTTTTAGTCTATAGGTGGCTCCACCTGTTGTAATTATTGAAGTTATAGTTTGTTTCTTGAGAAGCTGAACGAACCTTTAAGAAGAATAATAATTTATTTGATTCAAGATTTCATAAATTTTCAGCTTAATTTTTTTTTTTTTTTTAGTTTCCTAAACTAATATATAGATTTAAAGTTTTCTCTTATACCAATCGAATTTATGGAAAATTTCTAAAGTAAACGTATAATAATATAAAATATATAAATTTACTAACCAAAAAAAAAAAAAATTAAATAAAAAAAGGTTCATCAGAAAATCATCAAATAAGAATGTCCTTTCAATAATAAAATAAAAAAGAATGAAAAAAAAATGAATTAGGGACATTAAGGTACATAATTTTGTAAAAATCGTTAATCAATTTCATGGATAAAACGTGAGATATCCTTTTTTTTTATTTTTTTTTTATTTTATACAAATAGTTGTAATTTGCGACTTTTTCTTTCATTCTTTCTACAGAAAAAAAAAAAATCTCAATTTAATCTTTAATTTAAAATTCTCTAATTTGCAATAGTTGCATTTTATTCTAAAGCTCATTATCATATTTAATATTTCATAATTTTTGTTTTTCATTTATTTACTCGTTATTTAAGAAATCCAGTCATTATTCGAAAATTTTTTTACAGTCATTTAGACGTAGTGCCACAGAAGTACCACCAGAAGTTAAATTCGCATCGTTAGTTGACATTATTTAGAAACAAGGACAAAATGGATTATATTTACAAAACGTTTTTTACACTGTCACATACAGAGTAGGGTTTTTAATGTTATAAAAACTTATAAAAATCTACTTGCGCTTGAGAGCATCTATCGACTCCAGGTGTTTTTTTTTGCACATTTCTTACATTTTTAAATACGAAATGTGATAATTCTTTGACACAATTAAAATTACTTTTAGTTTAGAATTTCGCTACAATCATTTATTTCTCATTTAAAGATATTTAAAAAAAAAAAAACTTAAGATTTATCATTTTATATCAAGAGTACTTTAAAAAGAAGCAAAAAAAAAATCTAAAATTTTCTTATGACAAATTTAATTATTTTGAAAAACCCTCTTTTGAGATTTTGTTTTGTCTTTGGCACTTTAATCAAATCAACAGCATTAATATTTTTTTTTTTGAAACAAAATAAAGAAAGTGCGGAATTAAAAAATAAATAAACAAAAATTTTTAATCTTTTAGTGGAATTTCCCAAAGAAATTACCCCCAAATACAAAAAAAAAAAAAACAGAAAAGAAAAGAAAAGAAAAGAAAAGCACCACAAAAACCATTAATGATTTTTCATTTCCCTTTATAACAATTTTCTTATCAGATTCAGGAGAAAAACTTTTGAAGTTCGGGCTTTTATTTTTCATGAGCTAAAAATTTTGACTTATTTTTTCTGTCTTTTGGTTTATTTTTAATTTTTATTTTCATTTTATTTTTTTTTTTTTTGACAAAAAGCATAGTAGTGCTGCTCTGGGATATAAGTAGGGACCAAAAAAAAAAAAAATATCAGAGTCAGAATGGAAAAAAAGAAAATATATTTTTCTTTTTTTGTAAAAAGAAAAAGAAAAAAAAAAAGGGTAATAAGAATACTTTTTGAAAAAGTTTAAATCTTTTTTTTTTTTTTTAAGTAGGTATTACGTAAAAAGCATTGCCATCATTAACGGTTCACTTAAGATAATAGCTTTTATATATTTTATCCTACTGATTATTTAAAATTAGAATGAGAGTATCAAAAATATAAAAATTTTGTAGGATTAATTTTATATAAAGCGAAAAAATACAAAAAAAAAAAAATACAAAACTACACTGAAAAAAAAAAAAAAATTGGAAAATTCGAAACATTAATTATTATATAGGTAGTTGAACCAAATGGAGTTGCATATCGAGATTTTTAACTTGAATCAATATCATTAAAGATTGGTTACAGTAAATTGTGTAATGGAAATTCTGCCTTTTTTTATAACTGGAAGATTTAAAGTTGATAATCTTGCAGCAAGCTTAAATTAGTGGGGTACTACACTAGTGGTTCTTAACTCTTTTCGATACCGACATTGTTATCAGAAATATTAAAAATCAGTTATAAATTTATAGTTAAGGACTTTTTATTTTTGTTCAATTATGTCTGAAAACCTGGAAGTATTATTTGAAATAGCCATTTGCACATCATCACTAGTATTAAGTCAATTTTTGGCGTTCGTTTTTTATATGTTTACGTAGATTAAAACTCTTTCAATACAATATGATCCAAAGCGAAATTATGGTGGATAAGATGATATTAATTGAAATTTTAAGTTAAGATTTATCACGTGATAATTTGTAAAATTAGAACTTTGCAACCCTCAGATATTCTAGTTGGCAATCCTTGTTAGAAACCACTGTACACCACACTTAACTACTATTCTACAGAAAAAATTACTGCTTGTGATTGGAAACTATAGAAGTTTTCAAAATTAATTTAGTTAAAAAAACTTTTCGTAATTTAGAAATTTTTCTTTTATATTGTTTATCTGTGCGGGTTTTCATCAGACACTCTGTATCCTATATCTTTCGATGCAAAAAATGTACAAAAAAAAAAAATATTTTTCTAAGTGTATATTTTATTAAAACTTGTATTATTATTATTATTATTATTTTTTTTTATAAAATTTGTATGGAGTCAAAGGAAAATATTTTGTCAGAATAAAAGAAATAAAAAAAAAAAAATATATAAATTAATTTTTGTATTTTATAGAAGCAATGAGATTTTCTTCTTTTGACTGTCAAACAAATTAAGTATCGTTTCCTTTTAAGAAGAAAAAAAAAAGATACATTTTTTTTTTTTGGATCCATTTTTATCAAATGTTATTATTTTCTTATAATTTTCATTGGTTTTTTTTTTTTTTTTTTTTGACGAGAATAACAAAAGGAAAAATCCTTTTTTTTTCCTTTCCTTCATCAGACTTACGTACCTAATAATGTTTAATTGAATTTTGTTACCAAAGAAAAAAAAAAAAAATAAAAAAAAATGTTAATAATAACAATAATAATTTTCACTTCATGTCTTTAATTTGGTTTTTTGATTATTGTTGGTTGTTGTCATTTTCTTTTGAATCTTTATATTTTCCTGTGTTTAATTATTTTAATAACATTGTTTGGTATATATTGATTTTTTTTTTCGGTTTTTTGTAATTTATACCCGCACATACTTACCTGGGTTTATTTTGTGTATTTTTTTTTTTTTTTACCAAAGTTTTGGTGTTATAATGAAAATATTCATTCTATATGTGGGAAAAAAATATGTAACAACAATATTTAACGCAATAGGTGGTGTATGTAAAATGCATAAAACCTTATTTTATTAACTTACAGAAAAAGGAAAAAAATAATGTATAGTTTACATTATAAAATACATAATTTATAATTAACGCTTTATGAAAACTTATACTCAGTTTCAATTATTAATTATGTGATGATGTAATTTGTGGGTATTTATTATTATTTATTTTTTATTCGAATACATTTATCCTTTTTTTTTAAATATATTGGCTCAGGAATATTTTGAAAAGCCTGATGGACAATATTTCGATTTAAAATATGCTTTACTTTTGAGATATTTTATTGTAACCTGAGGCTAAACATACTTTTTAGGTTACTTCAACATAACCATCTTACGAATTACAAATGTAACAATTTTAATTCCAGTTCCAAACCCCAGTTCAAATCCTTATATCCGGGTATAAGAATTTTTTTAAATTAATCTAATCGACATCTATCTATAACCAATATATTAATTTTCTGATTGGAACTTCTAATTATACAATGAATATAAATATATCTAGAATAAAACTAAATGATTGATAATAATAATTAAATAATTTCATTTATTAAATTTTTCCAATTGCACATATTTGCATATAAACAAAAGTAGATATACCAGTGTAGTAAAACCAACTAGAAATTTTATTCTTATTACAAAATATTACATATTTATTGATTTTGATTGCTAAAACAACTTCCATAAACGACGAAACCACATTTGGGTTCAGGTTGGTTCTTATGAAATTCAGATGGTTTAAATCTGTTACACTTACGCCTTTCTTGAGCAATTTTTTCTGCCGCTTTCTCTGGATTTTCGTCTGCATCGATAAAATAATCAGCCCTATCATCTACATACTGTGCTTGATTACTAGCTGCTAATAAAATTTCTTCATAATTTTTTTTAGGTACAGCATTTTGAATTGGTTTCAGTCTTGTAGGTGGAGTATTCACAAATGGTACTGATATAACACCACTTTCTAATTGAATCAATAAAAACCACATGTAATCATCTCGGATAATCCGTTCTGCTTTCGAACAATTCAATACTCGTAATTTTTCTAGCCATTTCTTAACGGTAGCTTTCTCATTACCCGGTATATAAGCTAATAAACTAGCCGCGGCCAAATTATTAGTTATAAATCTATCGTCTAATAATCTTGCTTCTTTATCATCACATCGCCGCGGCTTCGATGTATCCCGCGACTTCGATGTATCCCGCGACTTCGATGTCTCCCCCTTCTTCGATGTATCCAGCGACATTTTAAAATTTTATAGAAATTAAAACAAAATTTTCGTTATTTAAAATTGTATTACAAAAAAAGAATTAAAAATTTATTTTAAAAAAAAATTTTGTATTTATTTTTTGAATTTAAAATCAATGATAGAGAAATAATATTTTAGTTTTTTCGATAGTAATTAAAAAAAAAAACCAATTAGAATAGCGAATATTTATGTAAATGATTAATTCATTTAAATTTTCTCATTCAAATTTTTTCGACAAAATCTTTAATAATATAATTAATGGAAAAGTTTATAATTTCAATAAATAGTCCTTCAGTCGTATCTATAAATATAGCCTGTATTTTTATATTTTTAAATGTTATGTTGTGAATCGAAGTTTTAAACAACTTTTCAAAAATTAACAATAATTGTGTACAAAAACATATCCCTAATGTTTGTACATGCGAATAAAAATAAAATTTAAGAATAAAAAAGTACTACTTAAAGGGTCTATATTACGTTTGAATAAACACCGATGTGTTGTAATACGGTATTTAGCGTCTACAAAAATCAATTTTTTCTCAAGAAAATAAAATAAATCCATTTTTTCTCAAGAAAATAAAATTAAGGCCGGTATTCAACTGGAGATAAAATCAACTTTTTCATATAAAATTTTATCTGAGATAAATTTTAGTTGAGTGAATTTAATTTATCGGTACCCAACTGAAGATAAATGGAAATTTATCTGAGTAAAAATTGTATGAAAATTTTTTCACTCAAATACACAAAGAATGTTTTGAACATTCTTTTCAAGATAAATTTTGACATTAGGTCGTGTAAAAAGAATTTGACGTTTGTTGTTTGAAGAAAACAAACAAAAATCAGAAAACTAAAATAATTTTTAAACTGAAATTGGTAAAAAATATTAAAATTAAAATAATAGTTTAATTTAATAAAATAAAATAAAATTGGTAAAATTAATTAAATAAAATGGATGAAAGTTGGGAGGTAAGAAAATTAAAAATAAAATTGTGTAGGTACTACATAAGTCAGAAAGTCATGTGTCAATTTTTATCTCACTCAATAATGTTCCTTTTCAAGATAAAATTTATCTTGTACTTTATCTTCAGTTGAATACCGGCCTTAAATAGTTAAATTGAAATATCTAATTTTCATAAGATTGAACTATACATTGTATAATTAATACCGTATCTTTAAATCATATTTTTTTATCAAAAAAAAAAATATAATGACCTGACCTGTTTTCGAAGAAAACATAATTATTTCCCTATAAGATTATTTTCTCTTTCGGATAGCTTCTTCGTGCACTTTAAGTATATATACGTTGAATATTTCTCTTATAATTTTCGCTTTTAATAATTTCCTATTTTTATAATGTAGAGAAAACTCTTAAGGATCAAAATTAAAGAGAAAATAATTTTCCCGGGTCAATTTGATTTTTATTAATGCAAAAATGATTTTCAGGAAAGAAAAATATAAAGTGAAAGTGTTTTTACTTTTTTGGTTTTTTCATTTTAACATCCTTAATGTCTATAATAATAATGTAGTTATTGTAATATAGGAAAAAATATTATCATAATAGGGAGTAAGGTTTTGCTCATCATAAATATCTAATATTAATTTTTTTTTGCGATTTTTTTTTTATCATTCAGATTATTTATACATATAATAGATGCTTAATGTGAATTTAATGAGGATTATATAATATTATATTATATAATATTATGTAGATAAGTCTTCCTGAGCCTCACAATAAAAATGTTTGTAAAATATACGTGTAAGTAGTAAATTCATCGGTCAAGATTGAGTTTTAAAATAAAAGTCAAATTTTCTGTTACATAAAAATTACTTAAAATATAAACTTTATTTTAAAATATAGCTCGAAGGCATATTAAAAATAAATTTAACATAATAAAATTAATATCAAATTATTTTTATGTTTCTTAAAAAAGGAAATGAGGTTTTTCTTTTTACGAAAATAATAGTAATAATAAACTGATTGTTAAAATATAAATTTCATACATAACTAACATAGTAAGAACATAGGAATTTATAATTTTCATCAGAATTATTATGTGGTATGTGAATGATGTATGAATAAAAACACCTAAACATATAAATGTATATAATTTTAATTTTAATATTAACTGGAAAATATAAAAAAAAAACTTCATATGCAAGCAGGCAGAATTTTCTTTGAAATTATTATTATTATCCACCACATATTTATGATATAATGAGAAACATCATAAATAAATATCTTCATATTTAGTGTGATGTTAGTCAAAACATAATTTATAACTTTCTTTTGAGGAAATAGGGAATGTATATTTTAATAGTATTATATATGAAAAATTCACATAACTTATTTCTGATGTATATTAAAATCCAAAAAAAAAAAAAATGTTTGACCTAAAAAACTGATGGAAAAAAAATAACATTTTTAGTATATTATGTAGAAATGGAAAATGAAAACAAATTTTCATTTTTATTTGTATTTCTCAGAAAAAAATAAAAATAAAAAAATATATACAAAACATACATTTCTTAAATACATTTTTGACCTTTTTTCCCCAAAACATATCAGAAGAAAAAAAAAAGTTTTTCTTAGAATTAGAAATATGTGATGAAAAGTTATACTTTATGAAAGATATTATTTTTGCGGAAAGATACTTTTTTTTTTGCGAGAAGTGTCAAAAGAATGGATTAAATATTCATTATAAGATTGTGTACAGGTTAAGTGAAAAAATGTCATAACAGCCAGGTATACCAAAATAAGTTAGGAGTAATTTTTTTTTTATTTAAACATTTAAACATTTTCATTTATTATACTTAGTTAGCTATACCCTAGCTCTAATCTGTTTCTTAATTTTAGATATTTTAGATACATTGTAGACTAGACCAGTAGTTCTTAAGCTTTTTATTCTCACGGACCACCCATTTTCTCAAAATTTTTTCGGGGCCCCCCTATTTTATTGTAATAATAATTAATATTTGTTCAAATACCTTTTATATATTAAAAAAATAAGTTAAAAACGAGTTTTCCAAAAAACTGAGGCCAGGCCGCATGAAAAAGTAGAAAATAACTTTTTCTTCACACACAGAGGTGGACTCAGATTTTTTGATGAAAATTTTTCCGATAATTTTTCCGCTTTTTCGGGTTTTCCATGGAGTTTTCTGCAAAAGCAACTTTATGCAACTCATTTCTCTCTACAACTTTGAGAGAAAGTAATGATGCCAGTTGATAGGGAACTTGATCCTGCATAATTTAGAAAACTTTTATACCGGAAAATTTTCCGGAAATGTCGGAAAACTTTGCATTTTTCCTAAAACGGATTTATCACTACTCAAATCTGTACCAAATTTTCAAATGATTTTTCCCGATTTTCCGGGTTTTCCATGGAAATTTCCGCTTCAAATTTTGATAGCTTCAATTGCCACGCAACATGAACCTTTGTGCCAAATTTCAGCTCGCTGTGATGACGAAAAGTGGGTCTACGAGAGTGTCGAAAATAGTAAAGAAATATACAGACAAATTACTTTACAAGTTAATAAGAATTGTGTCCTCAAAAAAACTTTTAATAATAATATTTAAACTTATAATTAAAAATTTATTTATTTACAATTAAAGAAAAAAAAAAATATAAAAGTAATAAAAAAATTAGATAAATAAAACATTCAAAATAATTCAATGAGATTTCCGTTGCTGAATATATTCAACTAATTTGTAAATTTTAGATTCTTTTGTTTGTAATGCTATCCGTTTTATATTGTTGAGAAGCGAAGAGAAGAAAATTTACATTGCCGCAGAAAATAGGATAGGACATTCTCCACGAATATATACCCATATAACACATTTTTAGTTTTGAAAATAGATTTCTGATTATAATCATTTATTGATTTTAGTAATGTATCTACTTCAAATGATAATAAATTAGTATTTTTATAATTGTTGTATAGAAGTTGAATTCAGAGTTTTGTAATGAATAAAGTTCTTTTTCAAAGTAGCCCAAAGAATTTCAAGAACAATAAAATAAATATTTTTTAGGGTACATTTAACATAATTTGGAGGCCCCCTGATAAACTTCCTGCGGACCCTCAGGGGTCCGCGGACCACTTGTTAAGAATCACCGGACTAGACATTTGATGATTTGATAGAATATAGTGAAAATATTTTCTACTATTAATCTATTGCTACACTTGTCCCTGTATTCTCATAACATATAATCCAAATAGATGTTATTTGTAAAAAATCAATTCTATATGAAACAAAGATATAATAAAAATTTTATGAAACATTCACACTACATATACACAAGCATATAATTATTACTTAATATTTTTTTTTCTTCGCTGTTAATAATTTAGAAGCATATTCATATTTTATTTGTATACGCATTATTATTAGTATTTCATATTCATATTCCCTTCTGATTTTGCCAATATTTCCGTTTTAATTTCCTATAATTTCCCTGAAATAAATTTTGGTTTCACGGTAAAAATTTTTGGTTTAAATATTTTTAATTTCTAATTGCAAAAAATTAACAAAATATTATATTATTAAAATTAGATTCAACAAGGGATAATATTGGCAAAATTATTATCTTTGTAAATATTGTAAATTGTAATATACAATTTTATCTTTTACACAGATAGAAATCATTAGAATTTATTCCCAATATAGTGTTCTAATTAAATATTGAACATAAAACATGTATTTATTATATATGTATAATTATTATAAATCGATAATTGCATTTACAATTTTATTTCATTTCCAAAGTTTTGAATAGTTAGTATGGTTCTGTAAAGTAAGTTGTACGGAATAATTGTTCAGAGTTGCAAAAAATAAAATTGAATACTAAAATGAAATGATTGGAAAAATTCAATTCAATTCAGTATTTATTTCTTTATTTTCTTATTTGTTTGCATTTAATTCATCCTTAAAGCTAAAAGATTTTAATATTAATTTACTTTTAGAATCAATGCTCCACTATTGGGAGACTCTTACCTATACTATTTATTTATTTATTTTTTTGATATTTATTCCTAATTCTAAACTTGATACTTTCTAATTTTATTTCAATTATTTTAAATAATTTAGTTTAGTATAGAAAATTTTTTTATTATAAAAAATACTTTTCATCTCTTGTTTTTGTTTTTCTTAACTAACTTACTAACTACCCTAATTCTATATTTCTAACCTACAATCTATGCGTTTAACCACCATATAATTTTTTTATATTTCTCTTACGTTTTCTTATCATATTCTGGGATATTTTTATTATATATATGTTGTCATTTATTTGCGTAGGGTCTAGGGTTATAGTTAATTTTTTAATTTGTTCTACGGAATACATGATATAAAATAAAATAGGCTCTGAAATTTGATTTTGAATATAATTTTTTTCATCCAGAAATATGAAACTCTCGGGGGGCGTGTAACCTGCCTCTATAGTTTTTTGAAAATATTCCTCATTGGGATATACTTATGATCAATATAGCTATTACCTGTAACAGTATTTTTTGCGTAATAGTTCCTAATAAGTTTAATAATGAAATCGTCTATTCTACCTATTTTTGTTTCGAATACAATTCTTTTATATGAATGCAAACATTTTGTTGCTCGACACCTGTAGTAGTTATCAATAATCTTTTAGAATCACCAAAAAACGTCACAAAAACCGATTGGGATGTTGTAGAAGAGAAAAGTTTTATGTCGCATTTATATATTTCTGAACTTTATTTTAGATTTTACTATAAATTGTTCGATATATACAATATTATATTTCGAATTCAGAACTGTAGTTCCTGAACCGTTATTTTCGTCAACTAATATATAATATAAGTTAAATACGTATTTTTAATAATTAAAAAATATATTAATAAATACTAAATTCATTTTATATTGATATCCCAATAAATATCTGAAATTATGTCAATAAATTGTATTATTTCTTAGTATAAATGTCACTCCACCTATCAGTTTATTTTCAATACAAAATTCCATGTTAAAATTAAACAAAACAGTCAAATATTTTAATTTAGTTGGAATGATAATAATTATTTTTGCTGAAAAATTCCATTTAATAAAACTTTTGTCAATATAACTTTTTATTTAAAATTAAAAAAAAAAAAAAATTATTCGACTGATGTTAATTCTATAATATTTTGTACGAATAAAATTGTGTTTTTTTTATTATTTTAATAAGATATAATTAAAAGTAAACAATTTTAATATTAGACTTACTATTATCCTTGTTTTCTATTTAAGAGGATTCGCCCAAAAGAAATCAACAAAAATTTGTTTATAAATCTTTTAGCTTTTGCGAGCCATCTGCAAAAAAAGTGAAAAAAATAATTTTTACCTAATAAGCAAATTGAATTAAATTAAAACACTTAATAAGGATATCCAGCTCCGTATTTTGTTCGAAAATTTTTAGAAATTGACAGATAGCTACATTTATTTGTATTCAATAATGGGTTTGAGCAAAATATTGATTAAAAAAAAAGGAAAAAGTAAAAAAATAAATAATAGTATAGGTGTAAGATACTAGATAGATATTCTGTCTTTCAGATTTGTCACTTCATAAAAATTAAATGAAATTATTTTTAATTAAAATCATTTTATTGTGAAAATCTGAGTTTTATTAGTCTTTTAAGAATTTTAATTTAATTACAATTATTCGCAAAGCATGAATAATTTATTTTTAAAAGTAAATAATATCATTTTTCACAATTAAAAACATAGATCATGATGTTTTTTTTATTCTTGAAATTCAAAAAGAAAAATTTGTAATGTTTTTCTTTAAAATGAATATTTTCTTTTAAATTTGAACTGTTTTTCTTTAATTAACTTAAATGAAATCGATTTTGTCTGATTTTTCTATGGTAATGGCTGAATCGTAATTAAATATTATTATATGTTCAATTTATACATTAAATTCATGTATACAATACATATATACAAATTTGAGTATTTCTTTTGAAATATTTTCTTTGAATTAAATTCCTGTATTTGAATTTCTTGTTCTATGTTGAAAATTCTTAAAAATTGACTTTAAATAGTCCAGTTAATAAAATGATGTGTAGTTGAACTATTAGTTGTTTAATATATTATATTACATATCACTTTCCTTTGGCACTTAAAATAAACATCATAATTGACAATGTGCAGGTATATGTGTCAAATTCTATAATAGAAACTGTATTGACAAGTACCATAGTATTATTTTTATATTATTTCACAACTAATTTCACTGTACCTGGAAGTTGTTTTTTTTTTTTTGTAAAGTACTTATGTTGCAAAATTTAAAATGAAAAATGTTTTTTTTTTTTTTTTTTGAAACTTAAAATCAATGCTTTTTATAACAAACAAAGAAAAAAAACAAAATTCTATGAACGGGAAAAACATTATATTTTGTCTTCTATTTTTTTTCTTTTTATTTTTTATTTTATTTTATGTAAACCAGATATTATCCTTTCCTCAAAGCAATTTAGTGGTACTTTTAAGAAAAAAGTCTTTTACTACCGTAATAAAATAAATTTTAACGACCCCTTAATAATATTATGAAAATATTGCTGCACAAAAGATATAGAAGATACTTTAATAAAGTTTTTCTTTAATTCCCTTTAAAAAAAAAAAGTATTAAAGAATTTTATTTTATGAAGAAAGAAAAAAAAAAAAAATTGTTTTTAATAGAATGATGTTAATTAAAATGCATTAACCAGTTCACTAACTGTCACTTAAAAGCAAAAACATAAGTTCATCTGATTGAACATCTTTGATATTTGATTATATATCAGATGCTTTTTTATATATACATATATTAAACATAGAATATCGATTTTATTTCGCACTATGTTTTTGTTTCAAACTTTCGCATCACATTTTTTTTCTATCAATTAAATTATGTAGTTATTATCAGAATATTTTGAACTGATATAGAATTGATCATCATCATGAGGCTACGGAAATGAATATTATTTTGCAAAATATATTCAATGAACGAATTACTATAATTTTTAAATTTTCCAAAAAAAAAATAAATGTTAGATTTCCTTATATCCTTTATGACAGAAGTTATTTAAGTATGAATGACTGAGTTTTGTTTTTTTAATCTTTATTAAAAAAGGGGAAAATTTTTTTTATATTCTTTTTCGGATATGCTGCAAATTATTCAGAAAATATTCTAAATATCTTTGTATATATGTAGTATTTTCTATAAATTTCAAAATTGATTACTTCCTTTTTAAATTTTCTATTTTCTTTTAATGATTTTCTCTTTAAAAATCACTTATATCCTGCGGATAAAAATTTTTATTTCTTTTTTTTTTTTTACAATCCGTTACAATTTTCCTTGAAAAATACCAACATCCTGTTATATTTTTTTTTGGTGTATAGCAGAAATACACAGAATATCGTTAACAAAAAAAAAAGAAGCTTGACCATTAAGGCAATTTTTTTTTTTCATATAGCCAGTAGCAAGTAAAAGGACAAAAAAAAAGAGATTATGTATTTATGAAATGTTTGCCCTTTTTTTTTTATGTAATTCTATAATTTTATTTTATTTTTAGATTTCCAGTTTTTTTAAATTTTGAAATAAAAACTTCATATATATAACTGATAGAGTTCTTGCAGGTCGCTGCTGCTGTTGACAAATTTTTAAATTCACAATAAACTTTTAATAAAGTTTATACATAATTAGACTTTATCTGAAATGAAGCTCATGTAACATAACTTAAACGTATTTGTGCAATAAAAAATGCATTTACATAATATTATTAAACCTCGCGTGATAAACTCCTGATTAATTAATTAAATAATAACAAAAAAATTATGTTATTCTTTTTATGCTCTTGACATTAACCCTTCGTTTTTTTTTTAATTACAATTGTATATACTATATAGTTTATAACGTTTATCATTTTAATTATTTTTAATAAAAAAAAAATAGAATAAAAGAAATAAATTAAAGATAAAAGCTCTCCATTATTAAAATTATTGCTAGGCTTTAGAAAAAGACCTTAACATAGATCCTAAATAAATCTTTTATAATATTTTATGTAAAAAAAAAAATCTCTTTTATAATAAAAATAAATAAAAAAAAAATTTAATTTTCATTTGCTATGCGCGAAATGTATATAATATTGTTAAATTGTGATTTAACACAGTGTCTGACCTTCCGAGTTTTATGAAATTTACAGCTTCTTATAAAGAAGAAAAACATAAAATTTAAAAAAGAGAAGCAGATAACAATTATGATACTTGAGAAGTTTTTTAATTAAGTTATTTAGAAATTAACTAGATTTTCTAGGGTAATAAAATAATATAATTTTAGTATAAATATTATTATTAATATATACTATATATAAATGTATATCTGTTGTTTTATATATAAATATAAAATACATAATAATTTATTATATTTTAATATCATTTAAAAGAAAATTATTTTAATAATTTAAATAATTAATATACTTTTTGGGTCATATTTTGATATTGTTATTTATATATAACTTTATTATTATTGAAATTTTTCTTTGGAAATTGTACGGGAAAATTGTATGGAAAATTGTTATTTTTCTTCTTTTTTTTTTTTGTAATGTTATTTCACTAATGAAGTTTTTTAGGTAAAAGAATTGTACAGAAATATTTTTTGAAAAGAAAATACAAAACAAAAAAAAAAATAAATAATTTATTTAAATATTTTTCAGTCATGTACAAATAATATAAAATGTTAACTAAAGAGGTTGAAAAATTAAGGGTTTTACTACTACTATTTTATGAATATTAAAAATATTATCAAATGATTAAAATTATATTAACATTTAAAAACAATTGATCCGCATTTCGATTATAAAACAAAAAGAGATTCAGAACTTTGTTAAAATATTGATTTTGTGACCGAAGAATTGAGGTTTGAAACATGAATGTGGCTAAGTAATTAAGTAGTCTGAACAACAAGATTTTAGTCCAGTGGTTTAGTATAGCAAAAATCTACTTAACTTAATACTGAATTCATTTTACTGCATTTTTTCGGTAGAATCTTACCTTCTTGCTACACTATTTTTAATTTTCGATGTAAAATTGCTTGCCTAACATTGAAAGAAGAACTATTTGAATTCGTCTCGAAAAAAACCAAAATTTTAAGAAGAAAATCTTTATACAATTCCTTCAAGGACTAAAATTCTTAAAACCCTACTGCATTGATGTCGTTTACATTTTTTTTTTATATTTAGTTAACGTGAAAGCATAATTTTTACAATATTGCTTTTAAAAATTAAAGGAATTTTTTTTTTTTTGAACTAAAAATTTAAACAATTTTCTCATGAATATTTAATATATATAATAATACACATATAATTAGTACATATGTATAAAGTTATATAATGCTTTTTGTACTGTAGTTATGCTTTAAAAAAATTTTCCTTTAGTGTTTTCTCATCCAGAAGAAGATAACAAAACTTTCTCAAGTATAAAACAGAACTAAAAAAAGAAGAAAAATAATAATAAAATATTAATAAGAGTTTATGAAAGATTCTGTATATTCAAGCTCCATATGAGCTCTGGGTATACACAGAAAGAAAATATTTTCTTTAAGGTTTTGTTTCTTAAATTTTTATACTAAAGAAATAGTTATTATCAACATTATGATTTAGATTTAATTATTTTTATTTTTTATTAGATTTTTTGTTTTTTTTTTAAACTAAAATGAATCATAAATTTTAACGTAAAAAATTTAATACAGAATCAAAGTTAAATATACGCAAATATAATGACCAAATATGTTTTTAAACTCATAGTCTACCAAGTGAAATATTGTTTAATTAAAAGATTGTATTTTAAAAAGGTTTATAATATCCATAAAGAATTTAGTTGTGAAAATAAAACTTTCGATATGATTTAAATGACTAACCTCAAATTATTTGACATTCAATTTCAAAAAAAAAAGTACATATACAAAAAGGCTCAATCACAAACATTATTAGGTAGTTCTTATCTTGAATTTACTTACATTACATTATCATCTATTTTTTTTTATAATGTCTTTGACAATAGTTTTAACTCATCGGTAATTATAATAATAAAATAATCACAGACATTTTCTTTAACACGACTGACATACATAGTGTAGTAATATTATAATTATTTTGTACATATAAAATGCAATGTGCAAAATGTAATTTGATGCATTTATAATCTAATCTTATAAATGTAAAATTTTCATGCATTCGGGGTAAAATTTTACAAACATAAATAGTATGTTCAAATATTCTTTATTTTATATTAATTTATTATATATATTATATATTAATAAAATATATAATAATCTCACTAGTTCATTGAATATTATGATGAATTTTCTTATAATGAATATATATGTATAGAAATGGGAATTCGCATAAAATGTATATAAATTTATATAAAATATATATAAATTTATATAAACCATATAATATGATTTTAGGAAAGACCATAACGCTGTAATCAGTGATCTCCTGGTGGTAATTTAAGAAATTTATTACTCTTACATTTACATTATATACATTACATATATAATATATTTAATGGTATTTTAGAAATTTTTCTATGTAACTAATCTAATTATTATTATACCGTTATCTTTTAAAAATCTAGAAAATTATATAAAAAAAATTTCTAATTAACTAAAAAAAAATTATTACAAAAAAAAAAAAATGCAATAAATGATAATTTTTATAGTTGTGAAATATTTCATTTGACAGAAGGATAATTTCTGGGAATTAGCTATGTAATTAAGTATTTAAATGTGCATAATAATTATATTTTCATAATAATAATAATTAGCTATACATATATAGAAAGTATATATATAGAATTTAATAATTAAACGTTTAAAAAATTTAAATATAGAGAAATTTTGATAATAACTTTGAATAAATTTTTTTTTTATTTTTTTTATAATTATTAGCATACCACCTGGAGTTTAATTAAATTTTAATTCTATGACCAAATAATTTAAATAAATTGTAATTTTTAATATATTTGATAGAAATATATTTTGTCTTATCTATATGTAATAGTCGAAAAGACGATTTATATTACATATATAGATATATAGACATTGAATTAATAGTTTGAAGTAAAATTTAAAAACATGAGTTCTAATATTGTGTTAAAAAAGTCTCGTTATCTGTCGATTATTTATATAGTTTTAAATTTAATGTTAATCCCCTGTTTGAAATGGATTTTTTTTTTTCAGTCCGAAATAGTTAATATTCTTCACTAGAACTGAAACATAACTAAGTTAACAAGTAAATAAGACAAGATTTCAACAGAATGAAAATTTATGAATTAAAAAAAAAAATGTTTATCTACAGATTTATATCATGTTGAATTCAAATCTTAAGTAACGTATGTGAGCATATGGAACAAAAGATCTGTTCTGGTAATGAAAATTATTCTTAAAAAAAAAAAAAAATTTGTTGCAGAAAAACAAAAAAAAAAAAAAGGAAGAAAACAAAAACATTTTCTATTTGAAATAAAATGTAAACATTTTAATTATTTTTATATTTTTTTTTGTTAAATGTCTTTATAAGAAAAACCAAAAATATGTTTTGTTAATTTTTTATTTTTTTTTTAAATCCAAAATAATACAAAAATACATAATAGTTTATAAATTTACTTTATTTTTTGTAGGACTTGTAGGTACATAATTCAACATTAACACATCTGAAGTATTGGGGAAATAATATAATAATATTTTACTTTTAGACTGACCCCCAGGTTATAGATCATTTTTAGGTTATATAAATAAAAATTTCAGAAAATTTTAACACAATTTTGAACTTTTAGCCACACACAAAAAAAAAACTCAGTATTTCTAACAAAAATATTTCTGTTGCCATTTAACAAAATTCAATCTTTAATTTTAATAAAAAATTTGTAAGAGGAACACAATATTTGTTATTTTAAGTGGATAGAAATTGTTAACGTTAAAGAAAGCTTCTTTGTATTAACAAAAATTAAAATTTCTAAAATTAACAAATATGATCGTTAATTCAATAAATAAGTTTTGACTTTTAACAAAAAAAATTTCAATATTATGTGGATTAGATAAAAAATTTCATTGTTGTAACAAAACTAGAATTTGGTTTTTTTTAACAACATTTTTAATTATAACAACAAAAAGATTTATTTGAAATCTCTTAAAGTAACAAATACTTGTATCATATTAACAGAATTTTTTTTGGTGAAACAAAATATTTTTTTAACGTACAAAATATATTCTGTGCGAACTTATATTTTCCATTTTACACATTGCCGTAAATGTAGTTCATAGCTCAGTGGCAGAGTTCGTGGATTGCAATGTTTAGGACGTGGTTCGAATCTACAACCGGGCATGAAAAAATTATTAAATAAAAAAAATTTTAAAAATAAATAAAAAAATAAGAAAAATAAATAAATAAAAAAAATTAAATAAAATAAAAAAAAATAAAAAAAAAAAATAAAAAATAAATTAAAATTGAAAAAAAAAAATAATAATAAAAAATAATTAAAAAAAAATGAAAAAAAAAAAATAAAAAGAAAAATAAAAATTAAAAAAAATGAAAAAAAAATGAAAAAAAAATGAAAAAAAAAATTAAACAAATAAAAAAAGTAAAAAAAATGAAAAAAAAATGAAAAAAAAAAAAAAAAAAATTAATAAAAAAAAATAAATAAATAAAAATAAATAAATAAAAAATTAAATAAATAAAAAAAAAATTTAGTCTAGTAAATTTTTTTTTTGCATTTGCGGTGTTTTTGCTGATGAATTTGAAAGGTTTTTGGTTTTGGGCAGTGCTGAGCTGAAGGGGGCTCGCACGGGCTCGCAAGATCCCCCTGATAAATTTAAAAAAAATTTGCGAGCTTTCTGATAAACTTTTAAAAAATACGCGAGCCCCTTGACAATTGCAAAAGATATTTGTTTTAACCCAATATTAAAATTTTTTGATGTAACAATTTGCGAAAAAGTATCGAAAATATCGATTTAAAATATTACTACATTATTTGATACAATAAAAAAATCGTAAAGTTAATATAGAAATGTTTGATTTTGCCTACTTTTAGTTCTAAGCTTTCAGTCTTATGAACAACATAATTACAGTAAAAAGAAGCTGTCTGTCTATTGAACATTTAGACGATTTTATGACAATAAATTTAAATGGTCCATCATTTAAGAATTGGAAGCCTGAAAATTATGTTAAATCATTTTTAAAGTCTCACCCAACTGTAGCTTAAAGAAATGGAAAAGAGTTAAATAGTGACGAGAACCCCATTTGGAATTTATTGTTCAATGAGTAATTAAAATATATATGTAATATTTTATAAATTTTAATGTAATATTTTAATATGTTATACATATATGTATAAATACTAAACTATTCAAAATTTAAAATGCAGGTTAAAAAAAAATATTTTTTTTTTTGTAAATCTATGAAATCTTGAATGCGAGCCCTCTGATAATAATTCCACAGCTCAGCACTGGTTTTGGGGTATAACAAACTTTGTTTTTATAAAGATACAAATTATTCGTAAATTTAACACTATAATAATCGTTAATCTGACAAAAGTTTTTTTCTATCATAATAACTTCGCTACACTTCAGGTTAGCAACCATGAATTTCTTGGTTTGAAAGTAGGTTGGCGAATGGGGTGACACACTTATAAAAGATGGTTTGGTTTGAAATTAAAAAAAAATTCTTTGTAAAATAAAAAAAAAATTCTTTGTAAAATAAAATTTTATTTTTTCGTAATTTAAAAAAAAAAAATGAATTTTTTTAATTTAAAGAAAAAATGGAAAATAAAAATAATATTCGATTTTTTTTTTTAAATTTTTTAATTTATTTTCTTTTTTGACAACCTACAATTTATTATTATTTTTTTTATATCGACGCATTTTAAAGTATGATTTTTTCTGTAAATTTTCTGCAAATTGACAGGTTATACCTTTTTTTTTTTGAAATGCAATAAAACTATGTAGTAAAATTTCTAGGTTTGTGTCGAACCTACTTTCAAACCATGAAAAAAAAAAAAAAAAATTTATATGGCAAACCAAGTAACAAACACAGAACGAACCCATTTTTTTCTGCAAAACATGGAATTCTGTGTTTGTAACCTGAAGTGTAGCGAAGTTATAACAAAATATTTTATTACATTAACACAATATTTTGAAAGCGATTTTAACATAAATAATTTATCTTTAGAACAAATATTTCTGTTGGCGCTATACTAACAAAATATTTGTTGTTTTAATCTACATTTTTGGTTCGAAATACTGAGTTTTTTTTTTGTGTGTGGTTTAAGAAATGTAGATGCGCTAATAACTTCGCTACACTTCAGGTTACAAACACAGAATTCCATGTTTTGCAGAAAAAAATGGGTTCGTTCTGTGTTTGTTACTTGGTTTGCCATATAAATTTTTATTTTTTTTTTTCATGGTTTGAAAGTAGGTTCGACACAAACCTAGAAATTTTACTACATAGTTTTATTGCATTTCAAAAAAAAAAAGGTATAACCTGTCAATTTGCAGAAAATTTACAGAAAAAATCATACTTTAAAATGCGTCGATATAAAAAAAATAATAATAAATTGTAGGTTGTCAAAAAAGAAAATAAATTAAAAAATTTAAAAAAAAAAATCGAATATTATTTTTATTTTCCATTTTTTCTTTAAATTAAAAAAAATCATTTTTTTTTTAAATTACGAAAAAATAAAATTTTATTTTACAAAGAATTTTTTTTTAATTTTACAAAGAATTTTTTTTTAATTTCAAACCAAACCATCTTTTATAAGTGTGTCACCCCATTCGCCAACCTACTTTCAAACCAAGAAATTCATGGTTGCTAACCTGAAGTGTAGCGAAGTTATAATCTGTCGCTTTGCAGTTTCATGAAATTCTTATGACTCGTGAGTATGTTTCAATTACAATTATTAAGAAAATTGTTATGTTTCAAATACCCAATCAACTACCACCATGTTCAAGAGCCAATATAAAGCCAATGAAATTTTAGAAAAAATATTCTCCTCTTTAAATTACTGAGTAAAAATTTTCTTCAGTTTATTCAAACCCAATAATAATTTTTTTTTTAACTTATTTAAGGAAATATTTTTTTTATATAATAAACGTTTTTTTTTTTTAATTTTCTTTACATCCATAAAAAAGTATTTCTTTCTGCAACAAAAAAAAAAAAAAAATAGAAGCTTTTATCCCTGGAATGCATAAAAGGATAAGTAAGTAAATATATTTTCTTCTCGTTTTTAAATTAAACTTTGAAAAAAAAAAAAATATATATGTATATAACTTTTTCTTTTCTTTCAAATCATAATAAAAACAAAATAGTTTAAAAATGTATTTTACTTTGCCTTCAAAAAATTTTTTTTTTTACTTTGTAAAGTTTTCTTTAAAATGAATTCAATGCAGCGAAATTTTCTAAAAGAATGATCCATTGAAAATAAAATTATGTAAAATAAAATTATGTATAACTATGTTGTATATATGTATATGTAAATAGAAAAAAAAATCTTAATAATAAAACATGCTATGCATAATGAAAATATTTGTACCTACCAAGCACAAGTAATTAGAAAATGGAATTGTTTCTTGCGACTACTTAATGGAAATTGATATATTTCGATTGGATGAATTGCGATTTTTGCTTTTCAACTTATTTCCAGGGATGGAAAGCTATATGTATGTACAAAATAATGTTTGAGTTACTTTTTTAATTATACTTTTTTAAGTGTACAGCTGCTGGATTTTTATTGAGATTATAATTTTATTTAATGCTGATTTTTAGCTTAGAAAATAATTTCAATCAAGTTTACGTTTAATAAGTTTTGAATTACATATGCCCTATCAAATAAATAACTTTCTAGAATGTGAAATGACAGACTTAAAACCAAATCCCGAATAAACCTTATTTAATAATTATTTTGAGTGCTGTAAAGTGAAAATATTTCGTATATAGCCATCTAATGTGCAAAATTTAACATAAAATCTGAAAAAAAAATAAAATTCAAATTTCACCGTATAAGGCTAAAAATGTAATTTTGATAATATTTTGATATTAGAAACTTCTTCTTGGTTCATTAAAACAATCATAAAATATTAAATATGACGAATAATATACTTGTTTTTTTTTTTCTTTTTTTTTTTGTTGACAGTTTTATTAAATAAACTTTGGCATGAGCATAATAATTCAATATCTCATTATGAAGAAAAAAGAAGAAAAAAGAAAAAAAAAAAAAAAATATTTAATCAAAACTTTTACGAAATGTTTTCAAACAAAAATGAATTTAATATTGAAATTAGGATTATAACAGTTTTTTTTTGTTTTTTTTTTTTTTGTGGTTTTATGAAAACGGAAAATAAAATTAATATTATATAATATAAATATTATATAATCAGAATCATTATTGCATTGATAATAATACATTATTTTATGATAGAATTGTGTATTAAGATCTCTCTGCATCACAATTCTCGCATGAAACCAGATAAAACGGTTTAACATAAGTTAACTCTGGAAATCAAATATAGTAATGTTTTAATTTTTAGCTTTTGAATGATCATTGATTATTTTTTTTGTTACTAAAATCTCTCTTGGTTTGAGATGGAATGAAAATGAAATGTAAACACTAAAAATATTCGAGGGTTCATATTTTTTATTTTTGACACAAATAGAATAAAATCAGACTTTTCGTACTATGCCGAATCTCTGTAAATAAGTTTTTTTTCCCCAATTGATCATTTCACTAAGAAATTCAGTAGGGATTTCTTGGATTCCGTGGTACAATGGTCTAAATGTTCCAAACCTGGTCCATTGGGTTTTACTTTACTATTATTAAATAAAATAAAAATCGTATTAATTTTTTTTTGATTATCGTCACTACTGAAACCGACATTACTGTCCATAAAAAATTCGAATATTCTTGCGTTGAAATAGTAATATAGTATTAAAATAAGTTGATTGAATTTTTTTCAAATTTTATTTCTAGTTTTTTTTTTTTGTGATTTATTATGATTATGAAAAATGGGGTGTATTAACTATATATGAAGCATTCTTTTTATTATATGCTACAATTTTTTTTTCTTTAAACATTATTAAAAAAAAAATGAAAATTCTTATAATAGAGTAAAAATATGTAGGTATATTAAACATAAAATTATGATCTTTCATTTATTATGTTCTTAATAAAATAAGAAGAAGAAGAAGTATAATAAAAATTTTTTTTTACAAGGATGTAAAATTCAGTGTTTTCTTTCGAAAAGAAAAGCATCAAAAAAAAGTTGCATTTTTTAAACTTTTAAGAATCTTTTTTGTTAATTTATACCGCATAAAAAAGGACGTAAAAATATGCATTGTAAAATTTCGATAGTACTAACTGGGTATAGTTTTGTTCACGGAATAATTTTTTTTTAATGTTAATGGAAAGAAAACTATTGAATGATTATAAATTTAAAATATATAGGATTAATCTTATATGTCATTCACTTAATGTACTTGTCTCTCAATAGTTTCACTTAATTTACATATAATATAGATTTTGAGATAATTTTAAATTTATTTTAAAGCAAATTTGTAATTTTTACTTTTTAGTTTCTATTTTAAATGTATGTAATAATTAGTCAAGCCTATAGAACTTTGAAATTTGTTTAAAAAAAAATTTCCTGTTGGCGTAACTTAATTATTTTGGCTTTTCTATGATTACAACACTAAGATTTAAAATGTGTTTCATACTATAATATTCTAGAAAATGAAAAGAAAAAATGTGAAAAAAGAATTTTAATTTATCTATGGACAGGAAAAAATTTTTTTTCATGAATTTGAAAATTTAATTTTAAATTAAAAAAAAAAAATTAAATATTACAAAGAAAATTTAAATTATTACACCTTTTTTTTCGTGCATAACTTCAGAGTGCATGAAAAGAGTGTTATTTGGAATTTTTAAGTACAAAATTGCAGCATAAAAATTCTTCAATTATATATATTTTCTTTTATTTTTCCTTAAATTGAAGTAAAAAGTTCTAGAACGGACAAAGTTTGAAATATATATATTTGTACTTATATATGTATAATGTATATACTACTAAATGTAATGAAAATTCTCTTAAGAATTAATTTTTTTTTTGAAAGCTTTGTTTCGAAAACAGAATTCCACTCGGAAGTAAAAAAAATTTTCTTTTTGTTTGTTGATTTAATTTTTTTGTTGTTTTTCAAGGATAATAATCCTTGAAAAGTAGCTTAATGGATATAAATTTCAAAATGTTAAAAAAGTTAAAGAATGTAATGTCCAAAGGTGAACAGAGTATTTAATTATTGGATTAAGATAAGGAATTTTTAGGGTTTTTTTTTTGTTCCGGACGATATATGTGCGGAAAATATGTGGAAAACTATTTAAGTTTTTTTTTGTTTACGGTTTATTTTTTTGGCATTTCCCAATTGGAAACTTTTTTATTTTGGGTTTTACATTAAATCTATTTTTATTTGTTGATAAGAAAATTGACTCAAAACTACAGATATACACAAAATTGAAAATTGAGGATAAAATGATTTGAAAAATTGCATTCTTAAGTTAATGACAAATCAGAGATCATTTCAAATGTGCAAAACCTATTTTAAATTCTTAATACTTACCTTAAAGTCAGTTCAAAGTAAAAATGAAAAGATTACCAATATTAAAAACTGACAATTAATTGATGACAGTAAAACTTCGAATTGGATACATTCTTTCATTCTATTAGGTAAACATTTATGTTCCAATCAGACTGCTAAATCGAAACGCATAATATTTCAATATATATTAACTTTAACAAAATTTTCTTATAAAATAGAGTCCTTAAAAAAAAATTTAATAGGAAAATAAAAAAAATTTAATCCTTAAAAAAAAATTTTCAATAATTTATTGATTAAATTTTGTTAATATCTTCGATTGAAAAAAAAAAGAAAAGCTGCTGCTCTTTTTAATAACTTCAAAGAATTTTCATTCATGTTAAATGAATCAAAATAAGCAATTTACTTTAGGTATATATACAATACAGTAAAGAAAGATTAAAAGAAAAATAAAATAAAAATTAGTATTTATGTATGTACTGTAGTAACATACAGTTTTATTTCAAAATTCATATGTTGAGGTTGAGATCGAAATCATTTATTATTAATGGTTTGTTGAACTTCAAAGTATTTTTGTTTGATTTTTGTTATTTCAAGGAAATTATTTTTTGTTATTTATGCGTTTTTTTTTGCAAAAATTTTTTTATTAATCTTTATTCAACCGATTTTATTTTTCATATTATATAAATTTTATTCATTATTAAAAACATATAATACTAAGTACTATATAATAGCGAATCAAATTAAAAGCGTTTTATAATATATGTTAAAAGGGGTATTGGAAAACTCTTTAAAATAAAATATTATTTACAAATTATTATCATGAAATAGAAATATAGATGAATTAACATATATTTTTCAAAGAAGAAAGAATGCATAGGTGTTCTTTATACACTTTATTTAAGAATATAGATTACGGAAAATCTTCTCAATTGAAACTAATTAAATGCACGGAATGAAGTTACTAGGGCCAAAGAATTAAAATTTCTTGTTTTATCTTACGAAATTTATTTGAAAATATTTAGGAATCGACATTGAAATTCGATTTTTAAAGAATAATAATTCTTGAGATTTTTATATCTAACACTCATTTACGAAAATTTAATATTAACAATTAAAAAAAAATTAAATAACATATTTATGTAATGTATATCTTTCATATTAAAATTATTAAAATTAATGATTTTGTCATGAGCAAATTTCAACTACTTACCAGTCATTTAATTTATCATGAAGCTCCTTTAGTCAAAACAGTCAAAACACAAAAGCAAGTTCTCTTAGAAATTATGAATATTCTTACACTTAATGCTAAATACTTATAACAATAATATCCATTTGCATTACAATAATATAATTATGGCAAACTTTATGACCATTATCTCACAATAAATTTTCCAATTTTCTAAATCATATATTTTAATCTTCTTTTTGGAAAATCTGAATTATTAATTTTCCCTAATTTTTTGTTATTTATTTTATTTCAAAAAATATATATATATATATATATATATATAAATAAAAATAAAAAACAAAAAACAAAATAAAACATATATAATATTTTTCTTTGTGGTTAACTAAACAAATAAAGATTAAATTTTTGTTTATTTTATTAAGTAATTTTGTAAACAAGAGATTAGCTCGTTGAAAAAAAAATTTTATCTTGACAAATTGATTTTAAGACTAAAATTATCACTTTGTGTATATATTTATATGCACATGTTATGACGCAATAAATTTGAAAAAATATATGCGGGATAAAGAATCATAAAATTCAAGAGAAATATGTTTGACTCCATTTGTGTCTAAAGTTTTTCGAACTGAATCTTCCAAGTTTAAGTAAACAATAATGTTAAGGGATTCGATAATTAAGTCACTAAATGATTATGTTATTTATGTACAATATTATTCAATTCTTTTGCTTAACATAAAACTTAAAAACAAAAAAAAGAACATAGTTACTATTTTTGGGAACATAAGCTACTTCTATACAAAATCCTTAAGTTCTTTTAAAATTTATTTTTTTTTCAAGATTTCCCAACACTTTTAAAGTGTTGTTCTGTTTCTATTTTTTTTAGCAGTAGTAGAGTAGATGAAAAAATAAAAATGATTTGGAAAATTTTTTCGCACCTGAGGACAAAAATGATCATAAAGTTTAGTTATAACTAGAGACCGGAATTCCGTGCAATTGCACCTTTTTTTTGGGCATTTAGAATGGGTTAGAACCAAAAGATCTATCCGAATCTTGTAAAATGATATTTTTTGAGACCCATTTTCTGTTGCACGAAATTGCACGTTTTGGGGTACATTGCACGAAACTGCACGTTTTAGATTTTTTTGCAAAACAGTGCACGTTTTAAAGTTTTTGGAAACAATTATTTATAAAATTAATAAAATTTAAAAAAAAATATGTAAAGTATGTATGTTTGAATAATAATTTTTATTAAAACGTTTTTATTAGTTCACTTTGTTGTTCGGTACAAATTTTGTAATCAATTTTTCAGGCACTTCTAGATGAGATAAAGGCTTGAAAATTGGGATCCGAGATGGTTATAGAATATTAGAAATTTTGATCCAAGGCCCCGATGGGGGGGCTATCTTAGAAGCCGGTTTTTGAATTTTCGTATATTCCGATAAAATGTTATAGCGTTGGATCGAAATACCTGGATTAAAGACTGGATATCGCAGGGCCCCCATCTGTGGTCCCAGGACTCCGGGGAGGAGGCTAAAAAGTAAATTTAGAAATTTAGGATTTCATAGCTTTAGCATATGTAAAATAGATATAAAAATTTTATGTTTTTATTTATGGCTTAATTCGATTCAAATAAGATTAAAAAAGAAAAAATAAATAAATAAATAAAAAAAAAAATTTAAAAACAACGTTTTTATAACAGAATAAAATAACTAAAAAGTAAAAAATATAATCAGATAATAATTGATAACCTCATACCGATTTCCCTGAAAATTAATTCTCACGAAAAGCGTGGGGAGCCTAAAATTTAACATTTTTATCAATATCGTTTATCACACGCGCCCCACGTTTTTCGTGAGAATTAATTTTCAGGGAAATCGGTATGATGTTATCAATTATTATCTGATTATATTTTTTACTTTTTAGTTATTTTATTCCGTTATAAAAACGTTGTTTTTAAATTTTTTTTTTTATTTATTTTTTTTTTCTTTTATTGCTATAAAGTTATTTGAACAAAAAAAAAATTTTTTTTTGGAGCTTATTTTAAGAACTCTATGTTTCAAGATAAAATTTTACTTTTTATTAGTGATGCAGCGCCGTATATGATAAAAACAAAACAGCCGCTATACTTTGCAAAAAAAAAAATCGTTTTATTAAATTGTATTTCCTAAATATTTTTGTTTTCGATTTACCTACAGGATTTTAGGTTTTCAAATTTTTTATTGCACGTTTTTGCAAGTTTTGAGGTTTAAATTGCACGTTTTCAGATTTTGACTGCACGAAATTCCGCTCTCTAGTTATAACCTAACTGGCATTAAATATAACCTAAAACATAGTCCTTTAAACTTATAAAAAAAAAAAAAAATTCTGAGAATAAATAAAAAAAAAATACATAGTTAAAGTTTTTTTTTTTTTTTTCATTTTTATTTCGTTAAATAATGTAACTAAAAACTTCTTGTTTTTTTTGTTTTTCTTATGTTTTTTTCGTTTTTTTCGTTTTTTTTTTCTCAAGAAAAGTTCTTACACTAATTTTTATTTTTTTTTTCTTGTGAATTAATTTTATGAGAGGAAAAATAATTTCATATTATTGTATAAGGAAAAATGTTGATAAAAACTTGAACTTTACACAAAAAAAAAAAAAAAAAAAGGAAGAAAAAAAAATTCCCTATAGACAAATGCTGTTAAATTAAGCTCGAACAATATTAAATAATTAAAGAGAATTATAAAGAGGAAAGTTCTTTTCTATTTTTTTTTTTTAGCAAAAATATTTTAATTTTTATTTTAAATATAAAAGTTAAAAATTTCTTTATTTTATCATTGTACAATAATGCGCTATAATGCGCTCTTTATTAATTTTTGATTTTCCATATAACTTCCCTTACAGAACATTAGGCGTATTGATTTTTGTAAGAAAAAAAATAAGGGATTTGATACTCCATTAAAAGTTCAAAGAATGGTTTAATTAATATTATAACATTATCTTGCAATAAAACTGCTATAAAGATAAGACCTTATATAAAAAATAAGCATTCTTATTAAAAATGTCATGCAAATATGTGAATAAAATTATGAGAAACATATATTATTAGAATAAGTAATAAAACCCAATTTATACTCATTGTCAATTAACCCATAGTCAATCATCTAAAAACTCAAGTTAATGAATCAACAGGTCTGTTAATGAAGTTACCTTGAATGAGAAAATTAAAAGAAAAAGAAATTTTAACAAAAAATTTATTTTTCATTTAAAAATATTCTAATCCACAATTAAATTTGGTAACTGATAGGACTGATTTAATTTCATAATTAGTAAAAGACTTAGCCAGTATGTAATCAATTTTTTTTCAGGATTTTTCATTAAAAATATTTAAAACAAATTATATTAAACTATTTTTTTTTTCAATTTTTAAAAATTCACAATAATGTTAATATTAAATTTTTTTTATTTAGATATGTGGAAAATTCTTCAGATAAAAAAAAAATATAAATTCAAGAAAATTAATTAACAATATTACAATAATGTGAATCACAACAAGAGATTTAAATTTTCCAAATATATATAAAACTTCTTCAACACTATCAAATGACATATATTTTTTTTTCGTTGAAATTGATCTTAAAAAGTTTTCTTTTCTTTAAAAAGTTTGTATATTTTATCGATTGCGCGTCAAATGATGTAGAACTAAAAATTGAAAACATTAAATTGAAAAAGAAAAATGAATTAAAGTATGTATATTGAACACCTGTTTAAAGCAATTTTTTTTTTTTTTTTAACAAATTCAATAAGGCAAATTTTAGGAATAATATTGCTTAGGATCATCAAAGCAGAGAAACAGAATGATGTTAATTATAACTTTTATAAAAGCTCATAAATGAGGGAAATTGAATATCGGCAGTAGTCTGTCATTCTATGACTTTAAGCTTTTTCTGATATTCTACATATAAACTTGGAAAAAAATTATTCTGATTTTTTTTTCATATTAGGAGTTCACGTAGATACTAAATAATATTTATTACGATTGACAGGTGTAGCTTAAAGTAATTTTTATTTATATTCGAGCACTTGAAATGAAATGAAATGGAAATTTAATAATGATTAGGTATTATTAATTATTAATTTTCTATTTTACTTTTTAGGTATATAGGATTGGTGTTCTATAACAAGAAAAAAATTATAAACTGAATATAAATTGAAATTATATGAAAACAATTTTATACTTTTTTTTTAGAGATTTTGTTTACACTATATAACTTTCTTTCTTTTTTTTTGTGAATCCCATCCCAACTAGTTAAAAATATAAATATTTTCATAGTTTTATGCCCTGAATCTAATTTTCAATTTGAAAAAGTGTTAATAAAAAAAAAAAACAAAAGGATTTCTTACTTTTTTATTGGCTTTATGTACACAAGAGTTTTTAATGGAAAACTAAAACAACTTTGACTAAATTGAATAAACATTTTTTATAAAGTTTATTTTAACAATTTGCTCACACTGATTATTGGATAAACTATTGTCTTTGGATTTAAATAAAAATTATTTAATTTTTTAATTATTATTTTTTCATAAATTTAATTTTTAATTAGTTTCTAATACTTAATTAGTTTCTAATACTTAATTCAAATTCTAATTACTTTTCAACAAAAGTCATATCCAAGTAAATAATTTTTATAATGTTCAGTTTTATTCACTGTTTTGATAAAAATAAACAGAACTATTCTAAGGTCATTGTTATGAATTTCCTTATTAGTGGAAATCGTTTTGTTTTCTATCATATGTACACACATATATGACATATCCTACCTATATATAGAGTATATTTGGAATATGAAAATCATAGATTCGCTTGTAATAGCAAAATAGGTTTAATGGACAAAAATATTACAATAAATTTAATTCAATTTAAGTGTCATATAAAATTAATATGAGTATGATTTTTATGGCTAGTTTAATGGGTGAATTTTAATTGAATTTTATGCTATGTACATTTTTTTTTTTGCTGCCCGGTAAAATATTTTTTAAGGTATAAAAATTTCAGAATTATGCAAATATTTACATTAAAAGATTATATTTGATTTTAATTATCTACAATGAAAATTAAAATTAATAAAGATAAAGCAAAAAAAAAATCATAATTGGTGATTTCAAAACAAATACGTTAATTAAATTGCTCCCAGAGGCGATATTATGTGCGGTTAATATTGGAAGGAATAATAAAAAAATTAGATAAAGAATTTTTTGTGAATATATTTTCTATGATAATGAATTATAATTTCCATAGCTCGAAACTTAATGATCTGAAGAGCCTTCTACTTAAGAAATTTAAAAATTTATTATCTCAACGCTAAATTCCTTGCCATATGGATATTGCCATAAGTATATTCTGGAATTTTTGTAAATCTGATTTTCTAAACAACACATATGTGTTCAGATTTTATTTAATGTAAGAAAAACATTTGTCAACTTGAATTGTAAAAGGAAAAAAGAAACATATCTCTTAAATAAATATTCTATTATTAAATGCAATTCTCGTCTATAATATATGTTTATTGTAATATCTATATAAAGTATAAAATCCTAAACATTTGCATTTGCAATTAAAGACAATTATTTAGTACATATATATTTTTGTATAATATAAAAGATGAAGTGAATAATGCTTCTCTGAATTAAAATAAACATATTTATTTCTAAAAGTCAAGTGTTAAGTGACGACATAAATACATATTGGCCTGATATATTTTGCAATTATTTTAAATAACTGGCTTATATTTATATGCAATCAATTAGAATTTACTTTGGATTTCTAAGTCTTCTACACAGATTATAAATATCGAGTCCTTAGTTGTCAAAGAGCAACATGGATTATTAGTGTGATTTGAGTATCTTATCTTATAAACAAAAATTTTTCTTTTATTTTAAATTATTCACCAATATTTTTCCGAAATATTTTCACCCCTTTTTCATAGATAAGTCAGGCCTAGTTCTATTCTTTAATTTAACCAAAAGATTATTAGTAACATCTATACAATTAATTATAATTTAAATAAACCCCGGACATATCATTATTAGTTGTTCTAAATTTATTCAGAACTATTGAACCTAAATTGTGTAACATTTTGTCTAATTTAATATTTTCTATATAAGATCAATAGAACAGAAAAAGAAATATAAAAATACTTATTTTTAATTGTATATAGTTTTAGTTTTTCATTGAATGGATTAACTTATGTGTAAAAGTAATTAGTTCATTCTATGGATATTGTTTTCAATGAAAACACCTGAATTAAATAAAAATATATATGTACGTTTATAGTAATAAAAAAAAAGATACAGATGTCATCATACCGATAAAATCAATTTGAAAATTTATTTATCAATGTATTATGCTCTTAAAAGTTTTTGTGAGAAATAAAAATAAATAAAACTTTTGATTAAATTCTGAAAGTCGACATAGTGTATAGATGTATGTATGAAGAATAAAATTTAAAATGAATTAAATTTTGAAAATTTTTGAACATTTCTCAATAAATACGAAATGGATTTAAAGTTAGAAAAAAAGGAATATGACAATTATTTATTAGTCAAATTGTCAAATATATACCAAATAAAAGTTATATTCAATTAATATGTCTTTTAGTCTTCTTAAATTGTCAGATACCAACTTAAAGTTATTTTTATATAAAAAATTACATGGATAACAAATTAATAGGACTTTAATTTAATCTTTTAATATGATTTTTAATTATTAGTTGAAAAATTAAGGTTAAGTTTAATTAAAAAAAAAAAATTGTGAAACAATATTAATCTGCGGTAAATTAATTTTAATGTTATAATTTTCTAATGCAGTTGTCGCTTAACTAATATATAGTATAAGTGTTGCCAAAAATAAAGTATTATCTTGTATTGTATTGGGTAGGTAGATGTCGATTGAAGAAATTTAAAAAAAAGGTTAGATCCTGACGATTCGGTCTACGGACTGAATTTTAGAGCAAAATTGTGATTAAAGGTATATCTTAAAATAAAAGTATCTTAGAGAGCGAAAAAAAAAAGTATCTTAAATCGAACAACTGAAAATGGGCCTCGTATTTGATTTAAGAAGTACTGTTCCATATTTTTATTTACGTAGATTTTATTAAACATAAATAAAATATTTTTTGACATTTCAGTCAATGTGATCTTCTTATTTAACTAGTTCTGAATTTGCAGATAAGCAAAAAAGAAAAAAAAGTCTTGCACAAATTTATCTTCCTTTTTTTTAACTGTAATTTTCCATGTCTAAGATAGAAAATAATATGAATGAAAATTGTATATAATATATATAATATAATATTTTTGTTCTGTTTTGTTGTTGAATTTAACCGGAAAAGTTTTTTTTTTTGGGAGAATAAATAATAGAAAAACAAAATTTTTTTTTACAAAATGTTAGCTTCGAAAATAATTTTGTACTTTTATTTTATTTTTTTTTATGTAAATAAAATGTAGAGCATGAATATATACATATATTATGTATATATAGAGTATATTTATGTGAAAAAAATAAAAGGAAAAATAAAACAGATTTTTTAATAAATGTTAACAAGAGAAATTTCATATTTATTTAAAAATTATTAGAAAGTTAAATAATAATGAAAAAGTTTTTTTTTTTTTTTAATATAATTGAAATAAAAAAAATTATATGTGTATATTTTTTGTTTTGTTCTGTTCATTAAATATTATGCATTTTTCTTCGTTTTTTATATAAATACATATATGTATAGGTACCTATACTGATAGATTTATGTAAAAAAAAAAAAAACATATTGTTTGTTTTGATTTTGAGATCCAGAAAAATCATAAATTTATTTCTTTTGATTTTTTGGCGAGGTTCTAATTTTTAATTAAGATATATCTTCACAATTATGCTTAGTTTTTGTCACTTTATGACCATTACTAGAACAGTTGTAAGTGATGTAATAGATTAATGGATCGTGAGCCTAGAATTAGATTTACATAAAAATTAGATTTTATTTTGAATTAAGTTGAAATTAAATATCGCAAATATTTATTGAAGAGCACTCAGTGCGAAAAATTTATCCTGGTTTTGCTTTCATTGCAGGGCTAATACAATCTCGACTGAAATAATTCTTTGATATGTTTGAGAATAAAGACTTCGGCTCCAAGGTGCGGGTGAGCTGGACTTTAACGTATTCAAATGTATTTTCTTGTGTCTTATTTAGAGTTCTCTGACGTCTTTCTTAATAATGGCCCTAAAAATTCGAAATTATATTTTGAGTTTAATAAATTTTTTTTTGTACAAATTGTCATACTTTAATTTTTTTTTTTTTTAATTTATGTCTAAACTTAAACGAAATGACGCAAAAAAAAATTCTTTATCAATCAGGTTAATTAGAAACAAGAAAACTCTTTTAAAATCTGTCACTTTAATAATTATATTCCTTATTTATAATTTTCTGCAAACGTTTCTGCTTGTTTTTCAAATTTATTTCAATTAATTTATGGTATATTTTTTTACATTAAATTTACGTACATTATATTCTTTTTTTTCCTCATCTAATTATGTTCATTATTATGATTGTTGTATATAGAATAATATAAACAAAAAAAAAAAAGTTTTCCAACATTAATTTTGCAAGAGATTAAAAAAAAAAAAATAAGCTTTAAAATTTGCTTACAACAAGATTAACGATGTTTACTTTATATGCACATATTTTTTTGTTAAAGCTTTTAATATTGTTGTACTGTGTGTGATGTTCACATAAAAAAAGTTGAAAAAAATGTATATATATATATATTTTCTTATATAGATATATTATATTTTATATATATATTAAATTTTCAAATGATATCCTTTTAAATTTATTACGATAAAGCGAAGATGATTTTTCAAAGAAGAAGAAGAAGACATAAGATTTCGTATTAATACGAATTTTTTTTTCCTATTTTTTTGATGAGAAGTTCTTCTTTTTTTTTTTTGTAAGATTATTAATTATTTCTCAAAAAAAAAGAATAAACAATTTTAATCAATCTTCAATTTAATTGCATTTAAAATAAAAATGTGTTAACCATATTTAGCATTAGAGTTAAAAATATGTCTTGATGCAACCAAAAATATTTTCTATAAGTTTAAGACATATTTCTGTATAGGAAAACCAAATATATAGAAAAGACTTATGCATAGTCATATTCTTGAAGAAACAAAAGTATGAAAATCTTTTGGTCAGAAGACCTTTCTGGAAATGGTTTATAATATTTATAGTTAGTTGTTTAACAATATTTTTAATTAAAAATTTTTGTTTAAAAATTTGTCTAAATTGTTGATAATTAGTATATTTTTGTATATATACATATAAATGTTGAAAGAGATCATATACTATTATTGTATATGGTATAAGTATAAGGTTTACATTGTTTCCAACAATTAAATTGTTTACAAATAAAGCCGAAAACATATATTATGAAAATTAATATTTTATTTATAACAAATTAATTTTATAAATTAAATTTTTGAGTAAAATAAAATATTTATTATTGATAAATATTTGTTAAATAAACCCAATACTACACAGTATATAAAAGATATAGAAATAACACATAATATTTACTTGGGCCTACGTGTAGTAAATAAAAAGAAAATCTTTCTAAAATTAAAAATATTTGTAAATAGAAAGTTAATATTCGATATTATAAATATTATTATGCTCTAGGATTTTAAATTTATGTTTTCTTTTTCTTAATATTAACAGATATAAAAACTTTTAAATTGACTTATTAAAGGTCAATTAGATAAGAAAATTATATATGAATTTTGTTCACTAAATATTTAAAATAAAACAAAATATAGAAAATCAATTAAACTTTCGATCTAATATCTAATTTTTTTTAACCAAAATGAAATTTGAAATTAACTTTTTCGAAGTAAAAGTTCTTAAAGCATATTTTTATTTTTATTTCATTATATATTACTCATATTATATATCATATGAGATTTATACTTATTGCATTTCATGTTCGAAATTTTTTTTTATATATATATTTAAATAATTCAAACATAATATTTCTTTATGACAATATACATTGTATTTTATTTGATCCTTATTATTATATATATTTTATTAAGAATATAATTAAATATTTACTTGAAAGAAATCAACCATAAAATGATGTCTTATATAAGATTAAAATTTTATTATATAAATTTTAATTTAAAAACATGTGTTTTTCTATAAAACTACGAAAAGGATTAAATACAATGTGTCCCTTTCATTTAAATTCATTGATAATATATAATTATATAATGTATATATTATGTAGTTTGAAAGAATATAATGTTATTTATAAATATACTATAAAACTGTGTAGAAATTATTTTAACATTTATAAGAATAGGGATAAAATATATGGATTAATTTTTAATTATATTCAATATAATTTTAAATAAAATAACAAAATTTATTTAATATTATATATATATCTAAAAATTTTATATATCAATAACATTTAAAACTGTATGATATGGATCAAAGTTTTCATAAAAAATAATGACATCAATAAAAATTTTTAGATATTATTTATATATACATATGTTTGTATATATGAATTTATGGGAAAAGAAGATTTAGATAATAAATTAATTTTAAGTAGAAGTTCTACAAATTGAAATAATTTTTCTTAAGAAACATATTACAAGGATTATAAACAGGGTATAAATAATGAAATAAAAAAAAAGGTGTGCTCGAAGACCTTTTATGCCCTTTTATGCATAGCAAATCTAACTAAAGTTGTAGCTGAAGAAACTTTTATACTCAATTTAGTTAAACTTTCAGAATGTGTCATTTAACGTATTGAAACAAATTTTCACAAACAATAATTTTAAAATAAAAAAAACAAATTATTTTCGTCTTTTTCGAATAATTTTTCTATAAATGGATATAAATTACGATCAACAGTTGTTGTTGTTAAAAATTTCAAATTCAAAAGGAAAAAGTTAAGATGCACACTTTCCAACATACATATTTGGTTGGAAAACGTTATAAGAAAAATATTTACAAAATAATCTTTCCTTTGAATACGAATCGACCTTGTGCATTTAAAATTAAATATAATCTTAACTTTTACTTGAGCGAACAAAAGTTAAAGCATATTTTTTTTTAAATTAAACTTATTTTTTTCTTTTTTGAAGAATAAAAAACAAAAAAAAATATGCCAAGAAGGAAGATTGTTATTTTATTCCACAATGTTAACCTCAATAATGAGTAAAGTTGTTAAAACACAGGTGCGCTTTCACCAAATTAAAATTAATCAATAGTTTAGTGAAACCGTATCATGTTTATATGCCAGAACGAAAAGTTTTTCTTTCGCTTTTCGTTATTTTTAATTTTTTATTTTTATTTTTTAGAGGAATGAACATAGACTGATGTGTATCATTGGTTTGAGAAAATTCTGCAAATTTGATCGTTTGATATGAAATATTGTACGCGTAGGTGATATTGAATATTTGAGTAGTATAATTTAATATAAAAGTTAATAAAATCATAAATCAATAATTTTTAAAATAAAAGCGTCTGACATTTTTTTGAGGTGATAAGCTTAATTTTATTTTAAAAACTGACAGCAGTGAAAAAGAATTCTTATTATATTCAGAAAAATTAACTTCACCTGTTAAGAAATTAGACAAATTGCATTCATTCGAATCAAATTTATTCATTTTATTAATTTTTAAATGTTTTGTATAATTTGAATGTCGAACGCGAGCCGTCAATACCGAGTGATAAAATATTTTAATCCAAATAATATCCCTTTTCAGGATTTTTATTTATATTTTAGTTTAATTATTCGGGAAGGATTTTGAAAATAATAAATTTCTTTTTCATGGGTATACCAGGAGCTTAAGAGTATATTTCACATATTGCAAAATTGTGTAGTTTTAAAGCATAATATATATACATATATATATAAAGTGCTAAAAGGGTTGTTGAGCTAAACACTTTTTTACACCTGTAATATATTTATCTCAATTTAAGAAAATTAATTTTATTTGAAAATTGTTGTATACCTACCTAGCTGTTGTGTTTGTTATATTCAAGAAAAACTCATTAAATTTTAATGGTATCAGAGTAATTACAAAAATATTTTTTTTTTGTTTACCTTTTTTTAAGACCTATTTATAAATGTACATATGAATGGAAAATAAAGTGTATAAATATTATATCATAGATCATCAAAAAATAATTATATAATACATAATACCTAGGTCCTATATATACACTCAAAAAACAGATAGCTGCTGCGACAGCTAGATTTTCTGTATATATTTTTTGCTATGTATATTGTTCAAATCTTCATTATCAAAACTTACTATTTGCCCATAGAAAGCAAAAATAGCTAATAAATTTGACTTTTTAATATAACTGGTAATATGATTATAGCAATATTTCTCATAAAATATTCAGAAACTCATTTTCGAGTAGCTTATTTTCCTACGATTCATTTCCTATATATGTTTTTACAAGTTATACGTATTCAATAACAATAAATGCAAGGTTTTGAGCACATACTGGTTCTTAGATATATTTTTCCAATGAGTTTTTTTTTTCAGTGTGAAGAACGTAGTATTCCGTAAATTTTTTTTTCCCGATGGTCTTTAACTTTTTTTCGTTGAATAAGTTTTGAATTGTATCCTTATGTACACATGATGTGAGTGTCATAAAATTAATAATAATAATAATAAATATACTGTTTAATTAAATTAAAATAAATGAACTTTAAATTAAAAATGTTAAATTTATTGTCATAATTAAAGTAATTATTATACTATATGTCAATTGAAATTTCGAAGTGTCTTGTATAAATAAAATGATTTGTAGACACTCACAAAAACATTTTCAGCGCAACACTTGAAGCATCGCGCGAAAAAATATTTTTGTTTGCAGATAATTTCATACAGGACAGGTATTTCTGTTTTACTGAGAACTTTACAATGAAAATTGAGTTATGTGAAAAGAAAATTGTTTTTTGAAAAACCAAATGGATTCAATCATATTTTCGCAGAAAACATATATAATTTAATAATAGATATAAATTTGAAAGCATATAAAATTTTATTAATCATTATTTTTCGCATTAACAAAATAAAAAAAAAAAAAACAAGAATTCAACATGAAATTATTTTTCTTCTTTTGTTTTTAAAGTATAATTTTCTTTGTACAGGTTTCAAAGAAAAAATATGTTCCGAGTTTGTTTTTGGAAAACATTAAAATAAAAAAAACCAAATTTTTATTTTCTTTGTCTCGATTCTTAAAATATTATTAACACGTAGTGTGAAAGTGCATTAAAATAAGCCATCACAACAATGTTGAAATGAAAAGAATTTAAATGTATGAAAATTTCTTTAAAAAATATTGCGCTGATGATGATGATGATGCCCTTTTACGATGACTGAAATAATAATCGCCGCATAAAAACCAATGAAAACGATGTACCATTGTCACTTACTTTGCTTTAATTTGCATTTTTTGTTTTATATACCTACATATATATACTATGTATAACTTTTTGGTTTGAATATAGATACTATGTATAACTTTTTGGTTTGAATATTATATATATTTTTAAAATTTAATATTATTCTATGAAAAAAAAAGCATTTTAACTTTGAAAGACAAAAAAAAAATTTTTTTTTTTTTTTAATAGAAAGTGATAAAAATAAAAAAGAAAACAAAAGATAATTTTCGCGATTATGAATGTCTGACAATTTTCTCGTTTCTTTTTTTTTTCAAAATTTTCTGACTATGATGATGTCTAGTGTATATTTATGTAAACTATGTACATAATACATTATTTGGAATAAACTATTTTTTTTTTGTGTACTATTATTTTTAATTTTTGACATTTTTCATTTAACGATAGAATATTCGTTGCTGTTATGAAACCTGTATCGCCTATTTGCATTTTGCTTTCGGATCATTATAAGTATAGTAATTGTGGAAAAATATTAAAAAGGCTTGTAATAGCTAACAACTAGCCAAACATTTTATTCCTGACTTTGGTCAAGAAGTAAATAATAGTAAACATGTCACAGATCGAAAGCTTAAAAAATTGTTTTTATTGTTTATGAAGAATTTTAGCAGACATATAAATTCCATAAATATCAATTCAATTGCCAATTTCTTGTATTTTTTTGACCTATTTTCAGTATGCCTTCATAATATAATTTCTATGTTGTAAAGTTTACCAAGTCAATGTACTATACATACAAATATACCTAAATCGAATAACCTTCAAATAAAACATTTTTTTTTGAAAAAATTCATTTTATAGTCAAAGTTAAAATAACAAATTTTTATGCGGACGAATAAAATAAAATAAAAATCTGGGACGATTTATAAAATTGGTTGTTCCCCCCACGGAATAAATTATAGCAATAAAATAATTAGCTTATTAGGTAAGATGAAAAAAATTAAAATTAACAATACAAACCTTCTGAACTTTTATTAAGGACTTAAAAGTATATGAAAAAAAATATTCATAATAATACATTGCCCCTGGGTTAAGATTTTTTATTTCACATCAAGGATAAGAAGAAAAAAAAATCCTAAACAAATGAAAATAATATTATTTTTTTTTTTTTATTTTTAGCCAAAAAGTCAAACTGATTTAAGTTAAAAAAAAAAATTATAATAAAAGTATTGCCTTAGAAAAAACTTTCTGTCATTTGGTTGCAAAAGAAAAAACATTTTTTTTTCATTCATAAAAAGAAAAATAAATATTTATTATGGGGACAAAATAATAATTGTACACTTAACTATATTCACAATATAATAATATCAAAATCCCACCTCAAGAAATGTGTATATATTTTTTTTTTAAAGAAATAATTTGAAAATATCTTTTTTTTTGCAAAAAAAAAAAATAAATAAATAAAGTAATTTGAACAAAAGTATCTCCAAGCTACCCAACGGGTATATTGTTATTATTATTTCTTTTTCTGTTTTTTTTTTTTTTTTTGTAGAATGAATCTCCAAGGGAAAAGAATATGTTATGTTGCACAAAAAACTGAAAGAAAAGGAAACTTAAATTTTTTGAAATAATTTAATATGAGCAGAAAACATAATAGGGAGCATATTTGAGTAAAAAAACTTCAATATTCTTAACACTTTACACTTAGACTGTGTAATAAGTTTCATGCAGAAAAAAAACACAATATTTATTTATACCTTAAGGGCCTAAGGATAACTAACTATTTGTTCTTATATGTATATATTAATTCATTATAATAATTTTTCGTTTTTTAGCCCGTTTTCCATCAAAAATTAAAAAAACTGACTATATGTTTTAATTAGAAATAATTAAAAATTGATATTAAATTCTGTATAATATATTATATATATAATATACATAATGTATATTGGATATATTATAGATATACTATAAAATACTCTTCGTAGGATCGAAGTGCTTTTTCTCCATCCAATTTAACGAAGATAAAACTTAGAATTCCTGAGAAATATAATGGGTCCTCGATACTTTATAAACATAAATCTTGATAGTGTTATGTTTTAATTTGGCAAATTTTTTAGTATGCACAACTCGTCTGTTTGTTCACAACTGGTATTTTGGTTCTGCACAACTGGTATGTTTGTGCACAACTGGTATTTTGGGTTTGCACAACCGGTTCATAACTTCTAAAATATATCAGGAATGGGTATTAAAAACCTGAACTTTGATTCAGAAAATTGTTTTCGCAGGAATAAAAACGAACATAAAATATAAAAAATAAATCTGCAAATCAACCATAATCATCATGCGAAAGTTAAACTCTTGTTTTTCTTCTTTTTTTTTTTTTCTTTTTTTTTTTTTCTTTTTTTTGCCTAATAATCTATCACAAATCATTTCACAGAGTTACAATAATAAAATGGGAAAAAAATTCCGATACAAATAAAATTACGAATCCAAAAAAAAAAAAAGAAGGATAATAAACATTTGTATTGTATTTATTAAATATCCTTGAATTAACTCAAAAAACAACATTAAATCAATTTAAGAGAATTCGGTTTTTTTTTTGCCACAAAACTTCAATAATCACATCTGTGTACGTACAAAACTCTAGTAGAGTATAACAAAAAAAAAAAAAAAACAAAAACATAAACTACGTAACAAGGACCAAATAAAATAAAAAAAAAAAGTAAAATTATTATTTTTATTATTTGTTATTATTGAAAACTTATTGTTCATCCAATTTTACGCTATTATAAAATATCAATATTTATACAAATTTTTTTCTTTTACATACCATATAATCAAGAATAAAAAAATATATATATTTCTGTAGGTGCAAACAACATTGTGCATAACTTGATAGCAGTATGGTTGTATTATTACTCATAAGAACCTTCACCAATTTTTCCCGGTCCTGGTTTTGCTTTCATTGCGTGAATAAAGACTTGACTCCAGGTATAAAAGTAAACATAAAAATAAAAATTAAATTGACTTTAAAATTTTAACTCTAAAATGAGTAACAGTCTAACAAAAATGGGTTTTTGATTGTAGAAATATGAATTTTTTGAACTATTCAATTAAATCTGTGTTAATCAAGCTTCCGCTCAAAACTTTTATGAGTCCATATAACTTTAAATGCAGTCTCTGATAAACTTAATGGTGTACAGAGTAATTTACAGGATTAATAATAATCAATTGCGAAAGCGAGCAATTTATTTTGTAAACAAGAAAAACATTAAAAGCCATCACTGCGAAATTTGAAAATATTTTTTTCTATTTTGCCGGTTTTTCAATTAATTTTTTAATTTTATACCATTTCATACTTTTTATTTAATTCGAATGATAAGGAAAGAAAATTATTTATTCTTAGAAATTATGGAATGGTGAGTTTTTTGATTGTAAGAAAATAACAAAAAAATTATTATATGAAAAAATTCGATAAAAATAAAATTGTTTTTTAAAACATTATAGAATATCATTAATATTTTTGCTTAAAGGTATATAAAAAAAAAACCAAAGAAAAAAAACTAAAAAAAGAAGAAGAAATAAATTAGTTAAAGGATATGAATTTTTTTGTCATATTTCTTAAAAATTTATGATTTTATATTTTACTTTGATTTAAGATATAATATTAAGTTATAATAATATGATGGCAATATGGATATAGCTATAGCTGTATATATATAAAAAATTTAACAAAACCAAAAAACCATATTGCCTTTGAGTAAATTTTAATTTATTTATCTTTTTTTGTGACAACATTATCTTTTTTGTTCTTGATGGTAGATTTAGGAATAAATTATAATATATATAAGTTACTTTCTTTATAATTATTTAGTCATTCTATGCCTAGAGGTATTATTTCCCTATTTTCAGAAGCCTATCATGTTACCAGAAGTCTAAGAGCAATAAACTCATGTCAGAAAGCTACAAATATATCTGAATTTCAATTATTGCCGACTCGTATCATGGCTAATGTTTTTTAATCACTGCAGCAGATAATTTTCTGTATGTTTTTGCACTGTTCAAATCTAAATATTTTGTCATAGCAAAGCTACAATTCGTTTGCTACATATTTTTGCTTGATTTTGAGCACATACTGTCAGAAAATATTGCAGTTTTAGTTATAATTTTTTATCTGGTTCTTTGCTAACGTGTTTTTTTTTTTCAGTGTTTAAATAATCTTATACATATATTAAAGAAAAAAACAAAAAAAAATTAAAAAAAGTGTGCAGTTCAATTAAAAAACCAATCAATATCAATTAATTATATGAGTGGCAAAAAAATAAATTTAGAAATATATAATTGAATTTAATATGATTAATGATGGAATTTAATTAACGAAATCGTACATATATATACATAGAATGCAGATACAATTTAAAAAAAATGCATATATTAACCAATTTTTAGAATTCATTTATAAAATGTCAATCACATATCAGTTGACATAATAATTTCAGTATTGTGTGAATAGAAATTATTTCATTTAATATTCCAAAAAAAAAAACGTCAGTTTTGCAAATTATCAAAACAGTACACAGTTCTCATAAACTTTAATCGCTTTTCTTTTAATTTTTTGTTTAGTATTTATATTTTAATTTAAATTTATTTAAATTGTGCGGTTAAATTAAGTTTTTAAATTTGTTTCCTGTTTTGAATGTGTTTTTATTGTATTTAATAATTATATTTATATTATATAAAAGTTAACTAAGTAGATACAAATATCTAGGTATATTAACATAGTATTTGATTATGTATATAAATATTATATAATATCACAGTAAAGTATATTTCAATAAAAAGAAAAAAAAAGGTGAGAATTTTAAACATCTGCTCCATAATTATATTTCTAATTCAGTTGAAAAACTTTAATTATAATAACAAACATATAGCTGTATGTATATTTTATATTAAATGAGAATAATTTTCACAATTTTCTTGACACGACAATATTGTGAGAACATTCAATAAATTTATTTCCAAATTGTTAGTTTGAAAAGTTATAGGTAACTTTTGAAATTAGTTATAAAAAGATTGATTTTCAAAGACTTTGAATTTTGTTTTCCATTCAATCGACTGAATATTATAGTTCTCCAAATGTTTTATAATTTTTGTTAGTCGAAAAAATTATGATTTTGAAAATAGGAAACATAATAGTTTTGGCTTTAGCTTATCGCTGTTTTAAATTATGATGAACCTTTTGACATTTTTATAAAATTGTGATAAATAAAAAAACGTTTAAAAGATCTTCTCTACATAATTAGCTTTCTTATTTTAAATAAATGTTATTTTAATCAATATACAATTTATTTGCAATGTTATATTTTATTTTATCAATTATTATTATATTTATTGAAAGTTTTTAATATAGAATATACTTAACACAGCAAATTTTCAATTTCAATTTTATATTATTCATTTAATTTTTATGTAAATTTTGTTTTAATATTGAAAAGCATTTTCATGTTTCCGCATTTTAATTGAATGTTTCTTATACATTTATATTGCTTGTCATTGTGACAAAAGACAGAAAATTTGTCTTTGAAATTACAGCTTGGAAAATCGAATATTTTAATTTATTTCCAAATATTTGCATATACATGATAAATAGTATAGTATAGATAGAAGGTGAAGAAAATTGTATAACAATATAAAAACATAATATATAGAGATAAATGGTAAATTAAAATATCAACAGTTTTAACATAATAACAGAATAAAGAGAAAATAAAAATAAAATTTCTAAGTATTTGTTTTTGAGTGGAGCTATGTTCCATGTCTTTAAATTTTCAATATTACTGCATCAACTTGAATGTCTAGTTCAATGTGTAGAGAACTATTGTAAAACATATTAAGTATGCAAATATATTATGAAAATTTTCAGATAGTGTAATTTTTATTATGGAACCAACGAGGCTATGGTTTATCCGAATTTCCTTACGCAACAATAAATTTATTGTCAAATAGTGTGAAAGCAAGGTAAAAAATAAATACCGCGAAAATTTTGAAAATATTTTCAATATTTTTTTTATTCACAAGAAATATGACATTTATTTAATTTGCATTTTTTGTCGCGTCACAAAATATACAAAATGCAGAACCATTAAAAGATTTCAATATAAAATTGTTATTTTATTTCCATCATCCTGTGAATATATTTTTCACGTACAATGTTAACCCTTAAAAGTATATATTGTACAGAATAAATTATTGAATTAAATTTTTCAACGTTCAATTTAACTATATATGTATACATAATATGTAGTTTTTTGACCAAAAAACTTTCCAGCCCCATTACATATTCCATTTGTAAAGTAAATAAATGAATCTTAAATTTATAAAGTTTTAATAAAATATTGAGTTTCAATCAATACTTAATCTAAAAAGAAACCTTAATCTAAAATTATCTAAAAATAGAAATTTTACTTTAATTTTTATATAAAAGCTAATTTTAATTGGATCGTAAATGAATTCTAGGGTTAACTTTAAATGTATATTATTTCATATAAAATATTCCTGAGAAATCAATTTCCAAAATTTCGTATTTTTAATTTTTAACATCCTCTAAGGACCTGAAAAGAAAACTTAATTTCCTTGTCTTTCATTGTTTGTAAAATGCATTGGGAATTTTGTTATCAAAAAAAAAAAAAAAATTGAAGAAAGTGTCATAACAGCTGCAAAAAAATATCTTTGTCAACATGTTTGGAAATATTCAATTTATTTTTTTTTTGCGATAAGTGACAAAAAATATGCTTTTGACAAATTAAAGAATTTTCTATTTTATTTGAAGAAGTAGTTATTTCTATTATTATAGGTATAGAGATGCATTTTTATAAAATATTTTGAATAAATTTAAATTTTTTTAAATTCAAAATTGAATATTTCGAATTTATTGTATATATATTATATGTGTGTACATTCAATTACTTATTCGAAAAATGTTTAAAATTCAGAAAAATTTTTTTCTGCTATTAGAATATGAATATTAATAATTTAAGGTTGTAAAAATATACGTTTTTAACTTTTTAGTGTTTCCTATGTTTGCATGTTAACTTTATTCCAGTTAAAATATTTCAAATGAAATTTTAATTGAAATTCACTTGAGACTTAGTTAAGTTTTATTCATATACACCACTGATGTTTGATTTTATTATTATTTCAATTACTTGCATAATGTCAATATCGGTAAGGCGTCAGTGCAATTTCTTATTAATAATTCAATATGTCTTTCGTTGATTGAATTTTGGTTTTAAAAGTTCAAAGAACTTTATTTTACATACGAATTTATTTTATTTATTTATTCCAAAGAAAATACAATACAATAAACAAGATTATTAATAGCATTACAATTAACATAATAAAAAATATCAATTTGAATAAATAATTCAATCTTCCATACAAGAAAAGTTTATATACACTTCGATGATTATTTTCATTAAGACTTCGATAGTTATTATAATTGAAGTGCAACTTGAGTCATTAGATTTAGTAACCATATTTTGAGTTCATTATTTTGGAGATACCAAGTTTACTTGAATATCTATATTCATTATACATAGATACTTTAAAAACTGATTAGATATTACTTCCCACTTAACTGCGGTTGACAAGAATTTGTAAAAATAAAACTAAAGATCTACCTAAATACCTAAATTAAAGTATTTTATTTATTTTAAATATCTCTGGCACAAAAAATGTTATTAAAAAAAAATTCAAATAAAAAATTACAACTTAATTAAAAGGAAAACATGAAATATATATAATTTATATTTTTGGTATATGCGAAGTTTATAGTAGGTATACATTATGCATTATAATAATTTATTTTAATTATAATTGAATGCATATTGATTTAAGAAAAAAATATTTTATCAAAAAAATCTGAATCAAATAAATTGCCATATTGAATTATCAATTTATTTTTAATTTGGATAAATTTATTCATTTTAAATTCACAATTTTCATATTTTGTTCTCCAACTGGGAAAAGATAAAAGAAAAATAATTTATTTTTAATATAAATTAAAATTTTTTTTTTTTTTATTTATTATTAAAGAATGTATACATATATAGATATGTACTATACATTTTTTTTTCAATCTTTTAAGCCACTTGAATTAAGTATGATATGTCGGAAAAATACTATAATTTACATTTACACATTTTTTTTGTAATGTGTGTATACAGTAAAATATTTATTTTAGTTAATTGTACTTGATTTCAATTTTAATGTTAACCAAACATTTAATTGTGTACACATATATGTACATTGTGAAGATCCTTCACCTTTTTTTTTTTAAACTTTTCGATAAAATATATCAAGAAGGATTTTATATAATTATTATGTATTATAAAATAAAAAAATAAAACTCTTACATGTCGTTGCCGAAAGTACCAAAAAACGTTGTCATCATTTCAATAACTGCAGTTTCTTCATCATTAAATACATGATTATCCATTTTGAAAATATACATTAAATCGTCCATATGCTCAGCACCTTAAGGAAAAAAAAACATTAAATTCAAATGTGTTTATTATTTTCAATAAAATTTACCTTTTAATGCTGTTAATTCAGGAAACAGAAAATTACTAAATTTTCCCATATAAGAAAATTCATATTGATAGACATCAATGTGTTTTGAAGCTAATTCTGAAAATTTTGATATTCCATAACGAATAATCGAATCCGAAAATAAATTACACAAATTGTCAATATGATAAATAGAAATAGTTTCATTATGAAAATATTGTTCATAAATCTGTTCTGTAATTCGATTTTGATTTTTACTTCCATTAAACATAAAACACATTGGTGCCAATTTTTTAAAATCTCTATTAAATTCATCAAGTAGTATTGAATTTGTGACAATATCTTAAATTAAAATGAAATAAATTAAATAAATAAATGTTAAATAAATAAAATTATCACCTTTAGATGATGTACAAAACTCTCGGTCAGTAAATCCAAACAATAATGGAACTTTGTTAAAATTTCCGTTTTTAAGTTCTTTATACGGTTCTTCGATTAAAAATCTTTCTTGACCGAAGTCATCTTCAATTACGGGAAGCCACAAATATATCGGATTATCTTTTCCAAAATAAAACATTTGTCTTAGACTTTTCGCTATCTCCATCCCATCAAATTTATTAAGACATTCAATTATTGATTCTGGTTCATTTTCATTTGTTTCAGTGCAGTTAAGTATTTTTGTTTGTCTATAAGCTAGATGTCTTTGATTACTTTTTGGAATTTTCGTTTGAGGCGGAATTGATCCGCTCATGGCAATTGCCCGCGAAAATAATCCCGCTGACATTGGTGAAATTAAATGAAGCTGTACGCTGAAACCGCCAGCACTATATCCCATTAGTGTAACATCCGCGTTATTTCCACCGAAATTTATGATATTCTCTTTAATCCAACGAAGGGCCATTACTTGATCTTTGAGTCCGGCATTTCCTGGATAATCATGAGTACCCAAGTTTAAAAAACCTAAGCTTGCAAGTCGATAATTGAATGTCACTAAGACTATGTCAAGTTCCATCAGATATTCAGGTCCAATGAAAGTTGACAATGAAGATCCAATATAAAAACCTCCAGGATGAATAAATGCTAGGATTGGCCGTAAAATATTAAAATTGGTCTGAAATATTTTTGTATATGTTATCGAACTTTAAATTCTGTTTTAGAACAAGAAGCTTTCTTACATTCTTGGTGTAAACATTAAGTATCAGGCAGTCTTCGGATGGATTAACTGAATAAATTGATGGACAATCAATATTGCCAGGCTGAGCATTATCAACGGAACCAGAAGAGTAATTTATCTTAATTGGATCCTAAAAAATTGAAGTTTTATTGATATTGTGTTCCACCCACAATCTCAATTTAAATTAAAAAAAGTTTTCAACTACAATCTGAAAAATTTCTTCGATATAAAAAAATATCCAAATTAACCTTAAATCTGTTAACTCCTGTGGGTGGTTGTGCATATCGAATTCCTTCAAATGCATAGAAATAATTTTCTTTCCATGTTTTTAAAACTTCTCCATTTATAATGGTGTCGTTTAGCATTACTTTGATTCCATTTGCAAATAAAAAATTGTAATTGAGTAAAATTGTTAAAGAAAACAAAATCATTTTTAAAAAACAAAAATGAAAAAATTATGAATGACTTTTTTCAATGAAAATCACAAATGTACTACTCTCAATTTTATTTAAAATGACATTTTAATAAAATTTTATAAATTTTAAGTGATTTTAAATTTACATTGTCTGCATAGTAGAACAGGTTTTAATTAAATTGCAATATTTGTACAGTGTGATTTTATAAATTATACTACACGCGCTTATAAAATAGAGAAACAAAGTCATATCGGAACTGTATTAGATTACAGTGATCATTGTTAATTAAGAGTATATTTATCCATTATTGACAAAAGATTTATTAATTCTTGTTTCTTTTTTTTTATTTTTTTTTATTTTTGTGAATGGTTTTAAATAAAATTGTATCAAAATGATTAATTCAAATAAAAGTATATTTTCTTTGAAAGTAAATTATTTTCTATAACAAATTGTTTTAATATCATTTAATTTTTTGCTCAAACACATTGTACACATTTTTTCTATTCAAATAGTTTCTTCTATTTTATATATCGCAATATTTTATAAATTTACACAAACTAAACTGATTTAGTTGGTCATATGATTTAAAGTCACATAAAAATTTTGTGAATTAAAAACATTATAATTATTGTGAACAAAACGTTGCCATAAAATCTAAAATATGTTCAGCTCAAAGCTCATGGTGTTTCTTTCTCAAAGCTAGTTACAGGAAGATAAGTTAATTTTTTGAAAGAAATGACAGAAAAAAAAATTGTCATATTTTTAAGTTCTATGCTTAACTTTGAATATGCAACATACATATAATATACATATATAATATTATAAAAAATAACCAATATTGTAAAATTGGAATTATTTCGTGGAAAACATTTTTGCTTTATTCGTTTATATAGAATTACATTTATGAAAATTTGCTCTAATTATTAGTTCTACGAATTGGATATAGTGAAAACCATATTTGTAAATAAATAGGCATTTTTTATTTTTTGTCGTTATCAAAAATTCCTGTCATCAAAATCGAGATAAAAAAAACAAATATGGAAATTTTTTAATTCTGCGAAATCAGTTTTAAAGTTAATTTTATACAGAATTTTACTTATTTTTATGTTTTAAAAATTATTCATAAAATTCGAAGAAAACTACACAATTTAATCAATTAAATTAACAATAAAAATCCCATCATCAACATACTCTTTATAGTTTATAAGATGACAACTAAAGTTTGAAAATTTAAAGACTTGTTCAATGATTTTCTGAAATCTTACGATAAACTCATCTTTAATGATAATGAAATAATATGTGTCTTAATGTTAGAATTTTCAAATTTTAAGTAAGAAGTTATTTTTGTTTCTTAGAATATTTGTGCGATAAAAATGTGCCTGTATTCGGATCGAATAATCAAGATCTCTTAAACGAATTTATTTTGTTTCTGCAGTTTTTTTATTTGGTTCATGCCGCAGTATCTTAAAAGCATATAATAAGCATGTATCGAACATAAAATGTATATAATTGTTTTCATATAATAAAGTACCTATAGATATTTGAATTTATTCTTTCAAACAATAGTATCTAATAATCATATCATGATGAAAAATCAATCAAAAACAAATTTTTTTATTATTTTTTTTTTTTTTAAATATATATTTTTTTGCAATAAAATTTAATAGTATCATCGTAAATCGAGATATTCTTGAATATTAAAAAAAAAAACAAAAAAATAAAATTATGAAATAAAATTTATTCTGGTGAAAATTTGAAATTGATTCAAAATAAAATAAAAATTGTTTTGAGTGGAAGATTTAATGGGTTTTCAAAGTTAGAACAGAAATTTGTAGGAGAACGTTTTCTATCGTATAGTTTGTTTTTTTGAAATTCTTTCATCGCAAATCAGAAAGTTTAGTATAAAATATTTATCAAAATTTGAGTCGAAAAGTGCATCAGTAACTCTCTGAGAAATTAACTATTTTAAAATATTTGAGTACCGTGAATAAAAGGTCGATCTTATTTTACTTACATTTAAATTTTTCTATAAATCTTGCAAGAAAAATATGTTTTTTCTCTCTTCTTACTTCTATCCATGTTCGAGTTGACTATTTCGATATGTTTTAAGTCATTAAATCTTATATTGCCTTCAAGTAATTTTTCTTCAACCTAAAAATGTATTAAAACTCACAGTTTAATATTACATTGACGGTATATAACTATATTCCAATTCAAAGTTGAATTACCTTTTTTAAAGAATTTTTATTGGCGCACTTTTTTTATGCCTTTATGTATCCTTTTTAATGGTTTTAAAAAAAAAATACAAAATAAAAAATAAAAAAATAACAAACGAATAAATAAACAAAAATGTTTGAAAAGTTGTTGTTTTTTTTTTTTTTGAAACTTTGTTATGTGATTTGCGTTGAATTTAAAATATTATACGCTCTGTTCTACTATGTGCACACATTTTTAATAAAAATATACACATTAAGATATTATTCATTTAAGTTAAATTCAGAAAAAACATTAAAAGTTACACAATTATTATCCAGGTAATTTTAGTTTTTCCATTTAATGTGTAATTAAAAACTTTTTTTTGTTTTTGTGCAATGGGAGTAAACAGAATTATAAAATTATATTTATTTTTATAATGAAATGTTTACAGTACATACTTGTTAAAAACTTATTGCATTTATAAAATTTTTCGAAATAGTATATAATTATATATTTATTTCGCAAAAAAAAAAAAAAATCAGTATAATTGTTAAAATTTCATTCGGAAAACTAATTTTCATTATACTTGAAAATTTTTTGGGTTTGACAAAATCACATAAAAAAGTTAAATTAATTTGCAGAATCAAATCAATACATCCAACATTAAAACTAAATTTGTATAAACAAAAAAAAAAATTATTTTGTATAATTTTATATTTTGTATAGTCTTTAAAACCAAAATGATTTATAAAATGTAAATTTCAATAATTTTTATCTAAATTGACAATTATTTATAATGTATATCCAAACAATGTTGAATTACAGAATAAAAGCCAAGATAAAAAAAAATCTATTTTTGTATATTTAGATTTAGAAAATATATTAAACATGAAAAAAGCTAGCTTGTCTCTCAAGGGTTTAACTTTTTTTTGTTTTTGTTTTGCAAAGATACAGCAAATCTAACTTAATGCAGAAAAAAAAATATAAATTTATTTTATTTTTTTCTGATAAACAAATTATTATCCTTATAACGTTAAATGATATTGTCCTTTTTCCATTATAATTTATTATTATACACTGTACGTATTATATATATATATCAATAAGAATGTACATATTTATCTATATAAATATAAATTGTGGACATTTTGAAAGAAAGATATGGTGCAAGATAATTTTTTTTTTCTTTTTCCATTCTGTTTTTAGATCATTAGAATGTTAAATTACAACAAAATATCTGTAACGAACAAAAAAGCTAAAAAAAAAAAAAACTTCAGACATTGGATTTAAGAATTATTTCTTTATTTTTTTAATTTTTTTTTTTTTTTAATTTAAGTCTTTTGTAACAAATTATTCTTGGAAATGATTTAATGTTTTTTTTTCTGAAAGAAGAAAATCATAATTGGCGTTAATTTGTAATTATAATTAGAAAATTTTAATTTAGGGAGGTCATTTACATAATCCATTTTATAATCATGTAAAACTTAAATTATATGCTTTAAGGATTTAAAAAAAAAAATCATAAATCAGGATTAATTATAACTTTATAACTATATACTGAATTAATTTTCATAATGTTCATTTTAAGTCTTTAAGCAATTTAAAAAAATGCATAAATGCTTAATATACAGTGCTATTGATATTTTTCATATATTTTCTTTATGTACGTACTATAATATATACTATTTGCTCATTGAAATTTTTAAACTGAATAAATTCATTCAAACATTGAAATGATCAAGAATATTTTACATTTTTGTATTAATTATATAAGTTTTCTGTTCATACTATATTGTGTATAAAATTTCTATATAAAAGATCGAAAGTTATATTTCCATTAGGGCATATACCTGAAAAGGAAAATATTTTTTTTTAATATTTTCATTTTGTGTAACAACCTAATCAAGAAATTTTCCAATGTTATTTTATTATTATTAAATACATTTTGTCTTGAATAGCTAGCTAGCTATGGGTTACACTACGTATAATATACTATATTAATATTTACTATACATACAATGTTGCATTGAATTTTCAATTATATTTAGTCAATTGAACTATTCACGTAATATATAAAAAAAAATTTTTTTTTATGTTGTAAAAAATCAAGAGGAAAATATGATTAAAGGGATATTAATAATAAGATATAGATTTTCTATAAATATTATGTTGAAATGAATGGTTTTTATGGCAGAATAATAAAATTAATTTTATGGAGAGCAAAAAAAAAACCATATAAATGAAAATTTGCTAAAAACCAAAACATAATGTAATATGAAAAATCTATGTGCTATATATATATATTATATATTTATATTTTTCATATTTTTGATTTTTCAGACGGCATAATATACAAAAGGGCATATATACCATTATTGAGCTATATAAAATGAATTCTATGTACCACGCTAATATACCTTAAATTTGAACTAAATTTTATTGAATGAAAATTTTATTGTACGTGATTTTATATATATAAAAAAAATAAATACAATAAAATTAAACACCCGAATTCTCAAGGGCAAATTTTCCAGAAGAAAAGTATAAAAAAATATAATATTGATGGAAAATTATAATATACAATATTATGTATAGTATATTTAAAAAAAAAGGAAAAACGAAAAATAAAATCTGAAAATGAATTTCATGTATTTTTATTCTCGCAAATATTGTGTGATGAATTTAAAATTTTTTTTTATGATTTTTACTGATTTAATAAATTAAATTAAATTACTTTTAATATGATTAGCTTTTCTTTTTTTTTTATTATTTATTATTTTGGATTCAGGCCAATATTTTATTTGGCAGCAAAGTAAATTAATTGAATCAAAATTAGGCTAGGTGAATATTGGAAAAAAAATAAAACATAAAATATAAATATTAAATCTCTTTTACCTATGTATAAAAAATAAACACAAAAGAAATAAATATCTGTGTGATGATTTTGAATTAAATAAAAAAGCCAATTAACCTGTTTCGTTCGAAGTATAAATTTTTAGTTGAATAAATACTAAAATATAAAAGCAGGATTAAATGAATTTTTGAAATAAATGAACAAAATATAGGAACAAGATGTGAAAAATTCAATAAATTTATCACTTTATATTTGAAATTATTGGGAAAAAAAACAAATGTCCTTAATTCGGAACTTTTTCTTATCCAAAAAAATTCTCGAACACACACATATGAATTTTGGTTATAATTTTTCTTCAAACGTCTTCGTTTTAGAGCCTCCAGAAAAGGTTTAATGAAAAAAATCTTATTTTCATAATGAAGGACTCGTATTTATATCTACGTATAACTTTGCTTTAAGTGATATTTATTATTTTTGACATCATTTTGTCAAATAAAATAAAAATATATACGAAATAGAAAATCTAATCTACTTTCTTATTGTGTCCGCAAAATCCAGCAAAGAATGATGTCAAAATTCATGAATTTTTTTTTTTTTTTTTTTTATTTATATAGTTTTGTCAATTGATTTCATTTTGAAAATCAATTTTCCTTATAACTATAATAATCAAAAAAGAAAAAAAATTCATCTTTATTTTGTGGGTAAAATAATACTTATGTATATACAAAATGTCATATGAGTTTCTCTTATGTTTTTAATAATATAAACCTAAACTTCAACTATGTAGGTCTTTTATATATAACTAATGTTTTTCTCTCATCCTTTTGTTTGCTAATGGTCTTTATTTTGCTCTCAATGGTATATTTTTTTTATTTTTTTTTTTTACCATTTGTGAAGATTTTTCATTTATATTGGAAAATCAGGACTTATGTTTCAAATATTATTAAGGTATTTTGCCCGAAAGGTATATATTGTGTATCAAAAATCTTTTCAATTTTTTTTTTGTGGTTTTCAATGTTATTATGTTGTCGATGATATTTTCATTGGAAAAAAAAAAAAAACGAAATAATAATAATTTTATTTGAGTAAAAAATTTTTAAAAAAGGAAAAACTTATTTAAATCTTAATATCTTTTAGGAATTGTTTTCTACAGGATTTAATTTTTAAAAAGCTAGGTGATACGTGATTGGGACAAAAGAAATTAGTATCTAAAGATTCTTCGAAATATAAATATATGAAAATTAGATTAATGGCTTTAATGGAAGAATGAATAATATCATTTAAAGAACGTTTTGTTAAACTTTTGAATTCTTAGAATGTTTTCTTCAAGAAAATATAATTTTCCAAAATTTATCAAATTAATGGCCTTTACTGCAAACATTTTCGTTAATCTCAAAATGAAAACAAAAATATGACCGAATTCAATATTTGTTTTTTTTTTTAAGCTTATATTTACCCTAGAATGCAAATTAAATATGAGATACACCATTGATTTGAATAGAAAAATAAAGGATCGATGTTTATCGTATACCTATGGTATAAAAGGATTTTGTTTTTTTCTATTCCTATAGATATATGCATATATTTTTTTATTACTTTTTCTAGTTTTTTTTTTTTTTCGTGTTTTTTGTTATAGTCTGCATCTTTGAGGTCAATTCTAATGAAAGTTATGTTAAATGGCCGTATGTATATACGTACATGCAGATAGAAAACAAAAAGAAAAAATACAAATAACAGAAGCATATGCTTGAAATATCCTTCCTCTTCTTTTAAAGGTTTTAAAATTTATTGGTCTGGACTTTTGTTTTATTATGTTGGGTTTTCTACGCCCATCAGACAGTGAAAAACAATAATTTAAATCTTTATTTTTTTGAATCCTTTTCGGTTTATACTTTATTAAAGTTAAGAAAATTTTATTTTATTTTATTGTATTTTATTTTTTTTTATTTTGGAAAAATAATTATACCTCTTTTATTTATAGAATAAATGACATAGTTAATAGGTTTTTTCAAAAAAATTAAGAATTAAAGGATTAGAGTATTAGACTGAAGATATCTTTTGTAAGATAGTAATCCGACTTAAACCTTGTTTAAGAAGAAAATAAAATTTTGTGGTTTTTAGATGCCGCCTTATCATATTTATAGAACTTTGGATATATATTTAAAAAAATTTAATTTATAATTCAAATTTTCCATTTTTAGAATGATTCGTTCGTTGGTATAAAAGATAATTTTCTATTAAATAAAAATTAATTCAGATGTTACTTAATGCCGAAATAATCTTGTGGCTTTCTTGCATTACTAGTATAAATATTTAGTTATATGTATAAGCAATTCTCAATACCAGGTATTAAAACTGTTGTTCAGGTTTTCTCGTTATTGTACAGTATACGCTTAATCATGGTTCCATTACCATCCTCTGACAAGAATTTGTCCAATTGATCTATTTGCACTATTTGAACTGAACTATTTAAGGACACTGTTGTCCTTTTTTAATTAACAAATTGAAGCTCTAACAAAAATGGTAGTTAATTTCATTTAACGACCTTTACCACTAAATATGTAATAAATATAAGAAATAAAAATCTATGTAATGTTCTATGTAAACCATAACTAGTAAAATGCAATATAGATTTTATATAAATTCTTGATTGAATTAACTATCATTTGAACTACAACATAGTAAATAAAAAATGCTAAAGTCTAACATTATATTATATAAGGAAAATGAAAAATTCTACAAAAAAAAAATTACATTTAATGGTTATAAATAGAGACCGGAATTCCGTGCAATTGCACCTTTTTTTTGGGCATTTAGAATGGGTTAGAACCAAAAGATCTATCCGAATCTTGTAAAATGATATTTTTTGAGACCCATTTTCTGTTGCACGAAATTGCACGTTTTGGGGTACATTGCACGAAACTGCACGTTTTAGATTTTTTTGCAAAACAGTGCACGTTTTAAAGTTTTTGGAAACAATTATTTATAAAATTAATAAAATTTAAAAAAAAATATGTAAAGTATGTATGTTTGAATAATAATTTTTATTAAAACGTTTTTATTAGTTCACTTTGTTGTTCGGTACAAATTTTGTAATCAATTTTTCAGGCACTTCTAGATGAGATAAAGGCTTGAAAATTGGGATCCGAGATGGTTATAGAATATTAGAAATTTTGATCCAAGGCCCCGATGGGGGGGCTATCTTAGAAGCCGGTTTTTGAATTTTCGTATATTCCGATAAAATGTTATAGCGTTGGATCGAAATACCTGGATTAAAGACTGGATATCGCAGGGCCCCCATCTGTGGTCCCAGGACTCCGGGGAGGAGGCTAAAAAGTAAATTTAGAAATTTAGGATTTCATAGCTTTAGCATATGTAAAATAGATATAAAAATTTTATGTTTTTATTTATGGCTTAATTCGATTCAAATAAGATTAAAAAAGAAAAAATAAATAAATAAATAAAAAAAAAAATTTTAAAACAACGTTTTTATAACGGAATAAAATAACTAAAAAGTAAAAAATATAATCAGATAATAATTGATAACCTCATACCGATTTCCCTGAAAATTAATTCTCACGAAAAGCGTGGGGAGCCTAAAATTTAACATTTTTATCAATATCGTTTATCACACGCGCCCCACGTTTTTCGTGAGAATTAATTTTCAGGGAAATCGGTATGATGTTATCAATTATTATCTGATTATATTTTTTACTTTTTAGTTATTTTATTCCGTTATAAAAACGTTGTTTTTAAATTTTTTTTTTTATTTATTTTTTTTTTTCTTTTATTGCTATAAAGTTATTTGAACAAAAAAAAAATTTTTTTTTGGAGCTTATTTTAAGAACTCTATGTTTCAAGATAAAATTTTACTTTTTATTAGTGATGCAGCGCCGTATATGATAAAAACAAAACAGCCGCTATACTTTGCAAAAAAAAAAATCGTTTTATTAAATTGTATTTCCTAAATATTTTTGTTTTCGATTTACCTACAGGATTTTAGGTTTTCAAATTTTTTATTGCACGTTTTTGCAAGTTTTGAGGTTTAAATTGCACGTTTTCAGATTTTGACTGCACGAAATTCCGCTCTCTAGTTATAAATATACGTTTCACATAGATATTATTATAGTATGGTATGTTATATCTATATATTTTACATATAATATTAAATCTATATTATAGAGTATGAACTCTTAAGTTTTCAGAATAATAATTTTACTTTTGAAAAGTATTCCTTTTATTTTTTTTATTTTTTTTTTACCATTTTAATTGCCAGTACGAGATATGAATAGCAAAAATATAATAATTTTTCTTTATGTTCCTTTTTGCTCTTTAAATTGGGTTTCGGACATTAAAATCGAAAATTTTCTGTTAATAAATTCTCCAATATCTTTTATGTTGGGAAAATAGTTAAAAAAAAAAAAATAATATAAATTTGTAATATTTTCATGATTCAAAAAAATATAAAATTTCTTCAGAAAATAACATTCGAGCAATCTAGATAAGAGCTCTTTAGTGAAATTCATAGAATCAAAGAATAGAAAATTTTTAGAAAAAGATATTTTTTTTTTATGAAGAAAATTTAATTAATATAACTTTCTATTACCTATTTATTTTTTTTTGGTTATTTAGCATCAAATTTTGAGTTAAAAATATACAAATTTATAATATTGGCAGACGCTGTATTAACCTGCAAAAACTATTTTTCACTTATGCTGTGCATGCAAGGACCAAAAATATGAATTTTAATGAAAAATTTAATATTTTATTTTCATATAGTTTATAAGGTCTTCGAAAACGAAAATCAATTTTTTTTAACATTAACCCATTTTCAATTTTACCGACTCGTACGACTTTTATAATACGTCAGCTAGTTTAATCAGTATCAGATAACCATTTTTCTATATTAATATCTGTGTGGTATTTCTTAAAGTTTTTTTTAATGGATAGAAAGCATGTCAATACGATGTTAAAGCTTATATCATAAATTTAAATCATATAAAAAAATATATGCATTATTAAAGAATTTATATACTTATAAAAAAAAAAAAAATAAACTGACAGAGAGGAAACTTTTAAGCGGATTTATATATAAAGAATAAAAGTTTAAATTACCAGTATTATATTATAAAGAAAAAAAAAAAAAAAAACAGAACCAAAATTTAAAAATAAAAAAAAACAAAAAATTTATATAAAAAAATAAATCTTAATTTATTGAAGGTAAAATAAGAGCCAATTTAAAATTATTTTGCGATTAAAATTCATTTCAGGCATAAAAATCCTCAATGTAACATTTTCATTTTTCAAAGGATATAATATCCCTTTCACGCACTAACCAATTATTATTAAAATGAATAAATAAATTGTTAAAAAGTTTTCCCTTTAAAAAGAAAATATATACATACCTGTAGGTTAGGTATTATATACCTAATTTTAGAATTTTTTATTTTTTTATAATGAATGTAGATTAATTTCTAAATTATTCAGTTTTACAGAATTATATACAAAGAAATGTTTCAATTATTATTACATGAACTGAAAAGATATATAAAATTAAAGCTATATAGCTGAGTATTCTATGTACTCATTATACAGTGTAATACTATACTAGAAATTTTGTCAGAGTTTTAATAAAATGTACATTGGATAGGTCTGTCAGACTTAAGTGGACAATATTATTATTATTTCAGGTGCTGAAATTGTTACAATCAATAAAAATTAAATTTATACTTAAAGCTATATCGTCTAGCTGGGTAGTCTAGGTATTCATTATACAGTGTAATACTATGTAGAGATTGTGTCAGTGTTTTAATAAAATGTACCTTCATTGAATAGATCTGTGAGACTTAAGTGGATAACATTATTATTATTTGAGGTGCTGAAATTGTTACAATCAATATAATAATTAGCTTTGGTTTTTTTTTTATTTCATTTTTATTTCTTAGAATTTTATAATATCAAATTGAATACATTTTTTTATAAATTATTTATTTTTATCAATCGAAAATATTTAAATTATATTTTAATTTGATTATCCATATCTCTTGTTTGAAAGTGATTTTATTTTGATGATAAAAATATTAAAATGTTAATAGTCTCAAAAGAATATCTAATTGGAAATAATTTCAATGTCGGTTTTAATGATTTATTTATTTAAAAAAAAAGAGAAATTATTAATTCATAATTGTTTTTTTTTTTTTTTTGCTGGCTGGTGTACTAGAATGAGAATTGGTTATCCTTGTTAAATATTAAATATTTATATAAAAGTCATGAAAAAGAAAATTCTTCTTTGAAAAAAGATCTGCGATAATTATTTAGTGGTGTATAATGAAAGTTTATTTTTTGTTTTTGGAAGGCAGTTGCGATAATGTGTTAAAGATAAATACAAAGTTCTATAGTCGATAGCACTGCTGTTAATATTTTAAAGTACACTATCAAAAACTCTTATCAGGGCTTACCGAAATTAAATCTCTTGATAACAAAAAAAAAAAAAATTATAATTTTAATTTTGTGTTGTAATTGGATTGGGCTAATTCACATTATATCCTTTATATTTTCATACATACAATGCACCAAAAGCTGAGATACAATAAAAATGTATACTATATAGCTAATACCCTGAATACATGATTACTACACACTTCTAACAAAAAAAAAAACGAAAAATCAAAAAATTGTTCAAAAGGAAAATTCTTCATTAAAATTTCTCATATTTTGCCTATATCCTGTTACTAAAAATTTGAAAGCTGCCAAAAGGCTTTTTAACAAATTTTATTTTTATTTTTTTTTATTTTTTTGTTTATGTATCGCGCGGTTGAAAATGTAAATAAATAAACATGTACATAACATATATATTTTCTCATTCCACTATATATGTCCTACATTAATTTTCATTCCATTTTTACAGAACGATTGCAATGAAAAATCTAATATGATATCCTTCGTACTTAAGTTAAACAAATTTTCCACCATTCAATATTATAGTCGCGATATTCTATGCAAAAAAAAAACACAAATATCGATATTAATGTATAAAAAAAAATTATTTTGTTTTTTGCTTTTTATATATTCATTTTATATATGGCATGTATATGAATAGAAAACAGAGTATAAATATTAATTGGGAAAATTTCAAACACAGATGTGCGCCTCTGTGAATAACGAATTCGATAATTGTCTACACGCACACAAAATGCACTTATATATGAAAATTTGTAAATGAAAACCAATTAGAGAATCTTCTAAGCTGAAAAATTATTGCAATTATTTTTTTTTTTGTTTTTTTTTCCTCCTATAATACATAAATGATATTTTCAATTTTATTAAAAGTACCCTTTTGCGAGCCAAATTGTATATGACGTTAATTTATTCTAAGTCAATGAAAACAATTCAAAATATATACATTTATTATTCTATTACGTAGATTTGTAGATATTTTTAACAGCTGAAGTGGAGATTGCTTTTTATAGTGTTATAGAAAGAAAAAAAAAATAAAAAAATAAAAATATTTTTTGTGGCTGCATCTCATTTACTATTAATTCAATTCAAAATAAGTTTTATATATTTTTATAATGCGTCTAATAAAGTTTATATTATTTCAATTTTAGAAATAAATTTTTGGTGGATATATGAAATTTATTATATACAATGTATATAATTTCTTTTTTTTTTGATATGCAAATGAAAATATTTTTCGAAATATCTCGTCAACAAATATTATTGTATTATCCGAATTTACTGTAAAAAAAATTATGAAAATATGTTTTATGTTATTATTTCAGGGACTGTGTAAATTTAATTGAGTAACATAAAGGTTTTATATTAAGACATGAATCATCTCTTTGGTGTCTATCTGGAAGTTTTTTATAAAGGAACTCACTAGTTTTTGTTCATTTTTCATTAAAATTTAAAAAAGGACCACATATCTGTGATATGATTTGTCAGTCCAACAAACAACTTAGCCAAGTGTGCTATTTATTTTCATGTTTTATGTTTTATTGGATTTCGATTAAAATTGGTTGTGTGGGTTCTAGCATTATTTACACTGGAAACTCAAAATGGATTTAAATGAAAACTGAAATATATGGAGAAAAGGCTCTGCTCAATATTTCATTCATTAAAGATATACTACTCAAGATTTTCAAAATAAACAACATAATTAATAAAATTTTTATTTTATTATTAGACTTTTCTATTCCCTTTAATTTTTTCTTTAAGAAAAATAAAATAAAATTGAAAGAAAAGTTGTTTTCATTTATAATAAATTAAAAATATATAGTATAATACAGAAAGGTTAAAGTGAGCAAAAAAAATAATCGTTTGAAAAACCTTAGAACCAAAAGTGTAAAATATTTTTTAAATTCTTTTTTGACACTGTATTCTATTTTTTAATTATTTCACCAGATGTTTTAAAATTAATTGTATAAAAGATTTTTGTTTATGTTCTGTATACTTATACATAATGTTTGTATTTACATTCCCTATATATGTATATACAATATACAAACATATTTACGATATAGTTCTATATTTAAGTAAAATATAATGTTTTGTATTTCACTTCTGGCTTATGCAAAGTCCTTAATTAAAATGTTTTAAAGAAGCAAGCAAAAATGTATAATGTTAATTAATTTTTTTTTTAATTCCTGACATAGCTTTAAGGAAAAAGGATTTTTAAAGAAAATGAATTATAAAGAAAATCAAGAAAATAAAATAATAAGGAAATAAAAGTTGGCTGTATATATAGCAATAATTATATCCTTTTTGTAAATGGAAAGTTTCAGGAAAAAAATTAGAGCTTTTTAAAATCTCGGAAAACAAACTGAATGTATATAGAGTGTAAGAAACTTTTAATTTAGCTTTTAACATGTTTATTATATAAAACATAATGTTAAACTTCCTTAATTGAACCATACCATAACCCGTACTTCAAATTGTCATCATTGTAGTTCCGAAATTAATTGACAGGTTTTTTTTTCTCATGTATTTATTGCAATTTATTTATCTTTTAGATTAATGCTTCAGTACAGAGAGAAAGAGCAAATAAAATTCACTTCAGGTTGGTCATATCATAACATTAAATCCAAGTACATACACTAAATAGTGTTGTCACCGTTCAGTTATAGAAACAGATTATGTAGAACAAAAAAAATATTATTTTAACATTCTAATGTAAATTGTAAATGAATCTGACATGTTTATTGTAAAAGATTTCCAATGAAAGATTCCAACAATAAATAATTTTCAAAATAATAGTTATTGAAATGAAATAAATCTCTAGTTTATATATAATGTTGATTACTTTAGTAGAGTCAATAAATTTTTATGTTTTTGATTTTATTCTTATGTTTTATGTAATATAATATCCATATGACCGAACATATCAATTTAAATTTACAATGATATTAAATTTTTGGAAACTTGAAACCAAAAGTAACTAAAAATTTGTTACAGAATAAATTATAATTTATAATGTTTAATATTATTTAATAGTATAATGAAAACTATAGAATAATAAGTTGTTTATTTCTTCGAAATAATTTTGTTTTCTGTGTAAATTTTATTTGCTTGGAGGGATAAGAATGTTTAACAAAAAATATCTTACTTGACTTGTTTGACTTCAGGGAATGGTTTTAATAATTGACATATATATAATAAAATTAAGAACTTAAAATATAAAATAATAATTGGAGAATAACAATAATAATATCTTTTATTTTTTACGTTTTTAGAATCAAAGATGAACTTTCGAGATTAGTTTATAAAATTAATAATAGCTTTACGAAAAACGGGTTGAATCTGTCCTTAATTCAGGATTGTTACTTCATAAAATATTATGGAAGCTGAGACGTATAGTGGTAGTATGGATGCATTTTGCTATTGTTTTTTATTTAATATATCTAAATATTTAACTTAATAAAATATTATTAAGTATGTATTTCTTTTCTAAATTTTGTTTCAAAGTTATTTTTAATAGCTTCTTGTAGTACATGAGAAGAATTCAATAGTCAAATACTATAACACTGTACACTATCTATTTGGTTGATATAAACATACCCGCAATAATCATAACGAAAATTATTTTTTATTGATGCATTAAGATGAGAAATTCTATATTAATTTTATTATCCTTGAAGAAATAGACAC
>OZ023273.1:113358246-113531223 GCA_964007475.1 Hybos culiciformis
CAAGGAATGATTGGCGCCTTTGAAAAAATTTTCAATTAAATACTCAAAGGCTACAAAAAGCAAGCACTAGCTAAATTCCATTTTTCTTGTCCGATAGTTGATCTGAAGTAATTTTTGATCAGTTTTAATTTTTGGAAAAGTTCTCTCACCTTTAGCAACTGAAACGGGTAAAGTTAGTAATACCACAAAGTAAGCATAAATAAGAGAAATTCATTCCATACAAAAAATTCATATTAAAAAAACTAAACAAAAAATGTCGGTCTATATGAAATCACTATCCCAATTGTCGGTAATATGGTGTTCGCATTAGGAGAATATTTGTGGAATATGCTGTTTTCCGGAATTTTTCAGGAATATGAACTGGATTTATCATATAAAAAATATTAAGGAATTTGTATATTCCACTTTTATATTCCAGTTTGTCAGGTTTGGAATTCTACATTTATAGTACTTTCACTTTTTGAAATTTTGTTATAGTTGGCTACAATTTTTTTTGTCAAATTCGAGTCAAAATGAAGAAAAAACAAAATAAAATTGATAAAAAGCGAGATAAAAAGTCAAAATTTTCAACAACAAACATTTATTCTCTTTCTCAATTGTTTTTTATACATCATCAAATTCCAGTTCTCATCAAATATTGTGATGCGAACGGCAATTTGTTTTCCGGAATATAAGTAAATTATAATGCGAACAAGGTATAATGGGATAGCGATTTCATATTTTTTGTTTAATTTTTTTAAATTTGAATTTTTTGTATGGAATGAATTTCTCATATTTATACTTCCTTTATGGTAATACCCTTAAATCGGTGCATTTGGAAAGAGTTCTTCAACATTATTGTTATAAATCCAGTTTAAAATGTTTTCTGGATTAATATCATTTTCAATTTTGCGAGACAACAATTTCGGATAATTTTGTAGTTAGTTTTAGTTGAAATTTAAATTTCATATTGGCTTGTAGGCGCCTTTTCATTACTGGCGCCTACGGCGCCTGTGTGCAGTGCACAGTTCGCACACGCCTCGAGCCGGGCCTGTATATATATATATACATAGTATTAAGAAGATATCGTTTGAATTGTTCTAGTATTTTAATAATATGTAATTTTGCGTAAAATTTTATCAATCACGATGATCTCTATTTACTTAAATGAATAATGATAAATAATAATAATAATCATTACTCAGTCTATAACTTTAGGCACACCTTTCATGATATAGAGTAAAAAGTTATAATAATTATTTAAATTTGTACAAAGACAATATTATATATATTTTTATAATATGAACTATTGATATTCTTAGAAATAAGTTAAAATATTTTTTCTCAACGTTATAAAGGTATTCAAATCATAATCAAAATCATTACGAAAATAAAGAATAGTTATACATATATTATGTTATGGAAAATATATTTAAGCTTTAGCTGACATTTGAATTTTAGAATTTAGAAATAAACTTTTATCTCTATTTAATTTTTAAATTTCAACCTTTACTAATTTTATAATACCTCAATATGAAAATTTACGGTATCAATAAAAGTACAAAGTGAAAATTTGACATTAAGACAATTATATTATCCTTTTGAATTTTTGATATAGAAAATGTAATTAAAATATCTACCATTAATTAGTTATTAAATTTTGTTAATTCTTCTATAATATTTACAATTTTTTGCTTAATATTTTAAAATTATTTCTTATATTTAAAATCTAAAAATGCAAACAAAATGATTTTATTAATTTTTGTAAGAATTTCATGGTACTTGGTACACACATGGTATCTGCAAGGAGGAAATATAATCTTGTTAATAGTCTTCTTTTAAAATAAATTCCAAAGAAAGATGAAGAAATTATAATAATAATAATAATATTTTATTTTCTCTCATTTTTAATAAACTGATTTCTAGAATTAAATTCAAAAACATTTACCTGTTTTTTTTTTTCTCTGAAATTAATTAAATTTTATGAAGTTAATGTGTTTTTTTTTTTTTTTCTTGATTTCCAAAAAAAATTTGAAGTTGAATCTAAAGCGTTGTTGAAGTAAAAAAAAAAGAAGAAAATTTAGAAAATAACAAAAATAAAAAAAAACAATCTTATTTTTATAAAGTAACAATTGAAAGTTAAATTGCTTTTCATAACTTTTATTGCACTTTTGAAACATTGTAATTTTTTAATCATAGAAAAAGACTTGCATGTTCAGGAAGCAGAACTTTACATTTAAATCAGAGAAAATTAAAGAAAATAGAAAGAAATTCAACAAAAACTTTTATAATTTAAAATTTTAAGATAAAAAAAAAATAAATTTCGTTTTTTTTTTTGTCAAATTTAACTTCACTGGAAGTTCAAAAAAAAAAGAAGAAGATTTATAGACATTAAAAAAAATTTTTTTTTTCCTTTGAAAGATTCAAAAAGCGTTGTATCTAAATTTTTTCATAATATCTGAATTTTGCTGAATCTTAATAGACCTCTCACTGCGTAATTTTAAAATATTTTTCTGTTTTTTGGTGTTTCATTTACAGAAATTACATGGCCGTGAAAGATTGTAGAGTTTTACAAAACTACATTTCAATTGTATTTCTGTGGAGAAACTGCACAATCTCCGCAAATATGTTGAGCCAAAAAATTCCAGCTTACTCAGTATAGTCAAGTATTTTTTCTCTAAAATAACAACAAATCACTTCCGTCCAGATTGAATTCACCAAACAATCAAAGCAAAACAAAGACCAATTTTTCGCAGTGAGGGCTCTAAAAATGATGGGTTAATAATAATTTACGAGTTATAATTATCGAGCATAAAAATTAAAATTTTTATAACTTCCAAAAGAAAAAACTTCCAAAAAAAAAAAAAAATTTTCCATATCGTCTACAACAGCGTTTCTCAACCTTTTTGCTATAGCGACCTATAAAATATGAGTACAAAATAACGCGACCCTCAATATGAAAATGGTATGCATTGACAAGTAGAAGAAATGAAAGACAACTTTAAAATGTTTTATTTATTTTTATTTTAATTGCTTATTTGTTGTTGACAATTATTTGATAATTTATTAAGTCTGGCTCAAAGGATTTACTCAATTATCAATGTTAAAACAGCAATCTTTTGAAAAATAAGGTATAGGTTAATTCTTCTTACGTAATCAAAATATTTTATTATTTTTGAAAAAATATATGTAGCATTTGTAATAGAATTTTTCCATTAAAACGACCCATTGAAAATCTTTCGCGACCCAAATTCGGGTCGCGACCCTAAGGTTGAGAAACGCTGGTCTACAATATAACATTATAGTAATTTTAGAACTATATATACACAATATCAAAATGGATAACATTAGGTTGATAAAATATATATAAATGTATTTTTCATTAATGAGTTTGTTAATTATGTGTAGACTAAGTTTATTATTCTTCTTCTTTTTTTTTTTTTATTTTTTTCTATCATACTTTCAATTACAATAATTTAAACAATAGTCTTTTGTTGACATATTACATACATATATAAAGCTTTTATCAAAACAAAAAGCTAATTATCCTGCCTAGAATATATATATAAAAAATAAAATCAGATATTAAAAAAAAAAACGTAATACTATATATAATATAAAATAACCGCAATGGGGAGATGTAATCTAGCAAGTAATTTCATTTTATCAACAAAAACTTCAATAAACAAAAGATATTTCAATCAAACTGTGTAATTATAACATGTTTTAAGAAAATATATGTATATTATTATTATAATGGTTATATAGCTTTTATGTTAACATTATTATTATGGTGGTAACAATGAATGTTATAATAAAATCATTTCAAAACTAATTGTAACCAAAAAAAATATGTGTATGGGGACAAAAGTTATAAAACTTTTCATTTATGTTACATGTTATCCATTTAACGTTTATATATATAATATAATGTTATGCGATATTGTCAATTTAATATAAGATAAAATGTGTAAAAAAACGAAATAAACTCATGAGAACCTTAATGTAATTAACAAATTGATTTTCATTTAACTTAATTAAAGCCATCTCTTGTATCTCTTACAATTGCGTTAAAAATAAATGATAAAAAACAAAAAATATATACATTTTCAAAGAAGAATTAAACAATAATTGATTAATTTTAAAAATTAATATGAAATTTATATCTTATGTTAAAACATTAATATAAAAGTTGATTTCAACAGATATATCGTTATTTATAATGAACAATTAGTCGTGAAAGCCCTAGTTATAATTACATATATTTTTACCCTGTTTCATATAGCTTTCATTTAACATAAATTCATAAAATTTCACCTTTTCACAACGACACTATTAAATTTTAATATAAAACATAAAATTGAAGAAAGCATACAGAGAACTTAAGTCTGTTCATTTATGAAAGTTTATCATAATTTTTTTTTTGATTAAAATTTAAATATTTGTGTATTATAAAATTAATTTAAATTGAAATGAATTTAACTTTAAGATTGTGAACACATGAAAAGCAGCATATACACTTGTACACAGGTCATATTATTATGAATTCAATATAATAATATATGTATGTATTTGTATACTGAACTCTTAGGTACCTTACAGTTAATATGTTTACACTTCAGAGTAGTGCATGCTCTTATCATCAGAAGCATGTGTGTTCTTTCAATGAAAGTACTTTTATCTGCATATAAAATATTTGTACGATAATTTCATAAAATTATTTTCAAAAAGCCAATCTGAATGAAATATAATATAAGGAAAATTTAATGCATTTATATGCTGACTTTGTAATTTTAATATAATTCTCAAAATGTTATATATTATATGGTGTTGTATATATACAAATTTATGTATATAAATAATTTCCTTTCGTTTATTAAATTTTCCACGTTATAAATTAACTTAGTCAGCAAATAATTTAAAGCCAAATTTGGCAAAACCACAAAATTTTTTTTTTTTCAAGAATAAATTAATGAATATGCTTATAGTTTTCTTATTTATGATAGTTGGCGGAATAAATTATAATAATAAGGTGTGCTGTTTGACACTAACTATATTTTTAGTTTCAGATTTATAAGTATATAAATTATGAAGTTAAGTGAATTATTTTCAGTTTCGTCGACCGTAGAGTGTGTAGAGAAAGTATCGAGTAAGGCTTTTTTGAAACTTATAAATTTCTAAGACGTCATTTTACTTCTAAATCAATCAAATACATTATCACAGCACCTACCTAATATTAGTTTGTGAGTTTAGAACTAATTAGTTTTTTTTTATATCACATTTTAATTTCTTTCAGCTTGTAAAATTGTCAAACATTAAAATTATGTTATACATTCTATAATGTTTCCCTTCTATAACACTATTATAATATTATATTACTTATTTAAAACTCATGTCATCTTTTTATATAATGAAAATTATTATTATAGTGTCTGATGGTGTTAAATTTATTTTAAAGATTAAACAGAATATTTTAAATTACATGTATTATATATAAGTATAAATGCATATTAAAAGTATAAATATATGAATGCCCCGTGTAAAAACATATTATACGTTTCTCTAACAGAAATCATATTTACAAAAAATATGAAATTTTTAATCTAATCAATTAATTCAGATTAAACTAACGTTGCATGGATGTGAATAATTTTTTATTCCTTTTTTTTTTCTATATAATGTTACATAGTTATATATAATGTATATATTTACATTTACATATAAATACAGTTCGTATATACCATAATATAAAATAGATGTATATTAAACATATATAGTAGTTAAAATATGTACATATACTTCTATTAATATATTAGTTATTTTTGTTTATGTTTGTTAGTTTTTTTTTGCTATAAATTATTTACTTATGCATTTAGTTTATTTCTCTACATTTTTCAAATATCTAAATCTGTATTATTTTTGTAGTCAATATTTATTAAATGTACCTGGCATATAGCTATTTTTTTTTATATACATATGAATTTTTTTTTTACTATGTTTATAGTGTTGTTGTCGGCGTTTTTCATTATTTAACATAAATATATATATATGATCTGAAATTTGTATATGGAAAATTATATGACGAATTAAAGTCAGTTAATAATTAAATAATTTTTATTAAAAAAAATAAATAAATTATGATCTAAATATTAATTTCAACTTTATGTTTTTATCGAAGCAAAGTAAAGGTTTGAGTTGAGTTGTTTTTTTTAAGGAAATAAGTATCAAAATAAGTTATCAAACAGAGATAAATAGACCCTTAGCTCCACTATTACTTTTGCACGATTCAATCACTATATTATACACAGTTTAATCAGATTTTACGCAGATCATGATTCATATGGGATTATAGAATAAAAACCCCTTAAAATGTGTGTACAAAAAAAAATCTAAATAAATTTTCCCTCATTCATCAATTTGTTATTTATTTTATAGTGTCAGAGAATTTTTGCTTTAAGTCCATCATTATATTCAAAATATATGCCTACCTTATATACCTTTATTTGCAAAAGCTAGCCATCGTATAAAAAAAAAATTAATATTATGTAGTAAAAATATTTCTTATAGTTTTTTCGTCGCTCATTTAGAATTTATTTATTTCAATGAATGAAATGCACTTTACTTCGTATTGAAAATGTGATTTCAGAGAATTGAAAATTTTCTATTCAAGTTTCAAATGACGGACTTTGTGTCAATAAAAAGTATTGGATGAAAAATATATTCAAAACTAAATATTGCGGCCTCTGTCATTGCCTGTGTTTAAAGTAAAAAATGTATTTTCCAGCTGGGTTTTGCTATATTTAACGATTCTTATAGTATATATAGTATCAGTTGTTGAATTCTTGCAAAAGATGTGTTTTCCCAATATGTATATACTTTTTCCGAACCATTCGATATAAAATTGGAATTGTATGTACCTTAAGCGTGATGGCTCTGACTATTAAAAAAATCAATACTAAAATGATTAAATATCCTTTTTTAACATTTTATATTTCATTGAAAAATCCTTCTAGAATATTTATTTAGATGTATTATAACTAGATTGTTTTACATCAATGATTTTGATCCGGTTAGTTAAATTTAAACCAATCTATCAAATCTAAAAAGAATTTTTCACATTTTTTGACATTGACAATAATAAAAAAAAATAAAAATAAAAAAAAATATTATTATGGGCATGAATTTATTTTTATATACTGTTTCGTATGGGAATAAATGCTTAAATAGGAAAACATTTGGTTTAACAAGGACATCCGGTTTTATGATTTTTGCTTCATCTCATACTTTTTTTTTTTTTTTTGATGTACACACTTATGTAGGAAAATTATAATATTGCCAATAGCGTAAAATGCTCATGAGGCAAAAAAAAAAAGTAAGTAGGTACATTTGTATAAAATAAATTTGTGTTCCTTATCATCCTCAGGGAAATTTGTTTACTATATACATATAATAGAATTAAGATCACTTAAAATTAAGGGACTGTTTGGTACATGATTATTTTTTTTTTTAATAAACATTTTTTCTGGAAAATTAAAGTAATTTTCCGGATTCGAAAATGTTCCAGAGTCAAAAGAGAATTAAAATGTTCTTGTAATTTTTGTATTGGGACCATGGATAAGAAATTTATTTATGTACAGAGCCCGAATTTCCGCATTCAACATTTTAGTTAACTTCTAATTCAGCTTTCTACAAAAAAAGAGTTCGAGCAAACTTAGATTTTTAAATACAAAAATGTTTATGATAGATTATATTTAACAAAAATGTTTATGATAGATTGTATTTATTGTATACGGAAAGCAAAAATTAACCAAGTGTACAGAAAATAATGTTAAATTTCATATCTTCTGTTAATTTACTATTAAGTTTATTTTTTTATTAAGTATTACAAAATATATGTACAAGTATATATTTTATTTCTTTTGATCTTTATATTAATTTTTTTTTTAAAGAAAAAGTAAGAATATTATACTCGACTGATTTCCTATAAAAAAAAAATTGTTAAAAATAATAAAATTTTTCTTCTGTTCTTTTTTTTTTTATTTATTTTTAAGATGACATTAAAAGTTTACGAGCCAAAAAAAAAAAAACAGAAAATACATATTGAAAAAAAAAAAAAAATAATACAATAATAAAATATGATCAACTGAAAAGAAGGGAAAAATTAAAAGAATAAAATAAAATAAAATTAAAAAAAAAATATGATGATATCCAAAGGGTATTTTATTGCCGCCTTCTTAATGCGATTAAATATATATGTTGTATATATTTAGTTTAAGATGGAAAAATTTTTCTTTTATTTTTCTATATTTACATACATATAAAGAGTAGAGCTGTATATATACATTTAAGTTAGTTTTGTCTGAAAAACAAAAAAAAAAAAAGAAATAACATGAAAAAATAAAAAGAAAAACTAAGATAAGGGAAATTATTCTTTTCAATTTTTTATTTACTTTTTATTTTATGTAGTTAATGTGACAAGATGACAAATTGTTAAGTCTTCTTATGTTCATAATAATAATAATAATAATAATAATAATAATAATGCTTCTATTATTCATTTTAGTTTAACTATTTTTTTTTTTTCGTTTTTTGTACGAAATTCTTTCTTTTGATTAAAACTCTTAAAAGTTAAAGAATATTAAGAAAAAAAAAATATACTTACTTAAAAAAAAAAAAGTTAGAAGAAAATAATGAAATTTATGAAATAAAATAATGTTTCATTTTTATGTTATTTTTTTGTAAATAAATTTTTATATAATAAAGGATTGTATCTTTATGTGAACATATGTTTTTTGATATCTTCTCCGAAACTGCAATAATATCGTTTTAATCAAGAATGGCATGAGGTCTCACAAGCGATATATTGGAACGCTCTTTTATATTCGATGATATTACTCTCAAATCGCGTTCTATTTTATTTGTTAAAATTTCTTAGTTTCAATTCTTTAAAAATCTTTTTAATATACTTACATAGGTATATGTGTATATATTATGTTCTTATATTTTAGTTATGAAAAAATAAATAATTTGTCACCTGAATAATATAATAATCATAAAAGAACAATTACTTACCATTAAAATTTTACCATTTTGTGTAAAATTATTATTTTTAAAGAAAATAATACGATTATTATAATATGAAAAATGAAATAATAATAAAATGAAATATAAATAGTTTTTTAGCCTTGAACTTTTGTAATATTTTTTTTGGAAACCCCATTAAAATTTGTTTTTTTTTTTTTTGGGAAAATTCATGAAGTAGAAGGAAAAACGATAAAATTTCGTGATAAATTTCATTATAATAAATTATATAGATACAAATAACTTTGGTTCATTCAATGTATACATACATATAGTTATAAAATTATTATATTTTATATTGTGTTTTGTGAAAATGCACCAGAATTTATAATAAATTTATTCAATTATGAAATAATAAACATAAAAATATTAAAAAAGAAAACCTTTATCTTGGTCTCAGCATTTTCAAATTTTAAGATAAAAATAACATTATATTTTAAAATGATTTTTTTTTTTTTAAAGAATAATGCAGAATTAACAAAACAGAATATATAAAAAATAAAAAGATTTGTCTATCTAAAAAGTGGTAATAAAGTAGTTAGAGGTTATATGAGAAAAAAATAAAATAAAAAATTTACTTGACATAAAATTTTTAAATTTGCAAACATTATTTTGGTTTCGTGGATGAAAAATTGAAAAATTACTTAACATTAATAAAATATTTTCAAGTTTTCTTTTCGAAAAAATCTGTCGTTTGGACTTCTCGATTATTATAATTATGAAATCATCATGTGCCAGTTCCAATGGAATGGTAGCCCATTACCAGATTTCATACTTTGTGGGTGTTTAATGCTCTCATTTTTTCTTTTATGCCCCCATTTAGAGCCCTACGCTTGCTGTTCGCAACTTTATTGAGTACAGCCCTTAAGAACGTTTATTAGTTTTATTATATATTGCGTCGAATATTCTATTGCTATATTCAATCATGGAAAAAATTATTTTGGAAAAATTAATTTAAATAAAAAAAAAAAAAATTGGAAATTTTAATAAAAATCAATATGAATAATTAAATTTAAATATTTGTATAGGTATTTTTTCATGCAAATAGAATTGATTGATTTTTTATTTATTTTTATTGAAATTATAAAAAAAATATAAGCTAATAGTACTTCACAAACAAAAAAAGCTAATTTTATTGGAAATCAGATTGTAAATATAATTATTATATCGGTATTACAATAATTTGAATTTAATTAAAATTGTATAAGCGATAAGTTTGTTTTTTTTTTTTTTATTATTTTGAAGCTAAAATTTAAATAACATTTACATTTAGGTTCAAATTTCGTTATAAATAATTTTTTAAAACTTAGTCCAAGAATTGCAGGTATGGAAACTGAAAATATTGATTCAAGCTTAAAATCGAATTTTTTATCAGTATTTCTTTTCGTAAGATGTTTGCATTAACAGTTTTCCTTCTTATGAGATTAATTTTAACTTATTCAAACTTAAATCTCCGTATAAGGTTTCGGTTTAAGAAAATTTATAGTTATATAACTCAACAAATCTTAATAATGAACTAATGATATATTTAAGTATATATTTTAAAAAATTATCCTAATATTCAATATAACTAATGTCATCAGACTTTAAAAAAAACAATAAAAAAATTATTAATATTATTTAGAAAATGAGGTCAAATTAATTGTGAATAAATTCAATAAAAAATAGATCGTTGAATGAAAATAGAAATCAAATTTGACTGGGATTAAAAAAATCAAATTTTCTGATAAATAATATATATGGTACATATATACATATTATATGAATTTTCTTGAGGGCAAAATTTTATTTTATTTTTTTTAACAGAACAAAAAATCATAAAAAATGCAAGATACATTTCATAGCATTTTCATTCAAATTGCCAATTTATTAAAAAACAATATTTCGTTCATATAATAATATAAAAATACTTATATAATATAAAAAAAAGCAACTTACATTTTCTATAAATCGTGAAATAAATTTATTGAGCACATTCATAATAAATAAAAAAATATATGAAATTTTTATATAATTTTTGAATTTTATTCAATTTCTTGGTAATATGTTTTGTATTTTTTTATATATTTTTTTCTTTTTCTTCAAAAAATAAAATAAAAATAAATGTTGTTATCGATCAGGGTAAAAAAGTCAGTTCTTATATGACGGTAATAATTTAAAATTTTGAAATTTACAAAATATTCGAGTTGGTGAAAATGTACAATTGAAAGTGCTAAATTTTTTTTCAAGAAAATGCTTCAGTATATACATAATTATGTCAATAAAATTTTAATTCATGTTTGGAGATTAAATATGGGATAAAGTATACTATTTTGTGACATATATTCAACATAACGAGCCTAGTCAAAGGCAAAAGTTTAAAATTTTAAAGTTTTATCGTATAATGTGATTTTAAGATATTCGACATTTTAGATTCGTTATTTTAATGAAGATTGCAAGTTTAAAGAACTGCGCTAATGTAAAGCTTCGTAATTTCAATTACCAACTCAGGTTGTATATTTTATAATTTTGTATAATATAATTTTTTGCCAAGAACTGATAAATTTAACCGATATTCGTTGTCATTGTTATATCAAAATTCTTAAAAAACAAAATATGAACATATATATGTTGTATTATAAACATATATATAGATTTTATAGTGAAAAATAGGAAAATTGTCTGTAGATTTTTATAAAATCTTCTGTAGAAATGCAATAAAAATTGATTTTCAATATAATTTAATATTTTAAATCAAAAATGTAGATACAGCAGAATCAACAAATAAAATTTTAATTTTAAAAAGACCTTGAATTTTCGTACAATTTTTTTTGCTTAGTCTTTTTTCTTTCAAAAATTTGTTTCAATGAGTTATTGAAAGATTTTCTTTATTTTATTTTCGTTTTTTTATGCTTCTATTGAAAATATTTCAAAATAATCAGTATTATTGCAATAAATAGGGTTTTTGTTACAAATTATTTGGATTATTTATTAATTTTTTTTTTTTTTATTATTATTAATTTTGATTAGTTTGATTGCAAACTTTATTGAATTGATTATATTAAATTGGACCTGGATGAATAAAAAATATTGTAATAAATGAGATTAGCTATACATTTCTAAATATATTTATACATTATGTATTGTATACATAAATTATTTCTCGGTAATTTACTAAAGCAAATGTCCCATGGCATAATATCAGCACATTAATCGCGGTTTTATTTACTGGGCTTTTCAAATAAATTACAACAAATACTAGTCTTTACAAATTTTCAGATTAATATCATAAAATTTTGAAATGAACTTTAAAATAGTGAATTTTTAAACTTTGGTTTAATGTTACTGTGTATTTAAAACTGTGAGTATGAACATTATCTTGCTAGTTGCAAAATTGAAATCTAGATCTAGATCTAATAGATAACAAGATTTCCAAGAAAAAAATAATTAATTTGTTCAAAGAAGTACTTTTAAAAAATTGAGTTAAATCTATCACTGACTTGTGATGGTTGAATAATGATTTGAAGTTTGAACAAATTAATTATTTTTTTTTTGAAAACCTTGTTATCTTTTAGATCTAGATCATTATTTTTATAAAATGATCCACAAATTTTAGATCAAATTAAAATAAACAAAAATTTGCTCCTTCAAATAAATATTTTTACATCTTGGCTACGAATTGTTTTGGTTTTTAAACCCACAATATTTGTAGAAAATCCATACATAAATTTTTATTTTTTATTTTTTTTACGCTAAATAAATATAATTGAAAATCCAATAACTTATTTATTTTTTTTATTTAGGAAAGGTACCTATAATTTTTATAATATATATATTTTGGGTATAAGTATACTTGAAATAAAAATATTAAAAAATATTTTATTACAAATTTGTTTCCTGTAAATGGGTTATATCATAAAGGAAGTATAATATAGAGTAACTATGTCAAACAACTTTTTAAAATAACGTTTTTATTTTTTTTCCTATTTTTTCAGACCCCCAAAACATATGTATAAGCAAAAAAGCTTTTCTATTTTCTCTAATACTCATTAATTTTTTTTCTATTTTGAGGATGTTTAGTTTTATTACAACAAAGTTCTAAAAATTCGAATGTAGTTGTGCGAAAAATCATAACAAATCAATAAATGAAAAAATATGTGTCTAAATTATGTATTGTTATGGTGTGCTAATATCAATTTATAACATCTATGTTTTTTTTTTTTAAAACTAGCATCTTCGTCTTTATTGAAATTTATAAAATCCTTATCATAAGTTATTTCAAATCAATAAATATATATATTGCAATTTAATTTTTACATTAATAAAGAGATAATATGTCATAATATTTTATCTCCTTTGGATAAAATATTCTTAAACGATAGTGGGAGACATTGTTTTATTTTTATCGTGAATTTACGTTTAATTAGTTCATTCTTTAAAATAAATGTATATATTAAAATATTTTGCATGAACTTTGTTTTAACTATTTAAATTTTGAAATATAAGGACATTAAAAAAATTATATCGGAATATTTTATTATTATTGGAAATTTATCAATTTGGATACGGAATTAAAATAAGTATAAATAATTTGAATAAAATAAAGTAAATATTTATTCATTTATTTTATTTATTAATAAGTAGGTAAACGCACTTTTTTGAATGCGCGACCTTCACTTAAATAATTTAGTAATTCATGAAGTTAGAGCTCCATAAAAAGTAGTCGGCTAAACAAGTTATCTTCTATCGACCCCAATCATAAAAAAAAAAAATAAAATAAAAAAAAACGAATGATGTCCTTGAATTGAAATCAGAACAATTTTTATATCACAAAAATTATGACAATGATTTGGAAATATTTTATTTGATCTGTTTGAAATTACCAGATTTCGTATTAAAATGTTTGATAACTATTTTGCTCAACATTTTTATAAAAAAAAGAATTTTAACAAACTGTATGCAATGCTGTTTGTACGCAATAAAATTATCAAAAAAATATGATTTCTGGTTCACCGAAACAGACGAATGTTATGAACATAGATTTAAATTTTTGGAGTTGTTATTAACACTTTTAATAATAAAAGGCTCAAAATTTTTAAAAGGGTTATTATTACAAAGTTAAAGTATACTTTGAAACCAAAATAAAAAACAAAAAAAAACATTATTCCAATGATATAAAATAATGTGAACATCGTCGGTCTCATGCAAAAATCACGGAACTGCAAAAACATAGTTTTGAGAAAATTGGATTTAAATTTCTTTTTTTTAGTACGTTTTGATATTTTCGGGAAAATAGAAATAGTTATTGCGTATATATAATTTATGACAGCTTTCAACTTCTAACTTTGAACATATTAAAATTTTAGTTTTTTATGATTTTTCTACAATATTAGGTCAAAACGGCCAAAATTACAGTTTCGTGATTTATGCACGAGACCGACGATATGTAAATTAAACATGTAATAAAATGAATTTATTAATGCTTTCAAAAATAATTTTTTTATTTACATTTATCTAACCCAATTTTTTTTTTTATAGAGAACAAATACTAGTAAACATTAAAATACAATTGTAATAAAGGAAATATTTTGTTTTTTTTTAAAAGCTTTATAAAAAAAATATTTTAAAAGCTATAAAGCTCTCTCGTTATAGCGTTATATTCTAAAAAAAAATAAAAGCTTGGGGGTCTGATCTAATTTTGTTCAACTTTTTTTATTCGAATTTTTTGTATGGGACTAGTCCTCTATTTATACTTCCTTTATGGTTATATTCAAGGAATAAACTTAAATTCAACTTACATTTTCTAACCTCTTATTTTGTGAACAAACAGTCATATTATTAATCAAAAAAATCTGTATTTTGAAATTTTGTATATTTTTTAAATCCAAAAATTTTAGGAACCTATCGTATACATATTTTTGTAATTTCCATGCAGTAATTTCTGAGATTGAAGTTTTTTCGTACACAATTTTTAATTTCTGTGTTTAATAATGTGATTGCAGATACCTAATTAGCTACATAAGATAAGTCTAACCGAAGCTACTACAAAAAATTACTTTATTATCATTAAATCGAGAGAGATCCATCTCTGGACAATAACTTATTAAGCTGAAATATTAAAGTATCATAATTTGAATTGGACACTAAATTTTCCAATACATAACTTTTTTACAAGTATATTGTTATTTTTTTCTCATACATAATTTTTGATATATGTAGAATATATGTATATTTCTACATTTTGCAGACCACAATGTATGTTATTCTTCACGCTAAATATCGTTGAGTTTTTCTTTTTCGAAACATTGTAAAAAAAAATTACCATTTTTGTTATTATTTTTTGACAGTGAAAGCATATTATTCATTGTAAGAAAAATGTTAGTGTTATTTGTTTGGTTTTTTTTTTTGTACCCCAACCCATTAAATTAAAGGTACACTTATGTACATTTTTTTTTTCTTTTTTTTTTTTTGTGAAAATAAAATAAATTGGATTTTTGGTTCTTCTATGTATATTTTATTTTTATTTTTATTTCAGAAACAGTTTAATCTTCAGAAGAAAGTGAAACCCAAAAAAAAAAAATTAAAATATAAATTTAAGGAAATTGCCTACAAAAAAAAAAACATCAGTAATTGACGTACCTGATGCTGATGGGAATTTTCTTTCGAAAATTTATATTTTGTTGTTATTTTTTTTTTTTTTTTTTGATAAAAAATATTATTAAAATTTTAACCATACTTCGTTTTTTTTATTCAAAGATAAACATTATGCCATGATTTTATTTTCCGCATTTTCCGCAACATTAATTAATTTTTTTTTTATTTTTTTTTTAGTTCTGGGAAATTCGATTTAATATATAATTTGAATAAAAGAGTTAGAAAAACAAAATTAGAATATTTTTGAATAATTTTTTCGAAATTCCAGAATGAAATTATTGAACAAAGTTAGTTTCTGAATAACTTAGTTTTAGAATACCAAATCAATATTACGATTGCCTGCCTTTCTATTCGGAACAGTCGGTACTTTTTCAATATTCAAAGTAATATGAAATATTAAAGTCTAGTAAGTTAAAAACAAAGCAGGTTCATTTAAAGCTTTGACTATTATTTTTGTCATTTAAAATTCACACATATTTAAGCGTTAAAAGAAGTTTGTGAAGTAGAAGTTATATACGAGCCCTGCATCATAAGACCTCGTACGGGTTTTTTTTTTTGAGTTTGTTCTACTTTTTTCCAGTTTTCTCCAGTTTTGTATTTTTTTCGTTTAAACCAACCTTTTTTAGGAGTTTTTGGTCTTTATAAAAAAAAATTTTTTTTAAGTTAAATTTTGAGAAAAAAATTATTTTCCAAAAGTCTACTTTTTCAACTTTTTTTATGGGTCTTTGAAAATCCAAAAAACAGGTCAAAAACGCGAAAAATAGCAATTTTGGCCTGTTTTTTCGAATTTCAAAGGCGTTTTTTGGCTCTCTCCTTTATTTTATCGACAAAACCCAAAAAGCTAAAATTAACTACTCCCAAATGCCCTTCAAAATGCATCTTTCGAAAATTTCTGCGATGCCCATAAAAAAAGTTGAAAAAGTAGACTTTTGGAAAATAATTTTTTTCTCAAAATTTAACTTAAAAAAAATTTTTTTTTATAAAGACCAAAAACTCCTAAAAAAGGTTGGTTTAAACGAAAAAAATACAAAACTGGAGAAAACTGGAAAAAAGTAGAACAAACTCAAAAAAAACCCGTACGAGGTCTTATGATGCAGGGCTCGTATAATGTGTATTGTAAATATGTTTGAATTATTTTACTCTTTTATATTTAACTATTTTGTTAATTATTTTACTAAAATCAAAATTACTTAATCGGCAAGACGTTGATCTAGGTCTATGTTAATTTTTCATAAGTTAAATATTTTATTCTAATTCAATTCAATATTAATTTCTATTTTTTAACTTGATAAAGGTTGGGTTAATGAAAAATTACGCTTATTAATAATGTTTCTTTTATACTTAACACCTTCCGGTTAAAAAATTTAATAAATATATTTTTATTGACTTTTTTTTTAAGTACAATTATTTAATCAGTCATTAAAATATTTATTTTTTTTTTTGATTAAATTTATAATAATATTGTTTTTAATTAAATTTTTTTTTATATTTTCGATTTTTACTGCTCTCAGCGGTTATTCTAAGATAAGTGGTGGCCTTTTTGGTTTTCTATACATATAAGGTTTAATTTGCGGAATATTTTCGAAGATAGAGCCCCTCATTAAATGTTAAAAGAAATTACCAAAAAGGCGTCTATTATTTTGTCTTGGTCTTGTTTTTTTTTATTTAAAAAAAATATAAATGAGGCTCAGAAAATTTCTAATTTTTTTTTATGGTATGTATAAAGATTTTATATAAAGATATAAAGATTTTTTTTTTAGATCAACCAAGTGAATGACACATTGACAAGTACTATAGAGAAATAAAAAATAAAATTTAGATTTTTTAGCCAGAAAATAAAATAAAAGTTTATGTTTTTATTTTTTATAAAATACATACTTGAATTTTTCAAATATTTTTGTGATTAAGTTTTCCCTTTTGGAACATCAAAAAAAAAATTGAGACCAATTTAATTTAAATGCCAGTGATTGAATGAATTACTCTTCTGGGTATTTCTAACGTAATCCCATTCCTAATGGACTATTAAAAAAGATTTCAAAATTCTTCTATTTATTTTTATTTTTTTTTTTTCTGTATTATTATGAAACTTTAAAAATGATAAATAAGTTAAATATTTTTATTGTCTTTTTTTCACTTTTCATGCGAATTTTTTTGTTCATTTTTTTTTAAAGTTATTTTTAAAAATGAAAGGCGAAAAGATAACAACAGTTGCCACAATTTTTTTTTTCCTTATGATGACCCTTGAAAATGATTTTTCATCTTTATATTTTTGTTTGAAATGTATATTTATGAAGAAGAAATTTTATACAGAATAATAACTGAATACCTTTATGCGGAATATTGTTTAGAATAATGTACATAGAGTAAACTGCGGTGTTTGTGACTAAACCGTGAAAGCAAGAAAACTTTAGGCTCTTTTGATTACAACGATAAACTAAATTAATAATAAAGAAAACCAGAAATTTAAAAAGGCCTCTTGAATATTTTTGTTCAAGTTAATTAAAATAGTTGAAAGAAATTGTTTATTTAAATTTTTTGCAACACTTTGAACGAATCAAGTATTTGTTCAAAATTATACTATGAAACCAAGAAAATTTGTTTACTAATATAAGAATTTCCTTTTCCATAATTTTTGTTTTGCTGAATTTTGTTTTTTATTCAATTTGGATAGGGTTAACTAATAAATTAAGTAAATTTTATTAATTTTTTAAGAATCTCAGAATCTATATTGACTTAACATCTTTATGTTCTCCAAGTAAAGTTGTTATTCATTTTATTTTATTTTTTTTAATATTTATGTACAAAAAAATTATATATTTATGTAGGTAGTAGGTAGGTATGTCGAAAATATTTTCCCAAAGTATCATATGGTTAAAATTTTGAAATATTTTCACATTAATAATTTTCCAAAAAAAAGAAGAAAATTTCATGAAATCTTGGTCATTATACGATGATATGGGATCAAATAAAAAGAAAAGAAAAAAAAAAGATAAACTCATATAAATAAGAATAAAAGAAAAGTTTTATTAATTTTTCTTTCCTTTAAAAAAAAAAAAAAAATAAAAAATAAAATAATGTATGTATTTTTTTTTTTTTTTTTTTTTTCAAATCATTCTTTTTAATAATATAATAATTTTTCAAACAATTAATCATGTTTTACTTATAAGATTTCCTCTTCAACATAAGATAAGCTTAATAACATAAAAATGATATCACTTTATAATACATTGGGTATATTAATTTTAGGCACTTTAGTTAGTCCATTAATAATTTTTTTATTTTTTTTTATTTTATTTTATTTTATAAATTTATTTTTGTGTGAAATGCTTTCAAATTGTATTTATATTCTATAATCTATTTGAAATTAAAAAAAAAAATAGTAATTAGTTTGTAAAGAAATAGATGTTTGTGAACTTGACTGCTATGTACTTTATTTTATAAAAATAGCTTAGTCTTAAACTTTAGTATATTCTATTTAAACTGGACAAACTGGACAATATTGAACTCTTGCTTAGTTGTTATTCTCATGAATGACAATATAATGAATTCAGATAATGTCAAAAAACAATCTATTTGACAATCTATTTTACTGTCTTTAATTGTTGAGTTTTATTCTGTAAGCACAATCGATCGAAACTTTCGAAAAAGAAATTATTAAAAGTAGAATAATTTTCGGACCATGATAAATAAGTGTTTTTTTTTAACATTGCCATTTTTTTGACATTATATTTTAATAAAATAAAATAATTATTGAAAAAATATTTAATTTATATCTGTTTCTTTTTATTTCTGAAACTAAGTACAAGGCCCTAAGGAATTTTCTTTCAAAATCGTGATTCTTAAAATTATTTTTTTCGTTAAAAAAAAAAATAAGAAAATCAGAATCTTAAATTAAAAAAAAATTTTCCGCCTAGAGAAATTTAAATAACAAAAAAATAGAAAATGATATGAAATTAAAATTCATATAAAATTCTTAAAATTCATTTTTTTTGATATTTAAGAAATATATTTATCTGGTTTAAAACCTTTAATATTTTATTTTGAATAAGAAGTTTTTGGTTTTTGGAACATTTTACTAATGTTTTTAAGAGAATTTGATTTCAGTAGTATATAAATAAATAAATTATATTTATAGAGAAATTTTTAAAATTAAATTGCAAAAAATTAATACAAATTTTTTTTTGTTTTTTAGAATTCTTAACTTATTTCTTTTTTTCTTTTTTTTTTTAATATAAACATTATTTGTCCTCAAAATAATCCTTAAAATCCTTAAAATAAATTATATACATTGTCGCATGAGAAGCTGCTCTATAAATAATCTATAGATAAATTTATATGCATATAATTTTTTTTTTTAAACATTTTGTTTATGTTAAAAAATGAAGCACGTTTTTTCAATCAAGAAATTGATCTTTGAAACTGAATTTTTATTTATTTTTTTTTTTTGCCTTTTTCTTTTGATTTCCATTGGGAGTAACCTCAAAATTTTTTTTTTTTTTTATATATTCAGATTGTTTGTTTTGAAGGAGTTTTAGAAAATAATGTTACTAATATGCTAATAGGGAAGAAGGGTGGCCCATTAGGCGTAAAAGTGCCTAATTCGAATGAAAAACGGAAAAAATTATAACGTGTAGAAAATTGATAAAATTATTTTAAAAAGTGAATGAAAAGTAAAACTTTTTTGATGCGATTCATCGAAATAGTGTTGTGCTATAGTGATAACAAAATACATTAAAAATGAAAAAACAGATTATATATTTGGATTAAATGTTCGTCTTCCAATAAAATGGTTTTAACTAATGAACAGCAGTTCTTTGAATCCCAAAATATTCACTTTGACTCGGACTAAAGGATGAAATTGTACATTTAGGGTTTGGGCTCTCAAACAGCTAAGGATGTTAATATTTTCACGAATACTGGAATAAATATCAATTACTTTACTAATATGCCAATAATTTCGCAAACACAAAAGTTTTATTCAAATATTTGAAATTTTATGCGACAACCAATTCCAGTCCCATAGATAAAAATTTAATTCAATTTTAAACTATATGCAACCTATTATAGAAATAAAAATTCAGATACAGATATTTTATGAAAGCACAGCTAATTATGCTCTCAGTAACGATTAAGTAATCGAAATGTATATTTATGGTTTTCAATCAAATTAACGTTATTTATAAATAATTCAGATTTTCCAGTTTAAAAAAAATTTAATGTAATAAACAAAAAAGGAATCTAAATAATTTATAAAATTTAATGAAGAATGACGGATAGAGATACAGAATTTCAAAATAAAACAAAAAAACGAATATTTAATATATATATGTATATGTATATATATGTGGGCTAATCAAGAAAATTTTATTCCTTTTACAAAGCTAAAAAGATTTCTTCAAGAATTCTGTAAATAATTTAGAAATTTGATTGTCAATCCTTGTTAAGGATGTTTTTTTTTATTTTTTTTATTTTTTTTTATACCTCCGGAAATAAAATCATTCACGGTAAAATGACAATTGATATCAAAAGAATTTCTAATATAAAATACAAAATTAATATTTCATTTTTAAGATATCTCCTTTAAAATCAAAATAAATATCTTAATATAGGAATAAGAAAATTTAGATTTTGAGTGTAATTAATTTATTAACACTTTGAATTCAGTTAATAATTTAAATTCTTAAAACATTTTTTAGGTTTTTCAATTTGGAATATTTGAATATTTGAAGAAAATTTTTGTGTTATATGTATATATCTACAATTCTAGACGATTAAGCCAGGGATGTAATTGATAGTCGAGATTCATTTCGTTTCATTTGACAAATCATTCACTGAGTCTTTACAGACTATATTAATAATTTCGTAACTTTGTATATAAATAAAAAGGTGACAAAGTTCAAGGTGGTCAGCATAAAAAAGGTGAAAATAAGGTTGAAGATGGCACTGAAATTTAATTTACATTTATTTCTTCTCATTTGTTTTATTTGTATTATTTCTTCCTATTTCTACTTCTTATTTAACAAAAATTATTAAAATGAATAAGAAAAAAAAAGAAGAAAAACCTAATTATAAGGTGAGGGGAATACAACCTGTATAGTTGTAAATACAAAAATTAAATTCATTGTTTCAGAATATTATGCTTTTTTGTTCTTGTTCGTGCTGTTTCGAAATAATTAAAAGTGCTTACGAGAATAAAACATTCATTTATTTATGCTTTTTCTTGTTTATTTATTTATTTTTTATTTCTTCCTCTCTTTCTCTCTGTATTGTTTATTCTAATTTAAATTTTGTTAGAAACAAGATAATTAGGGACTTAAAATTATATCACTTGGGTTTCCATATTTATCATATCTTACTCAAATAAATCTTCGTTTAAAAAAATATGAAACAAAAATTTTTTTTATTATAATAATAATATGATTTGCTTGAATTTTCTGTTTTTTTTTTATGTTGAAGCTCATTACAGTGTTAAGGATTGCAAAAAAATTAAAAACTTTTGTTTCTGGATTTATTTTAATTCAGTAATTATATTTATTTACATTAACACAGGAATTTTATCTATTGCTACCTTATTATTTGAGAATAATTTTAACTTGAAATTACTGAAAGATTATTAATTGATTCGTACAGATTACAAGTTTAGAATTCGTTAGAATGATTAAGTTCACACGAATCATTGAGACATGTGTTGAAATGACATATTATTCATTCATTCATGAAGTTTTTGATTTGATTAATTTCCTATTTTTCCATGGTTCTAAAGAAGCAGATCGTAATGCAACTTCTCATACTAGTCATCAATTTTTGCGAATAATTTGTGTATATCCCTTATTGTTTTTATAGGTCACATGGAATAACTTTAGGAATATTGGCGGTTTAGTTTATGACCTGTTTTTTCACCTGAAACCATTAATTACACCTTTTTTTTCAACATAGCACTTCTGTTCTGATTTTGATTATATGTACATAAAATAATTTTGACAAATAGTTTTATTCACATTCTGAGATATAGTAAACTATTGGAAGATTGTCTGTTTGTTTTTATACATACTGTAAAGTTAATTATGTATTCCTCTCTAAATTGTTAATATTTTGCAATTAATTTATGATTATGTGTTAGATAGAAGTGAAAAATAAAAAAAATGTGTTTAATGTTTATGTTATTAAAATTATTCAAAAAGGCACAGAGGATATGAATTTATATTTTTCGAAAAAAAAAAAAAATTATATGTATATAAAAAAATAATTAAAAAAAATAAATTAAATTGCTTTAAAATTTATTATATTTTGTTCATAAAAATATGTCATTAACACATTTTTAATATTATTTTCCCCTGCATTTCAAATATATACATATACCTATATGATTTGTACAATTTTTATATATACATAATATTCTGAAAAAGAAATTAAATTCAAGTGTGGTAAGGTTAAAAAAATAAACTGTTTACCATTATGTCATTAAGCTTGTTCAAATTTACAATAAATTATAAACATACATTTCTTTATGTATAAACCTTTTTAAATATCAGGGGTTGATTTGTAGCATAACATCGGAATTTTATATAATAAAGCTCAAATAATGTTAACATAATAAATTAATTTTTATTAAACCTAAGATACTATGCCTGGGAGCGATACGTTAGCCAGAATTTATATTTGTTTGAAGTAACATTTGAATTAAAATTTATTTGAGAAGAATTTTGTTTTATACCGAAATTTTGTTTGATCGGAATTTTAAATTTTATTTTAACGAAATTTATCTTCAGGCATAAAGGAAGTATAAATAGAGAAACTAGTCCCATACAAAAAATGCAAATACAAGTGAAACAAAAAATCCATATCACAACCCCATGAGCTTTTTTTGTATTTTTTGAGAGTTCCACTCTCACAAAAGCTTTTAAAACTTTAAAAATTGTATAGAACTGTTGTTATTTAGAAAGTTTTAAAAGCGAGTGGAATGGATTTTTTGTTTCACTATTTGTATTTGCATTTTTTGTATGGGACTAGTTTCTCTATTTATACTTCCTTTATGGTTCAGGACCAGGGATGTCATATTTAAAAAGTGATTCGGCGGGAAAAAATTATTAATAAGCGAGTCACACTACAACTAAAAAGCCACTACTCATGACGGCTTATTTAAATGCGTTCACACTTGCACTTTCTGGTTTTTTTCTTTTTTTTTTCTCTTTTTGTAATATCTTTTTCCTTTTTTTTTCGGGAATTTTTTTTGTTTTTTTTTTCGTTTTTTGACAAAAAATTGCCGCCAACTTCCTAAAAGTATGCAATGGTTAGTTTATTTTTTTCTCACAGAGCTCATTTGTTATTTGATTCCTCATTTTCTAAAGGCTTTTTGAAAAGCCACTAGCTATTTGTCCTTTTTTTTGTATGGATAAAGCCACAAACCAGCTTTTTTCAAAAAGCCATTAAAAAGCCGAAGTGTGACAGCCTTATAAAGTAAAATAAAATTTTCGTAACTCAAAATCTTTTTAAACTCTATAAACAATATAAAAAAGTTTAAACCCTATACACATTATAAACAAGTTTAAACACTATAAACAATATAAAAAAGTTTAAACCCTATAAACATAAATGCGAATTCGGTTCAAGCGTACCAAAAGTTGATCGGGAACTCTTTTATATGCGTTTTGCCATAAAATAAAAATAAAAATTAACGAATTAAGTGCTGGCGGGAATTTAGAAGCGTAAGCGGGAAGCGGGAATAATGTAGTCCAAGCGGGAGGTTCCCGCCGATGGCGGGAGGTATGACACCCCTGTTCAGGACACATTTTTTCAGTCAAATTAAATTTCGGTCGAATGAAAAGCTAGATATGGAGCTGTGCAATAATGCCACTGTGAAATAAGCAGTCAAAGGAAATTCCTGACAAATGAGTTCCGGTTAAACGTTCCCAACCCTAAATACCAAAAGAGTAAATAACACAAATAAGAGCTCTCCGTCACTAACTCATAGTGTTACAAATTATATATGTTAAGGAAACATTGTGACTTATGTCAGCAAAAAAATTAAGATTTATTTATTTTTTTTTTTTTTTTTTCTTAAAAATAAAAGTTATGTTTTTAATGAAAAAGCGAGTTGATTAACAAACAAAAGAGCTTTTATTTTAGCAAACACTTATGATTTTGAAAAGTTTTATGACAAAAGAAAAAAATGAAAAATTTCACTTTCATTTTCATTAAGAGTTGAAAGTAAAATTCTTAGGAAATGTATGTATGTATATAGTTAAGAAACTTGAACCGACATTGCATATTTTTCCATTTTTGAATTATACATATATATATAATTATTGTTTTTATTTATAGTTTCGTTTGTGTTGTAGACTGTATACAGATGAAATTTATTTCTAAAAAACTAACGTTTAAATTTTATTACATATATACATATTTTTTTATATATGAAATGCATTACATATTTTTGTGAAAATTTATGCTTTTATAATATAATTCTTCGAAAATATTATTTTATTTATTTAAAACGTATCATAAAATATATTTCTTTATTTCAACATGTTTTTAGCACAATTTTCACGGTTTTTTATTTTTTCGTATATTTTTCACCATAACTTTTGTTAAACAATGTATTTCTAATATTTCCAATGGTTTTTGTGTACTCAATGTTTTGTTTGATAAATTATTTGCTCAGAAACCATGAAATTGGATTTTTTCTTGCATAAGTTTATCGAGAAGAAAATATACAAACACATACATATATACATTTTTATTTTATTGAACAATGCACACGTATTATAAATCTGCCGTCCAAATCAAGATCTTGTTATATGATGTTTTCTGAAATCTTTGAATGGCCAAGTAAGACGTACATCCACATTTCATTTTATTTACTTCTTCTGATCAATTTGAAAAAGTAATTTTACTTTTAGATAATTTAAATTTTACACAGAAATAAATTTATCCTTAGTGTCATCATTAAATAAAAAAATAATGAAAATTCCTTGGAAATTTTACGTCAATAAGCCCTTTGGACCCATATAGAAACTATATGCAATGCAAAAATACTTTCAGAGATGCATAATAAAAAAAAAAACATTTTTTTCTCTATAAAAATTTAGAATTTTGTTAGAATTAAGCTGCAACTATTTATTAAAGTTTTTTATTACAATGTTTTAGACTATTACCAATAGTACAAAAGAGAATAATGATACGATGAAATCCTTAATTTTATTAAATTTCTTTTATTCTGTATTATACCAAGTAATGCCAAAAACTATAAAGTGTATATTATTTGTCCGGTTGAACTTTCGAATATTTGGGAAAATTTTGTGCAATCTGTTAACATTTATACAAACTATGTTCAGACAATTCACATACATACATTATGCATAAATTTTTTATATATTAAAAAAAAAAAAAAAAAAGAATTTTCCTTAGAAAAATTATTATTGCAAATGTAAAAAATATACCATTATTAATTTATTGAGCAAAGTATACAATTTTTGAACTGACCAAGAGCTGTGTATTTTAATAATTTTTTAAATTTATACAAACGAAAAACATATTTTTATAAGTTTTATGGTTTCTGAAGATAAGGTTAGAATATCTGAGATACGGATATCTCAGATACAGAAAGAATAAAGCTTTTCTAACGATTTTCAGTATCGGATGCAGTGTGTTATTTTTTTATTTTATTTTGTCGCTGATATATGCGATACTCAATTTAGTATCAGTGGGATACTGAATTTAGTATCCAAGCTTCTGTAACTGAGGTACTGAATGTGGCATGCATCATATGAAATGTTGGCAAATAATATTTTGTAGATTTTAGTATCTTTTTGATAATTTATAATTTTTCTAGAAATTCTTTGTTCCAAGATTAATTAAAAATTAGAGCAATAAATTTATTATCATAGTGTTAAGCTAATGTCGTACAGCCCACACGGTTTGTTATAGCTCTAGCAGTATATAAATTTTTCGTAATAAATTTATTTAAAAAAAAAAAATTAAAATTTTTTACTTATTTTTTTTTTTTTTTATTTTATTCCACTTGACCAAGTTTAGAAACATCGTATAAGTAAAAATTCAGTTCATTTTACAAACAAAATTAAAAAAAAAAATTACTGAAGGACATTGGAAAAGAAAAAAGCATAAATGAGAATTTTTTTTTCTTTTTCTATATAATAAATGTAGAAAAACTATATTACCAATTTTGAAAAAAAAAAATAAAGTAAAAGATATATTAATAATTTATTTTTGTTTTATTTATAAGTATATATATGTATTACTTTTTGCGACTTCTATTATGCTTATGCACCACAAAATTACCTCAAGAAAAATGAAAATTGGAAAAAAGAATATTTTAATGAAGCTTTAAATAAAGATAGATCTATATAAGAAAAAAAAAAGTTTATTAAGAAAAAAAGCATCAAGAATATAGTAAAGCATAAAAAAAATATTCAACTTTTTTTCTTTCATATAGATCCATCTTTATGTCGAAATTAAAATAAGGTAATTTATTTAATTCACAATAGACATATAAATTTGTTGTATGTAATAATTACATTACAGTGCTTCTAATGTAAGAAAACATAAAAAAACTAAAATAGCGTTCAAAACGATCAGCTACTATTTCGTTACAAGCAGTTCTGGAACGTGAAATACTGCTTCAATCAATCTGTGAAGATCATTTTTGGCGACATATTTATTCAACCTAAAAAAAATTAAATTAAATTTCTAGAAAATCTGCAAAAAATAATAATAATGGGAAGCTTAAACAATAGTCATATCGTTGTTGTTTCTATTCAAGTAGGTTCTATAATGGGTCTGACAGGTTAAATATCATATGAATGAAGCCAGTAAACTAATTATTTTACAAAAAAAAAAAAATCTTGTGAATAATACTAATCGAATTTTTATTCAATTTTTTTTCATAGTATAATAAATTCCATTTTTTGTTTTCTCATTTTTTTTATTAAATACGTATTACCTACAATATTTTATTACACGCAAAGTATCATCAAAACAGTATTATACTTAACTGTCATTCAAAAAATAAAAAAATAAAATAAAACGTAAAAATAAACAATGTTTTTCATTTACTATTAAGCAAAAAAAAAAAAAAAAAAATTCAAAAGAATATGTAGGGTACTACTATAAACTTTATGAGTACGATTTCCTATATTTGTTGAAATTTGATGAGAAAAAAAAGAAACACGGAAACAATAATAGCACGGAATGTTGTCAGTTTTTGGTTTTTTTTATATATATGTACAACCGTGATTTATATTATCCTATAAAATAGTTTTTTGTTTTTTTGCAATTTAAAATATATACACAGTAACATGTTAATGGGATGGAATTGTGTGTGTTTTTTTTTTTTAATAAAGTACATAATTACATCACTTCACGTTAGTATATCTCGGATTATTTCTGCGAAATAATAATATGAATTTTATTGCATATCAAAATTTCTGTATAAATAATAATTAAAAATAATATTGTTAATTTTTAATTTTTTTTTATTATCAATTTTAATTAGATCTGTTTCTAAATTTTTGATATGAAAATTTTTCCTTGCCATTTAGACAGGATGTTTTCGAAAATTAAAATGAAAATTTTTTTTGACTGTGTGTGTATAAAACCAAAAAAATCTTGATTTTAGTCTGGACTAAAAATCTTGCTTAAAATGTTTATTATTTTCTGTCAAAAAAAAAAAAATGGAAAATAAAATTTTTTTAAATAGAAATATGAAAGATAAAAAAATAACTAAATGAAAAACTGAAAACGAAAAAAAATATTTTTGATTTATTTTATTTTTTTAATATAAAATTTAAAATTAAAATCAAAATTTAAATAGTTTTATTAAAAAAAAAGATTTTAATCCAAACTAAAATCTAGATTTTAATCTGGACAGTGAAAATTATTTCGGAAATTTTTACGAAAATACATTCAAAAAAAATCTTCATTTTAATCTTCGAAAACATCCTGTGTAAATGTCAGGTAATTTATAAAATTTTTCGAAATACGCATATAAAATCAGATTTATAACTCTATTTTGGAAAATGAAAAAATTATTAAACAAAACAGATAAAAATCAATTTCTTGCTTATAATGTTTTTACAAAATAATGTTAATTATGAAAATATGAGTTGTGAATATTAGATTCGGCTTTAGAACAAGTTACGCAGATATTTTAACTATACATATCTCTGAATAATTATATAATATGATCCATTTTATATTGTGATATAATTCGCATTGAATTTTCATAATCCTTGAATGAATTTTCATTATGTCTTGTTTTTTGTACAATTAGATAATCCTTTTATTCTTATGTAAGTATATATTGTCAGTTCTATATGCGATTGTCTTTAAAAAGAAATTATATAAGGATTGGGTATATGACAAATACAGTATATTCATAATATTAACATATACTTATTATAGTTTTGTCTATATTCAAAAAAAAAAAAACAAAAAAAAAATAAAATTCTCTTATCATTTCACTTTTGTAATTCCTTTTTATGTACGCAAATTTATTAAAGCAATATTATCATAAAATTTGTATACAAAACATTCCAATGAAGAACTTTGACTTTATATGCTCACACATGTAGTGTTCATAGAGTATACGTATAATATATGCATATATAATTTCAAAAAAACATATACACATAATACTTTTATTTTTGAAAAATATTTGACCTTTTTCCAACATAAAATTTACACAAGAACACCATTTATGTTTGGTTTAAAACAAAAAAAAAGAAAAGCAATTATTATTCTCAAAACAGGACTGTAATTAACCGATATAAATTCTAGTCTAGGAACTAAATTTTTTGCGTTATTATATTCTTAAATAATATATTTTATGTTCTTGTGCCATACTGAAAAAAAAAACAACATGTATATGTATATATATATGATATGAAGCATCTTAACCGGATTATGCAAAAAAAATACGTATGTTTATAGGAAGTTGTTTTCTGCCTTATTTTGAAGTTATTAAAGTTATCATGATATTTAAAAAATAAAATAAAATGATAAATATTTTCCTTTTTCCCTTTATAGCATATTATGTTTTTTGTTATTATTTTAGCATAAATTTTTCTAGCTGCGTGCTTCAAACACTGCAATACTACAAAAGGGATTATTATAAGCAGTTTTGTTAAAAGTTTTACCCAAGAAATTTATTATTTTAATTATGGAATATTTTTTCTTTAAATTGTGGATATTAAAGATTTTTTTGCTTTAAAAATATAATCTCCGTATTGTTAAATTAGAACAGTCTTTATATTGTTGGTGAAAAACTATGTATATTGGAAATTATTCAAAAGTGATAATACAATCAAAGTCTCGTTAAAAGCCAAATTTCTGCTGCATATTGTTGTTTGTTTTGAATATTGAGAATATTATACAGTCATGATTATACTTTGCAAAATAGGACCATAACTTAGTTTTAGCATAATACATACTATTTTTATTTTATTTTATTTTTTTCAAGATTCTAGGTTCACTATTGAAACTTGTACTGTGCATATTTTTAGTTTCACAATTTTCAATAAAAATAAATTATGATTTTAAATTTAAATGAGATTGTTCGTGTATAATACAATATTTAGAAATTCACAAAATTAGAATCTCGCAAAATAAAAGAAAATAAGAATAATTTTATTTAGCTATGCGGAAAATGCCAATTGAATTCAAGTAATGAGGATCTCCAAATAGAAAAATACTTATTGTTCACGGATTAGAAAATATTCATGCGTTGTATTCGAGTATACAAATTCGAGTTTTTGAATATTTTTAAAAGGATCAAAATATTAATATAATCTAAATACACTATAATAATGATCGTTTCTGTACCCGTGATATTAAAATAGTAAATAATGTTTTATTATGTTATTATTACAGAAAATTTTCACATTTTAGGTATTAACGTATATTATAACATTATTTAACATAAATATTAATGTAATAATAACCGTAGAATAAAATAAAATCGGAAATATAAACTGTATTTCATATGATAAAGCGATAAATATACTTATGTAAATGGCATAAAACAAAGAAGAAGCTGTTTTTATAACATAAAATTGAATTTGAAAATAAAAATATTATTATTTGCGAATAAATTTATATTTGCTTAATATTATTATTATTATTATTATTTTGGTTTTACATTAAAATATATTTATTTTCATTTTACCAAAATGATAAATACCAACAATAAGATTTTTTTGAAAAAAAAAAAAAAAAAAAAAACATTATAAATTTTAATATTTATTTGACCTTGTACATAAAAATATTTTTTATTTTATTATTTTTATTTCCTAATTCATACTTTAGTGGTTTGTTTATTACATATATTAAGTATAAGTATGATGGGTGGCAATCCCAACATGTGTGTAAAAAGGATTTAAAGATTTCCCGTATTTTATTAAATTTTTTTTTCAAACATCGAATAATACTTACATCAATTTGTTTAAAATATACGGCACGGATTTTATTTTCAGTATTAGGTTTTTTACTATAGTACATAATATTTTTTGTTTTTTGGTGAAACATATGGTTTCTTTTTTGTTCAAGGAAACGAAATGAAAAGATTTTTAATAAGTTTTATTAAGTGAAAAATTCTTTATGTTTTATAATTTTCTTCAAGGTGTTAAGGGAAATAGTTTATTATAGAATTATAGCTTTTCCGGAATTCAATTACGAAAAAAGTGTCTTCTATATTTGTGGAACCAGATACTTTGTGAAAGAATTGTTTTACATCAAAATAAAAAATATTAAATTTATCAAAATATTAATTTTATTATCACGTAGTCAAGTTATAATAATATTATCAATCATTTGTATATTTAATATTTTTAATTAAATTTATATTGTCATGCAATATTATATGTATATATTCAATGTAACATATATTTATAAATACAAAAATTTATATATACATATGTATTACACTCTTAATTGTCGTAATGTACATTAAATACGTTTTGAAGCGAAAAGAAAAACAAAATTAAGTGTAAAATTAAATCAGACAGTCAATGAAGCAGATCGAAAAAATCTATCAGACGTTAAAAATATAATTTAATAGCAAAAAAAAAAAAAATTAAAAAATTTTAGTTGGATATAGAGAATAAAAAAATATTTAAAGAATAAAATATATTTGGTAAGCCAGAATTAAGTTTTAATAGTATAAGATATATATCAGGGCTGCCCAACCAGGCGATCGCGATCTACCAGTCGATCTCGACACGAATTTGGGTCGATCTTATACTACAGACTAAAAAAGTTAAAAAAAAAAATTTTGTGAACCCAAAATTTTTTAAATAATTGCTAATAAGTGAACAGACTCTTAGGTAAATTATTTTAAATTTTATTTTAATTGCCTATTTTAAGTATGAGAAAACTTCAAAATTACTGAATTCTAGCGATTTATTTCAATTTGACTCAAATTTGTTTGAATATTTTAGTTTCGATTTAGAATTCACGTGACCAACTACTTATTATTATTTTGGTAATTATATTATTTAAATTTTGAATTACTTGTTTTATTGTTTCTGTACAAAGTTTTTTTTAACTTTTCCCAGCCCTAATCGTGAGCGTTGCAAAGAAAACTAAAATCTACCATTATCACGATGAATGAACTTATATTTTTTATTTAATTTTAAATAAAGTTATATTTTTTAATTGATAAATTTTTTAATTGATAATTTACATTTGTTTTGACTTGTTTTGTGTCAATTTTTTCGTATTTTAAATTGAAATGAAATAAACTTAAGTTATACCGATCAAATTTTTTTGTATATGGGTAGATCTCGATGTATTGGATTAAAAAAAGTCGAAATTTAGTACAAAAAGGATGGGCAGGCCTGATTATATATCCTTCAATCTGTTTATTCCTGACTAGGTATAACTATAAAATTATAAAATAATTTTAATCCAAAGATTTGAAAATGTTTAATCAGCATTATATTAGTAATATTCTTAATTTCAGAAAAGTTAAAGAAATATTTCATATCATATTTATAAATTTATTAACTGTTCAATTAATTCGTATACAAATTGATAGATAAAATTGGCACATTGATATCACAAGAAATAATTCCTAATAATCTAATTGTCTCAATTGTTCTAATTGTTGGAATAGATATATAGATTTTATATCCAAATAGCGATATGAAACTTATACATATAATATTTGATTTTTCCGCATAAAACATTATTCGTATAAATTATACATCTTCAAAATCATATTTTCTTAGTTCAATTGGTTACAAAACAGCAGAACGTGAAATTTATTCTATAAGGTAGAATTTTCTCATAATTTGCAGAAAATTTGAGTAAAAAAATATTTCCCTACATAAAAATTCATAATAAAATGTAATTTTGATATTATTATTAAGAAAAATTTGAGTGAAAAATAAATTGTTTCCCCAGCTATAATTTTTTTTTTTTTTTGGGAGTTTTCCGGGTTAAGATTTTTATTTTTGCTGCAAATACAATTTGTTTTGTCTCTTATATTATTTTCGCTTTCGCTGTAAGGAATATTCGCTTTATAAATTTTAAGGTTACGCATTTTTCGTATATATATATATTTTAATAATTTTCAAGGACCAAAATGTTATCCTTTTTTTTTCTTCCCATTTTTCATTTTCTTGCAGAAAATTCATAATTTTTTTTTTTATTAACGAAACACATATCGTTATGCTGAAAGAGGAAACAAAAAAAAAATGCGACTTTTCATAAACCTTAATTGAATTTGAAATTGTCTCTTAATAATGATAATAATACGACTATATGTTTGAAAAAAAAAAAGTCAATACAAATCATTATGTAATATGAGTATGGTAGGTATATACCAAGTAACTTTCAATATATATATTTGATAATGCGATAATTTATGTTTGATAATAAATTGTATATGCTCATTTTATATAATAGAGATTTTTCTTAGTTATTTTATGAATCGATTATGATTTGAAGTTTTTTTTAATAATTTTAAATTTATTTTCAATTATATATAGCTTAAATATCCAGAATAATGGAGCGAACATTCTATAAATCAAAATACATAATATTTTTCTACAATTCTCTTGTAATAGTAAATCTTTATGGAATAATATTTTGTATCTTTTTTCATATATACATAATATCTAAAATTGAATTAAGTAAAATGTTACTATTTAAACTCTGGAATAAATTATAATCCTCTAGTGAATTTTATTTCTTAATTTGACTGAGAGACATTGATTAATTATTATAATGTACAAGAATAACCTGAATTGAATTTTACATAAGTTTCAATCAATATAAGCAGACAATTAAAAAGTAATTTGGGGATTTTCAATGAAAAATAGATTTTATGTATAAAACTGCATAAAAAGTAAGCAATTAATAATTTTGTTGTCAATGGACTGTGTTCGCATTTAAAATAATGAAGTATGTTAAAAGAAAAAAATTAAAGCAAAACATGAGAATTGACAAATATTAAATAGAAAATGACAGCGAAAAAAAAACTTTTCTAGCGATTATATTTTTGTTATACCGTCTGCCTCATCATAATAAAACAATTTTTATGTACATTAGCGAATATATATGAAAAAAAAGTATATTGTGCGTACGCAATAAAAAAAAATGTACATACTCTCAACATAGGCGAATTGAAGTGTTTCTCATAAAAAATATTTTCTTTTTCTGCGCATAAAATTTTTCTACAGAATATTAGAAAATATTGCAAAAAAAAAAAAAAAATAGATTTTCTCTAAAATTTTATTATACTCTCATATTGGATGTTGGAAAAATCTTTGATTTGATTAACTCCAGAATCTCCAGTATCGTATGGACTTTTATGGTGACATCAGGTATTCGGGTTTCTGTTCTACTTTTCTTCTCAATATACGGTTAAGAAAACGAAAACATTTTATTTTTTTTATGTACAGAATTTATTATCAAATTAATATGTACATTGATAGTTTTAAAGGAAATTGTACCAATAAATGATTTTTTTTTTTAATTGTGGGGTAAAATTCATTTCATTATGTAATGGATGAAACATCAGTTCATAGCACACCGCTGAAATTTTAGCTTTAAACTGGGCCATATCTTAAAGTTAAAAGAAATAATTTCTGGTCTCATCTTTGCGTGAATCTTTTAAGACCCGCAAGAAGAATTTGGTTTTTCAAATATTACAAAAATTTCAAATAAATCATTCTTTTTTATTTCAACTATGATAATAACATATATCATTTCTTATGCCGGTGAACATTGTAATAATTTTCCCACAATAAATCTAATAAAACAGGATATATATTCACTTTTACATTTACTACACAATGATGTAATACATTTATACATAATATAAACAAACACATAAAAAATATCATAGGAATTTATGACGAAATACAATCGAAACTGATATGCCCTTATTTTCGATCAACTACTTCAGTTAATAGTTTGTTGAAAATGAAAATTAAATATATTTTGATTGCAAAAAGAAATAAATATATATTTTGAAATATTTTGATAAATGGGATGGGTGTAATTTACATATAATGTAGAATATACATCATGTGAAGTTACAACTAACTAAATTGATTGATTTATTTTCTAATATTCCAGTTTTTAGTCACATTTGGTGATAAATAATTAAAATAAAATATCAAAATAAATCTTTGTAATTATTGTGTATGTCACTTTTATGCTTTCCATTCCAGCTGCAGATAGGTATGTTGCAAAAAGGTTTCAAAAATAATTTTCGATATTTGAATATCTGAAATTTGAAAAAGTTTTAAAGTTTTAAGTTAAAAATATTTTATAGTGGAAAATTCAGCATACTTAGCATAAAATAATTTATACTTCCATCTCTTTGGTCGAAGGTTTTTTTGACCAAAAAATGCGATAAATATTCATGAAAAACTTGGTTTTTATATTCTTCTAAAGCAAAAAAAAATCTCTATTAAATGTTAAATGTCCTTATAAAAGAGTAAAGTGTATCTAGATATTTTACATAAAAATCTGGTTTTGGTAAAAATGCAATTAAAATTTTTATCTACGAGTATATAGTTATTTTTATAAAAATTTTGAAACTATTTGCTTTGTTGATAAAAATAAAAGAGACTATTGAAACTTTGACAAATTATTTATATTTTTGTGTATATATGCTTTGATGTGATTCCACTTCTGTTTTAAGAGTATGTGTAGTATGTTTTTTTTTTTTTCAAAAATATTATAAAATATTTTTGATGGAAAAATTAATGTTACAAGGACACAAACTGACAAACAATATACAATATGCAAATGTTTCTGTGAAATAACAAATCACAGATTTAGAATAAAATATTTTCTTTATTGGCATTTTATTTTATTTTAAATTATAGACATTTATCTTTTAAAAATTTCATATGTGTGAAAATAAAATCAAGAAAATAAGATTTGTTGTCGCGTTTTATTTTTTCACTTTAGTGGCAGGAAATTTTGAAAAGAATAATATTATTTTTCTCAACAAAATCTTTTCCATATAAAATAATCGAGAATAATATTTGCATTTTGATTTTGTAGCACTTATACTTGAATTTATTTTACACATATATAAAAACATTCATCTGTGCCTGATTTCATATATACAATTATTTTTATTTATCTTTTAAGTGTCCTTTTTACCAAAAAAAAAAACCAAAGATAAGAAAATGAAACCCATCCTAGGATCCTGTATTGTTATTTTGATTGACGTTAACAGTTTTTGATGAATCGGTTTTATTATTTATTTGAATTTCTTTTATTGGCAAAACAAAAAAAAAAATTGACAAATAAAATTTCTTGAAAGGGCTAAATTTGTATTTCACACAAAAAAAAAAGATTCTTTTTATTTAATTTTGTTTTTGTTGTTATCAAATTTACTGAGTTCACGACACGACTAAATAAAAACGACAGAAAATATTTTAACAGCTTGAAATAAATATGTTTGGAAATGAAGAGTTAAATAAAAAAAAAAATCTTACATTTTCAAGTTTTTGTTTTACAGTTTGTATAAAAAAATATATATGTATAATACATAAAGAATATTGTTAGTTTCATAATTTTGTAATTAAATATAATTTTCATGATATCTTTTATTACCATAGTTCTGTTCTGGAGGAAATCGGCTTTAATGATATTGTCCTTGACTTGAGTTGGAAGATCTTTTGGCTTTCATCTTTTTAAATCCTTAAAATGCTGCACAAAAATAGTCCTTCTAATTCTAGTCAAAACAGTCTTCAATTTGTATAAAATTTTGTCAATACTTCTCAATTTTTATATATTTTGCTCAATAAAATTAAAATATCCTTTCTTACAAGACATGTGAAGGCTTTGAGAAGTCAGTATATCGCTACCTAAGAATTATATATGCCAATTTTTGTTCAAAAATGAGTTATACATGAAAAGTTGACTAAAAACTTGGAATTAGAGTTGACTAAAAACTTGGAATTAATTATATAAAAATTAAGACTCTAAAAGGTACAAAACAATATTGCTTCTCTTGCAAAATTTCGAAGAAGGCGTATACGCGTTTATAATTTTTAGATAATAGCAATATGATTGATTTTCTTTTATACGTTATTTAAGACCTAACTATATTTTATTTCATTTTTAATTATTTTTTTTTCAAAATTTATTATTATGAAATAAATAGACGACAATATTTTGTTTTCTATTTAATCTTTAATTTTCTATAAGAAATTTATGATTTTTTTTTTCATTTTCATCAAATACAATATAAAAAAGAAATTGTATATATTTAACATTATGGGTGGTCTATCATTTATTTTCTTAAAGTGTTATGAATTTTTTTTTTCGTAAATATACCTTTCATATAATATTAAATATGTATTATGTATATTATTTTGTCTGATTTTTGTCCTATATTTCAATAGATTGGTTACCCGCAGAGAAAGAAAATAAATAAAAATAAGTTAAAGTTTTTCTTTTCGACTGTGTAGGTATATATTTATATACAATTATTGTTTATGTTTTTATACCAAGCATAGCATAATATTATACAATTTTAGGTAGACAGTTTAAGACCAAAAATAAATTAATATTAGATATATATATTTATACTAAAATTAATAGTATTTTTGAAAACTAGATCTATTATATATACATAATAATAATTCTGGTCATTTCGAATATTTAACATAAATACAAAGAATTATAAATTACATTAAATTTCTATTAACTAAATGAAATTTATTAAATAAATAAGTAATTTTCATTTTTCATATTACTTGTAGTTAATATCATGAGTCGCTGGTAAATTATAGGCTTAAAAATTGAAATGTGGTTGAACAAAAATATTTTTATTTATTTCTTGTTTAAGCTATAAAATTTTCCAGAACATTTTTTCAAGAAGAACAAATATTGCTAAAAATCTGTTTAACAGAAAACCGACATTTGAAGTTCTGTCAAAGTGTCAAAGAGAATGATTTTGATCGTCATCTTGTCTTAATTTTATTCATGTAAGGCTGACAAGAGTATAATGTTTAAGTTAAAACAAAATAAATAATACAATAATTTTGTTTAATTTGTTTAAGGATATTAAAATGAGATTAATGAATTTATCTTTTTTTTTTGTTTTTTTTTTGTATAAAAAGTAAAAACAATTATTACTTAACAAAGAATAAATTTTTTGACAAAAAATTCAAATTAACAAGTTTCGAAAGAAGTATTAATTTTGTTTTTTTTTTCTTATAAATAATAAAAATTCTAAACACGTTTAAGTTTGACCTTGGTCTTTTGAAGGAAAATTTTATTTTCATGAAATAAAACTTCTTAATAATTCTTCTTTATTTATTTATATTTTTTGAAATTTCCATAATTTTTTTTTTACAAAACTTTTTTTTTTTGTAAGTTTTAGAGACTTTTATAATTGGATGGGTTAGTTAGAGAAGGAATTGTTTAAGTATAGATTTTTTTTTTTAAATATCACCTATTTTTTTAATGTAAACTTAATTATTAAATATTATTATTTAAAGATAAACAAGTTAAAATTGATAGGTCGATTTTTGGCGGTCAAAATATTTTTGACAAATCTTTCCAGCGCTTATTTAATATCAATAAATTTATTATAATTCGATTCGAGTTCAAGTGAGTCATTGATTTGAATATTTTAGAGGAATATAATTTGCGGGTACCTAAATGTTTGTTTGAGTTGGGTCCAGTAATGAGTATTAGTGAAAATTAAAGTATTTTTTGATGAAATTATGCTTTCTGAGAAAGCTAAATACGTGCTGCTAAAATAAAAGCAATAATATAATAATCTTTTTGTTTTCTAAAATAAAAAAATTACAAAAGATTTTAATAATGACACATAACAAAACCAACATAAACATTTATCCTCTATATAGTTACATTTATATACCAAAAATACTTATATATTATAACTATCATTTCAAAAAGATTCAACGAATTTAAAGTAAAATATCTGTGATTTATGGGCTCATATTATATAGAGCACTGGTGGTATTTTATTTAAATAAAAAAATAAATAAATAAAATGAAAATAAAAGAGATTAACCATTAATCCGTTTTTGGTTGTACCACTTTTCATTTTTTTATAATTTTTCATTGAATATTAAATATCGTCGCGACCACACAACATTTTAATTCATGCAAAAAATTATTTTAATCATGATAGAATTTATTTTGTTGTCAGTTTTTCGTTTTATGTTTTTGTGAGTGCAAATTTTTATATTCAAAAATTTTTCATTTTGAGTTTAAATTTATTAATTTTGACTTAATGAGAATAAAAATTGAAATAAGGGTATTGATTTAGTGCTTTATACATTTATGAACATTAAGTTATGTAAATCATGTAACTATATAATTTCAAAGTTATGTTTCAAGCACGATTTTGTATTTTTGAGTTTTAGATAAGAAAAAAAACCTTACAAATGCTTTCTTTTGAAAATGTTTCGAATTTCTTCTTATTTATTTTAAAAAATTATTTTGTTGGGGATTTTTATTGCAATCGATGTAAAAACAGAACAAAAAAATTTCTACCGAATTATACATTACATAATTTCTTAAATTTAAGTGAAAAAGCATATTTAAATAATTTTTACGCGGTTTTAATTTACCATCATTAATAACGTAAAAAAAAATTATTTTTTTAATATAATAATAATTTGTCAATAATAATTTTTTATTTTATTTTTTTAAATGTAAATTTCAATATACCATCAATCATTATAATAAATATGTAATTGAATGAAAATTAAGGAAAATTATTGAGGATATTATATTCCGGGCTTTTATTAATGAAATAAATATTAAAATAATATTCGATTTTTTTTCTTTTTTATTACGATATTAATAAGTCAGGATCATAAAAAAAAAAAATTATGCAAAAAATTTGTATAATTTCATATGTATTCATATTTTTACGCAGAAATTATCATTAAACAAACAATTCGTGGAACGTTAATTATATCTTCAATATAGTGCAAGGAGTATCTGAATTTTATGAATTATAAATTTTTATAAGACTTTATTAATTAATTATGTCTACAATTCTTTTTCTTAATGTTTTCCACATAGTATTAATAGATAGTATTAACTTGAAATTGATCAGGCAAATACTTTTATTTATTTATTTATTTCTCAATTCAGTCTAAATTTAAAACAAAATAATATTACATCATGTTTTTTATATTCTTCTTCTCATTCGATACTATTTATAAATTTAACCTTTTTAGATTATCTAAAAGGCGAAAACAAAATAAAATAAAAAAAAAATTAACATAATTTAACAATTTATTCCTTCTGCTGCTGATCCTATTTTCTTATGTCTGTTGTTAATAGAAACAATAATCCTTGGGCAGTTAAGATGGTCAGTTACCCAATATTATTATTATTATTATTATTTGTTTTTTTTTTAAATATTATTAAATTTTTAATTAAAGCTTTAAGAAAGTCAATAACAATTCTTTATACTTTGAATTAAGGAGTATACCTAAATTATTATAAGAAAGATTGAGATTGAGATATGGAAAAAAAAGCAATGTAGCTCTGAAATAATCTGAGTAATATTATAACTTGTTCGGAGGCAACAAACTTTCATAAGTTATTCTGATCACAAAAGTGATTAACTTTCTATTTTTGTACCATCTTGCCTACGCTATACTCAATTGTATAATTAAATTATTTTTTTTTGTATATGTTGAAGTGGGTAGAAATTTCTATTTGCAGCATAGATACAATTTAACTTCTTAGAAACACATAAAACATTATTTCATATTTTTGTTAATTAATTTTGTTATAATTGTTGAAGAATATACCATGCAATGAATTAATTTTATGCTATTTAAAATGAATTTGAGCTTTTTAAAAAAAAATTTTTTTATTTCATTATTTAATAATTTAATTATTATATAAATATACATTTATATTTAAAATACTTAACAATTAAGTAGAATTCAAGGAACATAACACACAGCATTTGAAAATCATATGTGCACATAATTGCATTATAGTTTAATGCACAAAATGAAAGGTAAACATAGAGAAATATATGTAAATGAAAAAAAGAAATATTTAAGAAAAATTACTAAGCGTAATTTGAATAATACATAATATATATATATATATATAATATGTATATTATAGTTAGACATTATGCATGAACGTTTAATAATATACGGTAATTATATTCTCCAGTTAATGCTAGGTTCCTTGAAAATTTTACAGGTACCTACATACTATGTAGATTTTAATTCAATGATTTTTACCTCGTTGTTTTCATTTCAATGATTTTTTATCTAAAAATTAGATACCTACACATATCTGAATATTAAAATTTTCATTAATTTTCATTAAAAAGAAAATTTGGGAAAAAATTCAATTATTTTTCTATATTAAAAACACAAAAGTATAATTCAAATTAATTTTATGGAATGAAAATAAAATAGTATATATTGAAGTTTAGCTTGATAATAAATTTTCATTCGGCATGATAGGCTATTGAGCAGTTGTAGCTAATGATAACATATACAATAAGTGAATACTAATTTTTTGTTAATTTTATTCGATTTTTTTATTGATACTAAATAGTTTTATTTTAAATTTTTTTAAACCGGAGGTTGTCATTCTTAAGTACGTATATTAATTTAGTTCGCTGCGTTTACTAAATTTTTCAGATTTTCTTTTATGTTCCTAAGCTACTTGTAGAGGATATCGTGATTTTGAAATTAATATTAATAAACGTAATTTTGAAATTAATATAAATAAAATGAATACAATAGTTTGATTTAAATTTAAATTGTTTGCAGTTGTTAAAGAAAATTTTCTCAAAACATTCACACTCCGAATAATGTACTTATGTTTATGAACATTTCTATCAATCTAAAATAAAATATATATATATATATAAATACTTGTCACATGTACAAAACATAAGATTTTTAGTTTTTTGATATTTCTGCAAAACAATTTCTCTGTTGCCGATTTATTCATGCAAATATTTTTAAAGGCACACACACATACAAAATACAATTAAGATTAGTACTCAGACAATTATTTATTTGAATTTTTAATTAAAATAAAATTATACATTTAATTAATGTATTTGCATTTCGGTTTTCTCTTTTTTTTTTCTTTTCGTAGTTCCTTCTATAAAAAATTTCTAAAACAAATTCACATATAAAGATTTTTTAAATAGTGAAACATTTATGTCGTTATATAGTTTAAAAATTATAATCGCAATGTAGATTTTTATAATTCATGAAACAAACAAATTAAAAAAAATAAAGGACTTTAATGCAATGCAAGAACATTTTCTAACACTTCAATTCTTAACTTGCAACTTTCGACGTTAAATTGTACTCGATAAATATTTGTGACAGTTTCTATACACAAAATAAGTTTTAGATTATATATAAATGCACATAATATGTGATTTGGTTTCTTTTTAGACAAAATAAAATAAAGTTGAATTATTGTCAATTATCCTTATACAGAATATACTAATAAGAATGTTCTCAGCTGGCCAAAAAAAAAAAAAATTAAGATATTGGAACAAATTATGTACATTTTATGTAGTAATAAAAAAAAACTTCGAAAATTCCTGAATGTGTCAAAGTTAACTGCATTTCTTTTCTTCCTTGTAAGTACAGAATAAATATCAATTTTTTTTCATACTATTAGACTAGTTGACCAGTATTAATTTTTTTTTGTATCATTTTGTAAGAATTTAAATAAGTTTTCTTTTAGTGTCTCATCCTTTTTACAAGATAAAAAACTTTTTCTTAATAAAATAAGTAGTATGTGTATATGTTATGCGGTATATACGAGGATAATGTTTTGTACAGAAGTTTTTAATTCTTGTTAATTTTTAATTTAACCTTGATGTGAATCATATTTATTTTCTTCCCGTAACATAATCTCTTGCGGATATTATGTTGCTTGCATTTTTTCTGTAAATTTATTTGGCTCTTAATTTCATGATATTTATTATATATATAGAAATAAAGTTATAAACTCATTATCGAAAAGGTTTAATGATAATGATAATAAGGTGGTTCAATAAAATTCACTTTATTTTGAAATTGTCAAATAAAGAAACTGAATAAAGAAACTGATTGACGAAGATATCTAATTATAAATTATTTTTAATATACTGTAATATATTTTATTTTAATTCAGCCAAAGACAGTACTTAGTACAAGTTAAAATATGACCTAATTTTATTGCAGAGTATGAAATTTATAGGCACAACTTATATCTATAAATTTTTTTTTATATATAATATTATTAATTTTAAAGTAAAAAATATTCTTTAAATAAAAAAATGCTAAATATATAATGCTAGTTAAAATCATAAATGATAGAAAAACCAGTTTGTCGATTAAGGGTTAAAGAAAAAACAGTAGAAAATAATTTTTTTTTGTTAAGAAAGTTTCAAAAACTCTATTAAAAAGTTTCCTATTTTAGAAAGAAAATGTAAAGAATTTTTAATAACAAAGCCTTATTTATTATTAAAAAAAAAAAAAATAAATAAAAAAAAAATAAAAATAAAAAAGAAACAAAAATTCAAATATTTTTTAATATCTTTTTGATCATCAGAAAATATTTTTAATTAAAAAATTTCAGAAACAAATGCTTATTTTTGGGGTATTGTTTAAATATTTATATTTTATTAGTTATTTTTTTTTATTTTATTTTTTGGTATTATTTAGAATTTCTGGAAATAAACATTGGGTACCAAAAAAAAAAAAAAAAAAGAAGAAAAACAAAACAAAAAAGGAGTTAAAATTATTTTCCTATTCAATTTAAGGAAAAAATAAATTAGAAACAAAAACAAAAAAAAATAAAATAAAATAAATGAAAACTAAATGAAAAATTAAATATCGATTTTGGGAAAAATAATAGCAATAATTTGTTAAATCTTTTATTTTATTTTTTTTTATTCAAGAAAAAAATAAAAAAAATACAAAAATAAATTAAAATAAATTATAATAAATACTTTTTTTGTTGTTTTTTTTTATTATTATGGGATTCAATTTATCACCAATAACGATGCGATGGTCATTATTGATTGAATGTGTGGCTAAAGATTAGTATTTTTTTTATAAAATTTTCAATGAATTATTTTTTTTTTATATAAGAATATCGAAATTATATCATTCCGCTCTAATACTAATCATGAACATTGTTCAAAATAATTTAGTATTTTAAGAACATTTAGTAAACAAAACAAATTGCGCGGGAAAACTAACATTCTTTTCTTGAAATTGCACGTTTGCGTTTTCGAGTATATTGTTCAAATAACTTAAAATATAAGCTTTTTAATGCCATTGGAAGTAGGCTTTTTAATGCCAGTTGAAAGTCAATTTAATGTAGATAATATATGTACTTTTAATTTTGACGCTGCGATGACTGGAACTGCAAAGAAATCGTATTTGAAAGTTAACAGTGCAAAAATGCATATTTTTGCAAAATTTTTTTTTTTAAATTTTACCCTGTTTTTAGCTTTTAAGACGATTTTTGGCACTTTCTGTCATCGCAATTTCAAAATTCACTACTAACTAGATTAAATTGCCTTTCAAATAGCAATACTAGAACTTCTGTACCGACCCGGTATTAAAAAGTTTCCACTTGAATAGGGCCATCAAATTTCAAATATAATAAAAATGAAAATAGATGAAATAAAATATCATTGGGCCGGAAATGAGTTGAAAAACATAAAAATAATTTTCTATTCTTATAGATAATATTGTTTTTGTAGACAAAAATCAGCCGACAAAAAGCTTTAATTTAGATAACTCAGTATTAATAACTTAAATAAAATATGACACAAAAAAAAATATTGCGCCCACATAAAAAAATAAAATGATATAAAGTTGTATGTACAACCTCAAAACGCCCATGATAAAATTTAGTCTTCCTAATACATGATATTCTAATATCGATAAGGTATATAAAAAAATATATTCTAAATTTGGCAAAACTTCCTTGTTATATATAAATTAGGCCAAATTCTTAATAAATATTAAGGCATACTTTTATAACATTTTAGGTGATTTTTGATATCTTTAAGAAATTTATTTATTTTTAGGCACCAGACATTTCTCTATACTCAAAAATATTTTAAAAATTTATTATTCAATCTAGTCGTATAGTATAGTATAGCAGTCAGTATAGGTATAATTTCTTTTGGTTTATTTTATTTCAATTTTGCTTCTTTTTTTTTTGTTTTATTTTTGTGAATAAAATGATTCATTTTTCTCTTCTTAATAATATAATAAGACGAAATTTTCTACTTATTTTCTTATTTCGTTGTTTACACTCTTTATTTTTTTGTTGTTGTCTTCAATTTTCAGGAAAATGCAAAAGAAATTTTTTTTTAAATTAATTCTCATGAAGGACAACAGCCAAGTTGTATATATACAGTTTTGCATATAATTTTAAATCTTGTGAAAATGAACTTCAATTGTAAAAAAAAACAGAGGGTTGTTGGCATGAGCAATGTTCCCTGGATTTTGAGTCTTAATTCCGTAGCAACATTAATAAGTTATAAATAAGGATATTATTTAAGCGAAGCATATAACCATTTTCTGTTAATCTGTTATTTATTAATTCTATTGCCTGAAGAATTTTTGTTAGGAATTCGATTTTGAACTGTAATTAATAAAATTCTCTGTGTACAAAAATGAAGTTAGCACAATCAATTTTCGTTGTATTGCAAATTTTTTATTGATATTTGTATAAAATAAGCATTATATGTATATAAAAAGGATTTGTTATAGGAATATTTCTTGCCGACATCATCCACATAGATGTAGAGATGGTATATATACATATATAAATATATATATAATAGACACAATAGTAAAACCACTTAAATTCCAATTTCAGTCGATTCAAGAAGAAAAAAACAAAATTTAATTTTTTTTTTTTCTTCTAGTTTTCTTGATGGTAAAATGATTGTTATATAAAATTAAAATCTTCCAAAGATACGGTTGAATAGAAATGAGGGTTACGATATGAAAAAAACAAAAAAAACAAAAATAAATATAAAAAAAAAACAAATAGATATATTGTGAACTTTTCATAAAAAAAAAAAAAGAAGAAGAAAAACCCTGGAGGTTTTCTTAAAAAATAGACATTTTTATTGTTATGTATCTTTTTTTTAAAAAATTTGCAGAAACTCATCTTTAAATTAATTAAATTGTTTTCTTTTTTAAAGTACTGTTCATCATGTCTCTCTATAAAAGCCAGATTAGTTAAGGTAAAGAAAATATTTGAAATTGTAAATTAAATGAATATCTATATCTTTTTTTTTTGCTTCTGAAGTTTTGAATGATTTTTAAACAAAATAATTTATTTTTCATCATTCTCAATTTTTTTCTAGACATAATAAATATTATATATTTTTTTCATGATACTTGTATAGAAAAGGAATAAATTTTAATAAAGCATTTATGACTGAGGAGATGAAAATTATTAATAAAATATTAAAAGCCATTTAGATAAAGGTTTATGATTGTGATGACATTAAAATATTGACATAGTAACAAATGTATTTAGAGACTAAGATTAATCAAGGAGAGCAAGGAGCAAATCGACGGACAATTATATACTAGAAAACAGTTTTTTCTAAAGTGAAGATTTTTCATAACTTATTTATGTCATAAATAATAAATTTTTTTTTCTGCAAAAGTCTTAAATAACCTTTTGATATGGAGTTTAGTGTAAACCTTTTGTAGCCATTAGTTTTAACATTTTTTAATTTTTACGTCTATTTTAGTTAAAACTGATGAATTCCAAGATTTAATCTACAAAATAATTATACATTGATTAAAAAAAAAATCTATCAAATACAGAAATTCAAATCTTTATCTTATATATTCAATGTTAAATTTATGTTAAATTTCAACTATGCAAAATGTTGGAATCAATGAACTCTCCCTCTGTCTCTCTCAAAGAAATACTCAAATCAACTGTCAGTAATGAGATTTAATATTTGAAATTGTATGATGCATAATCGTAAACGTCAACAATAACTTTTTATTACCCACACACACAAAGAAAGTTGAAGGAAAAGTTGATAAGGTCTTAAAAAGGTTTCATCATGTTTTGTTATAAAATGAAAATCTTTTTGAAAAATAAAAAATAAAAAAAATTTATTAATTTTTTATTATATCCTTCTTTGTTCTGGTAATAGTTTTTTATGGGTGCGCAAATAATACCAAGAAAAAATAAAGCAACAAAACTTTACAAAACTTTACAAAACAAAGTTATATAAGATTTAAAAATTTTGTGGAAAATTAGGAAAAAAAAAAAAAAAGGAATTTTATATTATGTAGGTATGTACATATATTATGTATATAGGATATATGTATATTTATATCTTTTATTAAAAAAAAAAAAATTTTTTTCTCCAGAAGATAAACAAAACTTTTGTAATTTATTAAAAAAAAAACAAAAAAAAAAACATTTATTTGTTTTGAGTCCTTTTATGTTTGTTGACCTTATGTGTTTTTTTTTCATGTTTCCAAAAAATGTATTTAAACAATAAAATTAAAACGTGAAATTTAAACAAAAATTTTGTGGGCTTTTTTAAATTTTTGCCAACATAAAAATTTATTTTTATTTTTTATGAAATTTTGTATTGAGTAAAGAAAAAAAGTCTTGAGACCGTTGTGGTTGATGATGATGATGATGATGATAGTCAAGTACTTTAATTTAGGAATTTTTGTTTTTCTTTGTTACTAATTTTTCGAATGAATTATGAAATGAAAAATCTTAGGAAAATATATTAATGATTCTAACCATAGTCGAAAAATACATATTTCGTATGTAATATAGAGTTGGAGGTTGTAGCTGTGCCAATGAGCCGAATAATTCTACAATAAAATTTTTAATAAGGTTGATGTTAGGACGGCGTTTTATATACTTATATACTTACTTCAATATTCACCAATTTCACTCAAAGAATTATTTATCTTCACTCAAAAGAGATAAATCTCAGCCACATTCATATTATTTTAGAAAAAATATAATCAATTTGATGCCAATTTTCATATGTAGCAAATAAAATTAATATGACAATTAGAACACTTTACCCACTCATTAACAGAAAATCAAAATTAAATTCGCACAATAAAATCCTAATTTTTAAAGTTATTTTCCAAGCATTCATGCTGTATGCAGCTCCAGTTTGGCAAAGTGCTGCCAAATGTCACATAAAGAAATTACAAACTCAACAAAATAAAGTTTTGAAAATGTTGTTGAACCTGCCTTGGCATTTCTCTACCAAAACTCTACAAAAACTAACCAAGTCAAAAACAATTAATGAAAAAATAAATGAAATATCATTAAAATTCCAAGCTAGATGTAACTATTCTGAAAATAATATCATAAGAAACCTATACCCTAGCTAGAAAAGAACTAAATATGAAAATATAAATTTGTAATTTTTAATAACATTAGTTCAAGTTTTAAAATCTAAGAACTTAGTTTAGGTTTTATTTTTGAATAAAAATTAGGTAAATAAGGTTTTTTTTTTTTTAATTTTCCTTAGAAAAAATATTGTAATTTTAAATAGTACGAAAAATATTATAGCTGTACAGAACAATTTAGAATCTAAACTTCTAAGTATAAGAGATTGTAATGTATAATGTTGAAATGAGAAATAAATTGAATTGAATTGAAATTGAATAATCAATTTGATCAAGAATTGAACCGGGAAAAAATTTTGCGATCTACATATATATAGAAATTATTTATGTAATTTTTTTCACTCCATTATTCTTCTAAATCTCTTAGATAAAAAGGTAAAGTTCATTATAATGTTATTAAAAATACATAAAAGTAATAAATGTTATTTTGTTTTTACTTTAATTACTAAACAATGCTCATATAAAATAATAAAAATAATAATAATAATAATAATGAACCTTTTCTATCAAATTTTCCAAATGATAAGAAATTTATATTAAAAAATATAATAATAATAATAATAAAAAATATTATTTCTTCTTTTTTTTTATACACTAAATAAAAAGGACAGAAAATAAAAAGCCTCGGAGTAAAATAAGAATTTGACCCATTTTCTTTTTGAAACTTTTATTTAAGAAAAATAAAAAAAATAAATTTTGTGCAATTTTATGTCCTTCCTTTAATCGCACTAAATTTCTATACTACTGCAAACTTATACACGCCAATGGATTAAACAAAAATAAAAAGTAAAAAACACAAAGTGGCAGATTTTGCATTAAAAAATGACACAACAATTATTTCAAAGTCTTAAAAAACTACGGACAATAATTTTGTCTTTGTTATTTTCACTTTAGTTTATATATAGCAAAAAATAAAAGAAAATTCATTTTATAGTTGGGAAATAAGAGAAAGACTCAATTGTTTTTGTTCATTTCTGCAATTCTATGAAACTTTCACTTTCTTTTTTAATTGTGTGTGCAATCATAAGTTTTAGAACGTTAGATATTTTTTTTTTGTTATAAAAGATATAGAAGGAAACTAAACTACAGTATAGAATTAGGTTTAGGTTATTTCATTATTGCAAAAACCTAAATTTGAAGTTGAAGGTGTATGTTTTTCGCACAAATATTTTTTTTATAAATGTCGATTAAACTATTTATTTGAAATTGCTAGTTGTATGTGCAACAAAAACATAATATTGTGTAAAATCCTGTCGTCGTATACAACATGAAATATATAAATTAAGAATATAATAGATTTTATGATTTGTATTTTGCTTTTGGCGCACTTCTTTCAAAACAAATTTTGACATAATGTTTATACTGAAAAACATGCAGATAGCTGTTGCAGCCATTATTTCTGTATATTTCTAGATATTAAGGTCAAATGGATAACTTTAGCAAGACTAATTATTTGACAAAGCAAGAAAAAATATACATATATAACTAAGCTAAAAAAATATACATATATAACTAATAACATAACTAATAAAGGATGACTTTTCATTCGAAGTTGATAAAAAAAATTGTTATTTCTGTACATAAATATAATTATACAACATAATAAAATTATTCAAAAAATCACAAATTCAAAGAAAATTCTTCACTAAGCCCATTCTTTTCAATTTCTAATTTATATAATATAATATAGTATCCGTATTATAGAGAAAAAAAAATAGGTCCACTTCTGTATCATCACTTCCTTTCGGGCAAAAAAATCTCGTCGCTATACACAAAGAACATAAAAATTTACTTTATAAGATATGTTTATGTAATTTACAACTACAACAAGATGATTAAAATATTGTGCAATGATTTTGACCAAAAATATTTGTCCGGTTTAATAAAGAGAGAGAGATATTGGTTTCTAAACGCTTCAAAGTTTGAACAAACATTTGAAGTTTTAAACATTATTAAAACACAGTTCAAACTTTTTTGTTAAATCGTTTATAGGCGTTTATTGTAAATTCTTGTTTCCTATGAAGTTATATAGAAGTTAGTTCCAAATCGTGACATTTTATTTCTAATTTCCGAGACCGGATAATAAAAAACTAATCCAACTCACAACTATGCTCTAATTCAAACTACACTCAAACTATCAGAATACGACACAATTTTTCTAGCATTTAATAATGAGTTTTGATGTGTAACGAATGTTTTTATGTTCAATCATATCAAGTTTTTTTTTTTTTAATTTAATTTTCATTCACAAAAAAAAAGGATTCTTTTTCATTTCAAGAGAAAAGTAAATAATTTGAATTGAATATTGATTTTATCAATTCAAATAAAAATTTTATTAGGTAGCCTTTCAAATGAAAGAAAAATGTGAATCAAAATTTTTGTGCAAATTTGTGGTAATCAGATTTATCATTCAAGGTAGATTCAACCAAATATATGTACAAGATAAATTTTATGTATAGGAATTTATTTTCTTTTTTTTCACTATATTAATGGGAGGAAAAACAAATTGTTAAGTAACTGATTTTACACTACTTAGGTATGCTCTTTTATGGAATTCAAAATAAATGTACTGAATCTAAACAAAAGAATAATTATTGTAAAATATGGTTCTAATATCAGAACTAATTTAAGACGTTCTTAATAGTCGATTTCTAGAACATTTTTGTGCAAAAACAGTCTTAGGCCTGAAAAACTAAAAAGCCAAAAAAGAAACAATCGTTTACAAAATTTATATTTAAAAAACTGTGGAACGTATTTTTCAAGAGAACAAAAACACCCCTGAAGGCCTCCAAACTTTACGTAAACGAATATAAATTTTAAATTCACATAATTGCTAAGTAGCCCCTTTTACACACTTTTTTTCTAATAACAAGTGAAATTTTCTGATAAATTGAAAATAAATAAAAAAAATTAAATTGAAAAATTAAAATTCAATTTTATTCAATTAAAATTTGAACTCGTAGAAGCCGTATTATATAATATACAAAAAAATATATATATAATGTATAAATATATATTATTCAAAATGAGAAAATATTACCAAATATAATTTTCTGTTAAATTTTTTTTTTGTTCAAATTAAAAAAAAATATCTATAATGTTGGCGCCTTGTATAGAAAATAACAAATAAATAAAAAGTTATTGGCTTCGCAGGCTGTGTAATGGTTTGTTTTTACAAAAGACTTGAAATATAAAAATGAATATAAAAATAAAATAAACATAAACAAAATTTTAACTAAATTAAAACTAACTCGTGTCGGATTGAATTATAGAAAAATAAATATCATTCGATACTGTTCTTAATAGATAATAAACATGAGATACATAATATGTTCAAAACATGTTAATGAAAAGTCTATTTTATATGTAATCAATAAAGTCAATTACTCTGATGAATTCTAAGCTCGATTCCAGGACGAAACAATTCAAAAAACTTTCAGTAATTTCAAGTAAAAGTATATTCTCAAATAATAAATAAGCCAATAGATATCATAAGTTTCCTGTGTGAATATAAATAATTTCTTACAATTCACATTATTATCTATACAATTCTACAAATAAATTTTTAAATAAAAAGGTAAAGAACATTTTTTTATTATTAGAGTGTTAAAAAAAAACCCTCTTCAAATTTTCCATTTTTAATTAAAACAACACCAGCACCTAATTAAGTTATAAGAAACTCATAGGTACGATTATTTTTATATTTAACAGATATTAAAACTACATAATAAAATGTTCGGAACATTCTAGGAATGCCATTAGCAATACTTTTTCATTTCAATGTTTTGTTTAAAGTGGAAGAAGGAGTTATTTTTATGTTGCCTTAATATATAATGTATGTATAAACATAAATGAAACAGTCTGCAAAAAAAAAAAACAAGATATTATCATGGTAATATGGCTTCCTTTTTGGGGCATTGTTGCGTTGCAAACATTTTATTGAAAAAGAACAGAACATACGGAATAAATTTCTAGGGGCAACTTAAAATAAAAAATTATTTTTATTTTTTTTTGAATTATTATGTAAATTTGAATGATAAAAAGGCTTTTTGATATTGAATTAAATACATTGCGAAATTCTAATATATTATGTTTTCCAATGTAGATAAAATATATGGAATACAGGTAAGATTTTTTTTTCATAGAGGCATATAATAGAAGATATAAACTTAGAAGAATCCCTCCTACAGATAATTATGCTATAGAATAGAATATACTTTATTTTACGAATTTTACGAATTTTAGAATGTGGTGCCTACGAGCTCTATAAGTTAAATGACGAAGAAGGGCACTTTACTAATTTACATATAAAGTAATTTCTGAACGAACTTTTTTAACTTATATAAAAATTATTTTTATTTTTTATTAAATAAAAATTTTTTCTTTCACAAAATACATAGTTATCACAAATTTAGGTTAATCTTTATTTTTGAGCCGTCCATTAATTAACTAGACTTTTTTACTTTAATTTCAGTTTGGAAACAGGCAATAATATTTTCACCATTATCTTCTAAACCAATTTCAATAGTTGCACTAATTTCTGGATAAATATTGGCAATTGGAAAATTAAATTGATAAGTTGCATCTTCGCCTGTAGATAATGGACATTCTTGGTCATTTAATAGATTTGTGCACACATCAGCAATATCATCGGGTAACGGGTATGTGACAGTAACACCTAATGCTGATGCTTTAACTTTTGCAGTTAGTTTCTCAATCTCATTATCTAAAATTAAAAAAAGAAAATATAATGTTTAAAATTTTATCTTCCCTATTTGTAGAATAACTTTTCTTACCTTGATCATTCTTAAAATCGATTTGGAATTCAGTAGTTTTTCCTTTAATGACATCGCAAGGCGCCTGATCACATCCTTTGATGCGAACTTCAATTGGCATTGGTCCTAAAATCGAATTATTATTTAAATTGCAGTTATGTTAATAAATAAAAATTATGAAAAAAGATTCTAACGTAGCAAAAGAGTTTCATTATTTTATATAGAGACGTACTGAAGAATCCATAGAAAAACATTTTTTGTACAAAATTATTTCATTTTGAAAAAATAATATGGCCGCGAAAAAATCTTCGCGGCCTTATTTCATTTTTCAAAATGAAATAAGACCGCAACAAAAAAACGTCGCGCCCTTATTTCCCGCGGCCTTATTTCCATCCCCCAAAATTGAGACGTACTGAAGAGTCCATAGAAAAACATTTTTTGTACAAAATTGAAATTCCGGATTCCAAAACTCTTTTATTTGTTGAATATTTACTTTTATAATTAATACATACCTTTAAGATGTTCACATTCCCTAACTGGGGTTGCCGAAACAACTCCCATTATAGCAGCGATCAAAATTAAAGCAAACATATTCTGAAGTTAGTTGAAATCGAAATAAATGAAATTAAAATACAAAATTGCATTTTTATTCTTTTTATACAAAAAAAAAATTAATTAACGTACTTCTAATGTTTCTTATCAGAAACAGATAAGAATATTGTATTAAGCAAATCTCATTAATTGGCCCAGGTGTTCAACTCTTCAGTTTATCAAAAAAAAATTTTTAAATCATTCATATAATCTTCTTTAATAAGACGTAACTAATAATGCACTCTACAAAGGGGTTAAGAGCTGTTTATTTATGTACTTATCTATACAAGTATATAAATAAATAATAGCAAGATAATAGAATAATTTTAGTTTATCAATAATAATAATATTAATCGATAAACAAATAAAATAATGCGTTCATTAAAATGTAGAAACTTTTTTTTTTAATATAGCTGACCTATCTTCATAGATAACTTTTGATAAGAATTTTGCGTAATCTTTTCTAAATTAAAATATTTTTTAAATTAAAAAAAAATTCCATAGGGTACTTCGTAACAAAAATATTAAAAACAGAACTGAGAATTAAATTAATAAATATGTAGAAAAAAAATTTATTATCAATAATAAGATATACCGAAGATTACAACCCATTAGTGGGCAAATCAAAATTTTTGTTTTTTATTCGAATCAGTGTTGAGGCTCTCAAGAAAATGAAAACACTTAGATTTCAAGTAATTTTTTATATAAATATATAAATTTTTTTAAGTAAATTGTTGAAATGGGAAAATTTGTAATTTTATGTTGTATGTATATAGTCATAGTGTATACATAATTGTAAGAAATTTTTATTTCATTTCAACAGCAAAAAAAATTATTTTTTTTTAAATTAGCTAAAAGATAACAAATAATAAAAAAAAAAAAAAAAGAAGGAATTTAGAAAATCAACGATATGAAAATTTCCAAGGGAAAGCAAGTTTTCCTTATTATTATTATTATTATATTTCAAAAGATATTCTGTAAATATTTATTTAAATCTTTAGCGCTCTAAGAGGAAATTAAATAGGAAAGTATACAAAAAAAAAAAATAAAATTTCATATTAATAAAATTAGAAAAAAAAAAATTAAAAATAAAAATAAATGCAAATAATATTTTTATTACAAAAAAAAAAATTTAATATATATATTAAAAAAATATTATATACAAAGATGGAAAATTAATGCAAGCGAAAAATAAGGAAAAGTAGTTTTTTATTAAAAATCCAAAATTAAAAAATAAGTACATAAAAGAAAATTCTGCATTCATTGTATCATAAAAAAAATAAAAAATATTCTCCCACGAAATTAAGTTTTGCATAGTCGAAAAAAAAAAATGAAACAACGTGAAAATCCATTTGGATTATTCAGACAGAAAAATATTCTTTTATGTATAATTTTCTATTTTCATGAAAAGTTTAGCTTGCAATATGTTTTTCTTTCAATTTTTTTTTTTAATATTATAAAGGAGGGTTATAAAAACAATTTTATATAAAAATCAAAACTATGTAAATAAAAATTTTTGTAGACCCAAAAACTTACACCTCATGCAATATATGAAGGCCTTTCAATGAATATTATATATGACATTTCTATGTGAAATTCTTAGTGTTATTTTTATGTTTATGATTTTTATTCCAGCACTGAATATATTTATTATTAAATTATTCCCTTCACGTCAAAAATTAATTGAATAAATTATTTAAATATTGTTAAAGGCTTATCATCGATAATAATAATAATAATTGTTAGCTCTCGTAAATCGATCAACCGAATTATTATATACTCAGGCCCGGTTCAAGCTGATTCGGCGCCCTGTGCTGATTTTGGAAATTGCGCCCATAAGCATAATATAAGTCATTTTCACGTCACCGTTGAGGTAGACTATACTAACGCGATTTTTTTTAACGAGGTATCCCCAGTAGGTCTAGTGCTAGTCCTCAAATAAATAAAATAAATATCCTCAAATAAATAAATAAATAAATATACATACACTAGGTAGAAAAAGTCTGTGTACGGGCTCTTTTTCTTATTTTTTGTTCGACATGTTCCCAGTTTTGTAGTCATTTAACTGGGGAGAGATTCTATAAGGAAAATGTACTAAAAATGTGGTGTGGTTTCGTTATTTTGCTTTCTGTAACATTAAAATTGTTGTTCGAGCAACATCAAATTAGTTGTTGCTTAATCATTTTTTGTGGTTTTTGTAAAATTTTTTTTAGTATATTTTAAAATAAAAGCGCGAAAGGCCAAAAAAAAACTTTAAAGTTTTTAAAGAAGTTTTAAAACTTCTCATTGCGAAAAAATTCTTTTCGCATATGTAACTTCCTACTTACCTATCTAAAATATGAAAACTTTTTTCGGACCCGTATCATTGAAATGGGGGTCAGTTGTTAAAAAAACTTATATTTGGGTATCTGGGGACGGTCCCCAGTAAATTTCAGATAAAACGAATTATTTGAGATTATTTTATAATTTTTTTTGTGGCTACAAAATAATTTTTTTTTATTTGAAAAAAAAAAAAAGATAAAATACAATTTTTCATGTCAAAAATCCTTTAAAGCAGTTACGTCGAACATTTTAGTAGAATTTTTTTATAGGGTTGAAAATTTAGTCACTTTAGATTATGAACCACATTGCTTACAGAAAGATAATTTTTTTAAACCACACAAAACTGTGGTTTAAAAAATCAAAAATGTGGTTCTCAAATAAAAAGTTACAGAATCTGGCCCCAGGACTCCATAAAAAAAAAAATTTATCAAAATTTAAATTTTGAGAAATATCAATTTTTGAAAAAGTCTGCGTACAGCCGGTTTTAATGCCGCGTCTCAGAAAATAACTTGTAATGTCATTTGGAAGGCAATTGAATGTAGATAATTTTGCGCCATATAATTTTATCCCTACGACAAGTGAAAGTGTCAAAAATCGCATTTGAAAGTCATAGAAACAGCTTAGAGCCGCTGTGGAAAACAGGTTAGTTAGATTTTGAAAAAAAAAAAAATGTTTTCACAAAAAAACTTTTTTCATAGAGTCCTTTGACATCAAAAACTGGGAACATGTTGAACAAAAAATAAGAAAACGAGCCCATATGCAGACTTTTTCTACCTAAAAAAAAATTTACATATATACTATGTTGATTTTATTCTATGCTAAATTTTTATTTGCACATCAGGCGCCCATTGTATACAAAAAATATTGTGTACTGTGATTTTTTTCTGGGTAGAGTTTTTTTGTGTACAGTAGCACAGTAGTCAATTTCGAATGCATTTGCTACAAATCTATTGGCGCCCTATTCGTTAGGCGCCCTGTGCAAGTGCACATCATACACATATAGCTGGACCGGCCATGTATATACTTAATATGTATATTTAACATTAATGCAGTTTTTTTTTATTATTAGTAACATTTGGTGTCTCCACAAAATAGCTAACCAAAAATCCCGAATATCAAATTATCGATTCAGAAATAATCGGAATTATTAAAAAAAAAAACAAAATTATTCACATTTTGAGATTCGAAATTTTGGTTTGGAGATATTTTGATTTTTTGAAAATAGTTTTCTGTATACAATTTTAAATTATAATATTTAAAAAAAAAAAATTAATTATTATAATAATTATTTATGATTATTATTTAAAAGCTATACACATATAATATAAATTAAATGAAAATGTTAATTAACCGATAAATAATTCATGGAAATTCAACGTCATAAAATAAAAAAAAACTGTGAAAAACAAAAAAATTAAAATATTACACCTCAAATTTGTGTAATTTTTATTATGCGTAATTAATGTGAAACGTTTAACTTCAAATTGGGGAAGAATAATCGTTCGTTTACAGAATCTACCTTTTAAAGTTTTTTTTTTTTGTTGTTAAGTCGAACCTCCTTAGTTTTTCAATAAATAAAAAATTCTAAATGTTCGATACAGCTGTATTTAGCTTCTTTGTATCAATTCAATTAATGTAGAATAAAGAAATCTCTGAATTATAATATCATAATAATTTCGCGCGAAGTCTTTTCAACTTTACTTTATATGGATTCTAAATAATTTGAAAAATTCTGATGTCATTTTAACTGCTTTATACAATTTTCATAAGAAAGGAACATTATTTTTCATAAAATTTTAACTTCATTGAAATTGTTTAACAATTGAGTTGTTAAAACTTGTCTTATTAAATGTCACACAAAATTTGCATCATAAAAATAAAAAAAATTGAGTATATATACATTAGTGTGGATCGATTTAGTACTAAAATTTTTTTTTTTTTAAATTTGAAAACGCCCGGGGTCCTAAAAGTTGCGAATGGGCCTAAAACTAATGTCTGAAAAATTTTAGCTCAATCGGAGTTCATCTTCTGCCTCCAACTTACCTTTGAAAATTTGGGAGAAGCCATATATGGGAAAATCAAAAAAAAATTGGAAACATTCACGAACTATTTCTTTTTGAAGATTTTTACCCTAATCTACTATAATATAATGTAGATTACAAAATTACAACATAATAACCTACTTAATGAAAAGTTAGAGTCTGCACTTTTTATTTCATACAAAAATTAATGTTTTTGTTAGGGGAATTTCAAACGAAAGTTGGAGGCAGAAAATAAAATCCGATCAACTTGAAACTTTCCGCATATTGTTTTTATATCTAATCGCTTCGATTCGCCCCCCGGGCATGTGAGAAATCGAAAGTTTTTTATTTCGATCCGCCCTAATATACATACATAATAATAATGTTTTTTTCTTTTTTTTTTGCATTGTTTAGTTGGAATGGGTTAAATTTTATTCAGATAGTCTAGTATGAAGCACTATGCTTACATTATTATAATGAAGTATTATTATGTTGTGTATAGAATTACTTTGATATTACTTTGGTGGTCCTATGTTCTACACAGACTCACACAATGAAATATTTTTCTTCTTTTAAATAACAACATAATAAACTTGGACCATCGCATACAAAGACTTTATTTAATTTTACGCAAAATTGAATTTTAAATATTTTTTTTTTTCTGTTAAAAGAAAATGTGAAAAAAAAAAAAATAATAATAAAAAATTTCTGACAAAGCTATAAAAATGAATACAATTTTCTTTTTAGAAAATTACATAAAAAACTACTTTATTTTTAATATTATTATTGCAAAGTATATAATATACGAAAATATATAAACACACAATAGAATTTTATTGCATAATTTTTTTTTTTTAGCATTAAAACCAAAGAAAGGTATATTAGCGTATGTACCTTTAAAAATCCTTTTTTTTATTTTTGTTAAATGAAGAGGGAAAAAGGATTTTTATAATGTTTTTAAAATTTTCTTAAAATTTTGGAAATTTATATGGAGTTCCATATAGTTTGTTGCTAAAACAAGTTTTTTTTTCTATTTTTTTTTTTTGCAAACCTATAGAGTACTATATCGTTTTTATTATTAATGAAAGAAGCGATAAAGGTATTAGAAATAATAATAACTTAGTTTAATTTACAGTAAAACAACGAACACATTTAATTCAAGTGAGACAAATTGAAAAATTAACGCAAATTCCAGTTCGAGTGGAGAATCGAACCTACGACCAACATGCCATAGGATAAGTGCAATAGTAAATAACTGCTTTTGAGTTTCCATACTAGGTACTAATACTGTGTACCTAGATTTTTCCAAAGTTAATATATATAGTAGTATAGAGGGATTACTAAATATGGAGTTCTATTAAAAATGTATTAAACATAAAAATGATACTTATATTATGAAAAATATATCTTGATGTCGAAATAAAACATGATTTTCCAAAAAAAAAAATTCCTTACAAATCTGATTCACATAAAACTAACACGATTGCGATTACAAAATATGTAATAATAATAAATATTCATGACAAAAATATTATTCAGTGAATTTAACTTCTAATTCTCAAAAAATAACAAAAAAAAATAAATGTTTAACGTTCTTAAAAAATTCAATTAAAAAGTAAAAAAATATAATATGTTATAATATACCTTTATATTTATATCTACATATATACATAATACATTATACCTTTTTTTTTTGTTCATTTTTGCAACAAAGCTTATATAATAAAGTTTTTCCACTTTGAATATATATTTTCATCATATGTTTTCTAGCAAAAAAAAAAATAAAAAAAATTGTTTTTTGCGAAAAAAAAAAAATAATAAAAAGCTTGAAGCAAAATTAAAATTCAGAAAACTGTATTCATTTTGCACACAGACGAATCCTCTTAGAACATTATTATTATTATTATTATTGTTGGTATTTTTTTTTTATATATTTTCCTTCAAATGTACACCAGCTTTACATAATATTTTTCACGTAATCTTTATTCAAGCATGAATGCACAAGTGAAAAGAAATTACTTTAAATCATTTTAGTGCTTCAGTATGAGGAGAATATTATTTTTTTTAAAAATTTTTATTTTTTTTTTTCATGAAAATAAAAATTATTAAAGTTGAGTTAATCACTTATTCTCAACACAAGATGTAATTGGAATTTATATTGTCACTATGAAATGCTTTAGAGGAGAAGGAGGAAAAAAAAACATCATGCATAACTGTCGTCATACGGAAAAGCAGAACAATTTTTCTTATATATAACATTTAATTATAGAAAAAAAGAAAATTATTATTATTATGTTACACTATAGTCGAGCATTTTCTATGCTGCTGCCTGTGTTGACCGCTCGAACATATTTTTCTAAATTTATTATTTGTACTTATTTCCATTTTATTTTGCATGTATTTAATATTCTAAAAATTTATATTTCATCGCATTTAGATTCTATTTTCTTGCGACATGGCAGGTGAAAAATATATATATTTTATACATAAATGTATATTTCGTAAATTGCATATTGATGTTTTGAATTAAAAAAAAAAAAAGATTTAAATTAAAAAATTTCACAATAAGAGCATAAATATGTATTATGGAATTTCCATATAAAGTTGAAGTTTTGTAATAAAAAATTAAATCTTTTATTTTAATATTAATTTGGTAGAAATCATATTATATTATAGACAAGATATATTGAAGTTAATATGCAGTTAGATTATTAATCAAAATTTAATATATATTGCAAAAAAACAATTATAATTGAATTAAAAAATTTTATATAATCTAATGTTAATTTTATATTGTATATATTAAAAAATATGGCAAAATATATGATAAAGAGAGTTTTTTCAGGTCAACATATTTTTTACTAATGTAGTTATTATATTCGAAACCGAACTTCTTTAACATATATATGCAATTATGTAAAAACAAAATGTCTGTTATATTAATCTAACAAGAATTACATAAGGAAAATTATAACGAGCCGGTTCCCTTTTTTTTTAAGAATAAATAAACAAAGTAAATATTTATTTTTTACACAAAATATCAAAAATACAAAAATACATTTTATTTTTAGCACATCAAGTTAGAAGAAAATTTCATTATTAAATAATGAAAGAATTATTATTATTAAAAAATGTTCAGCAAAAAAATAAATTTTTTATTTGTTTTTGGTTTAGAGATAAATAAATCTTTTAAAATTTGAATGTAAACATTCCATTTTGAATGTTGACATTTGAAAATTTTTTATCAAAATATTACGAATTTATTCATAAATCTCTGTACTAGGAGCTTGTAAATAATAATATAGAAAAATAATTCTTTATTCTTTTAAGAAGAATATTTTTAGGTTTAATAATTTAAACTCTACAAAAAAGAATTTTCTTTTACATTTCATTCACACAAATATTTATTTTTCATATAAATTCATTATTTATATATATATATATAAAATTTTGTTGTATTGCACTAACTTTGCAATAATTCACATAACTATGATTTAAAATTAAATTCATATAAAGTTTAAATCCTTATCTCTGTTTTTGGTTTCATAAAGAATTTTAATATTATAACAAAAAAAAAATAAAAATAAAAACAATTTTTTTTTCTCATATGCTAAAAATAAATAAACATAATATAATACTTATTATAGTAAAAATGTTTTTCAATAAGAATTTTTTATGAGATAAGAATATTTTGAAGTTTTTAATTTTTTTTTTTGGCAACAACATAATATAAGTTTTATTAGTTATATTATATAGCAAGAAAATTTCATAAGTGCCTTAAAATTTAATGGTTTTTTTTTTTTAAATATTTTGCAACATGAATACATATGTACATATACAATTTTTTTTTGAAAGTTTATTCACTAGAAAGTGATAAATTTTAAGCAAAGAAACAACAAAAAAAATTATAAATTTCATTTAGAAAATTTGTAGCCAAACATACACAGCTACAAAACATTAAATTTAATAGTTTCACTCTCAATGCACCTGAGATTATTATATATGAAAACTTTGTGTTATTTTTTCGTGAAATTGATTTAGTATTATAATTATTAATAAGGCAATTTTAAAAATAATATACGCACACACAACTATACCTAGTATAAATTATGTTATATATATTTTTGCCTATTTTTACAATAAAAACATAAAAAAAGTGCAAAGAACAAGAGAACAAGAGATATTGTTAAGAGAATAAAATAGGGTTATCCAAAGACGGCTTTAATCTCTTCATGAAACGACATTAATATCCATTAGTACATAGTGCAGGTTCTATATAACATAATATTAGAACTTAAATCTTTTTTAAAAAGTCAATCAATGTCTCTTACTTCATATTATCAGTACTTTAATTTTTATTTCCATAAAATGAACATTCTAATAATTATATACAATATTATGCTAAAGCTTGGAGTTATCAGCGAAATAAAATGGAAAGCTAAAATAAGTGTTTTATTTTAACTCAGCCCTTAAGTGGTAATAATATGTGAATAATTAACTATATTTATTCAGGCTTTATAAGTACAGATATTCAAACATTTATTTTTAATTATTGTCTTGGCTAACAACTTAAATTTATATTTAAAAATAATAATGAAATTTGATAACTTGGCTAATTGGTTTCGCCAAGCCAAATACAATCTAATATATACAATAAATATAAAGAATTATGTATACAATGGTTATTACGAACGTATAATACAAGACACATAGTCTAGATTCATCTATGGTTAAGGATTTCTGAACTTCCACCCGATCTTTATTTGTTTCAGACTAAGTTACAAAAATTCTATGTGCAATAATATCTTTATTATGGGCTAAGTTTTTAGTGTGAATTGGAAAGTATAGTATAGTGCTAAAAATTAATATTTTGAAAATATTTTTCTATGTTGTAGAAAAGTTTTTCTTTTTGCAGTAAAAAAATAATTATGTTTTTTTTTTTTCAATAAACAAGTAATAAGAATTAAAGCTTTGTACAACAGGATACATATTTTTAGAACAAAAAATAATGTTTTTCTTAAATTGAAAGAAAACCTTATAATATATATATAAGAGTTATTTTCATTGGGGGTACCCCTAACTAAATTTTAAGGAATTAACTATGGGAATGTTAGTTTTATTTGAATTAAAGTATATAAGAAAAAAATAATTCTTATAATGTATTTTATGGATACAAGTTTATTTTGCTCTAAGTTAATTATTCATAAGTTTTAATTTTATTTTTTGAACTCTTTTATATGATGAAAAATTATTGTAAATTATAATTGAGTTTAAGAGTATAACAATTTTAAAACAAAACAGAGGAAGCTGTACAAACTTTATTTTATGTAGCTTTGTTTCTTTATTGAATTAAAATTTTCCTAAGATGAAATATAAAATATTTTAATACTTTTAATGAACATAGTTTTTTCTTTTAAATGAAGAAAATATAGTTGGTCCTAGTTTTATAGTATAAGACAATGTTTCGAAACATTAAAACATTGTTTTCTTTTCAATAAAAGTGAACCTTTATATACCAATTTGTTTTATGTTTGGCCAATCCAACAACATTTTCATCTTGGTATTCAACTTGGTTTTGCGTCAAGGGATCATTATTTTATGTCGTTTTACCTTTTCATTATAAACATAATATAAATTTGTAAACTTGTTAGCGCCCACTCTTTTAATTTTGTCAAAATTAAACTTTTTATGTAACACATAATCATAATGTGACAAAAACCGGGTTGAAATTATATCAAATATTTAGTAGAAGTATCTGAATATTTTTATATTCAAATAGTATTTAGAAACACAATTAAAAAAGATAATAAATATATTTTTAAAAGGTTGACAAATTTCTTTTTAATTTTTTTTTTTTTGAAACAACAGCAGAGCGATTTGGATTCTTGTTACTTTTTTTTATACATAATATGAAACTTAAAATTTTTTTTTGTTTGTTAAATTATGAAATAGGCAAAAAAAAAAATAGTTGGAATTTTACACAAAAAAAAAAATAGATACTATCATGCTTCTAATTAGAAATAGATTAACAGTGTAACAGAAACAAGAGAAAAAAAAAACACATCTCCCTTAATTTTTTAAAAGCCTTTGACAAAAAAAAATATATAAATTTGTATGTACATACATTATCTATGTTTTTTTCTCCCATTTTCCAAATAGTTATATACCATAGATGATAATTTGAGTTTTTGTTGTTTGAAAACAATTTTTTTTTTTCTGTGTTTTCTGATAGTTTTTTATATTTAATTGAAAAACTTTATCCACATTAATCCTTTTGTTTTTTTTTTCTATACATATTATTATTATTATTATGATTTGGGTATATTCAACTCTTTTTATTACAATATTATTTTTCTTTTAGGCAAACGAAGTATTTGCTAGAAGCGTACTCAAAAAGAGTACCTTTATATATTATAATTATTTCTCTATATAATTATGCCTCATAACGATGAAGAATCAATTTTTAAAATTTTTCTGTGTTTAACAACGTGTTTTGATACATAATTTTCATATTTTGTAATTTATGACGGAATATTATTGTTTGTCTGAAAGCTGAAAGGAAGAAAAATCACCAACTATATACTTACCAATGTTCAAGAAAAACTCAATTAATTAAAATTCGAATTTATTGAATCCTTAAAAGTGAAACCGTATTATTAAGTTCTAAGTTTTAGTCACGGAAAAATAACCACAGTTCTACATTTATTAATTAAAGAAGAAGATTAAATTTCAGACACATCTTCTTAATGCACAGATAAACACTACTGAAGTTTGCTTTAAGTTGTCATTTCATTTGATAATAATAGTAGATTATTGTATATGTAAACTAAATTTGTTATTAATTAAGAGTTCTGTATACACAAAAATACATTCACACGAGTCAATACTTATATCACGAGATCGAAGGTCGAGTGATATAAATTGACTAGTGTCAATGTATTTTTGTGTAAATACAGAACGAGTTGTATAACAAATTTTGTTTACATATCCAACATACTGTTTTAATGCGTAGGGGAGAGGTAGTTGCAAAGAGAGAATATTTTTTCTCTCATTTTTTCTCTTTTTTTTTTTTTGTATTTGGCTGTATTGAAATATTGTGAGAGATATTAGTTTTGTTTAGGTATTACGTAATATTCAATACGAAACATCTAAATGATTTCATTATTTACGCTGATGCATCTAAATTTTTTCATTATATACGCTGATGCATCTAAATTTTTTCATTATTTACGCAGATGCATCTAAATGATTGCATGTGTATTGACGCATATAATACTCCATTTAGTGATCTAAATTCTATAGCACTAAATACAACATAACGATCCCCAACGCATTAAAAAATTTTAAATTAAAATGTTTGTCCTTCGTAGAACTACATCATTTTGACACATAGAGTTCTTAAAAATACAAAGAATTTTGACATAGAGAATTTTTGGGAAATAGAATTATAACAAACATAATTTGAACCCTATACCATGTTAATTTTTATATATTTCTAATAATGATCATATGGAATTCATAATGTTGAAGAAAAAAAAAATTGTGCTATAATTGCACTATTGCACAATAGAAACAACACGTATCCTAAATTTATTTACTATAGCATGTACATTATTATTATTTTTTTGGTCTCAAAATAATTTTTTTTTCAATTCATCCTTTACTGTGCGATACACGAAATGTCATGCAACAATGAATAGCAATAATGAATTCAACGACCTCAAATATTGATTAATTTTTGTTTCATTTTGATTTTTGAAAAAAAAAAAAAATTGTTTTATTAACTATCATACTCTACGTAAAAATTGTTATGAAAGTGGTTTTGTTTTTTATATTTTATCATGGTTTAAAGGAAATTAATAAAGGATTAGCGTGAAAAAAGTATAAAATAAAAATATAAATTTATATACATTTATAAAGTTTATTGAATCCTTTTGCATCATCCTTACTTAAATGTTGAATAATATTGGTTGTTTTTTTTTTCTCTTGGTTTTGTTGTGTTTTAAGTAAAAGATGAAAAACATGATAAAATAAGATTTTAATTTAAATTGGAATTGAATTGAATGACATTATAGTTGTGTGTTTGGGAATTCATTGTAATAAATTTTTGACAGGATTCACTTTACATACGTCAGAGCCATCATTTAAATATGTACATACATAAAGTGCTAAAAAGTTAAAGTATAGTGTCAAAATAAATTTATAATCCCTCACTTCAGAACTCTAGAATTAACAGTTCATTGTTATAGTTGTTGATTAATGTACACTGAAAAATTGTGGTTGATAGTCTTTGTTGATATTATTATTAGGTCGTTATTTACCAGATACAGAGCGTAATGGTTTAATGGACCACTATTTGAAATCTTTAAAGATTCTTCATTCATTTATTTTCATTTTGGATTATCACAAAACATTTATAATTATAATCTTAGGAAACAAAATAAATTTTAGTTTTTTTGTATTTCTATCACACTTTAATTAAAACATTAACATTTTATTGTAACATTATATTTGCTGTATATTTATTTTGTAATTATAAGGGAAACATAAATTCAATTCTTTGTCTTTTCGTATATAATATTATTACACATACTTAGTGCACGTATGTATAATGATTTTTCTTTTTAGTGCATTAATTTAATAAAATTTCGTATACATACTAAACATTTTTTTTAAATTACATTTAAAATTATCAATAAAAAAGCTCATTATAAATGAAAAATAAAACAAAATAAAAAATTGTTTCTTTAAAACAACTATACGTGATTCAAGTGCAACATTTTTTGTTCCCAGCATAAAAGATAAGCTGTTAAGAGCTTTTGAAAAAAAAAAAACTATATACTTGAAAATTATCTTCATTAGATGAAACGCATACTACACACATACTACGGAAAAATAAAAATTCTCAACAGAGATTCATAATAATTTTTTTAAATAAAATTTTATTGTTGTCTTTTTTAACTTTAATTTGTTATATCATTGGATTTTTGAAAATAATATTTTGTTTTTATTTTTATATTTATATTATTTTTATATCTAAAAAAAAAAAGAAAAAGTATCTTATTAATGTTGAAAAAAAAACTTTTTATCCTAAAACTCTAAATATCGCATAAAAAAAAACACTATCGTTATGATATTGATAAGATAATATTGAAAGTATATTTTCGGGACAAAAAAAAAACGGATGTGGGCCTATTTTTTGCTTCAATTAATTTTTTGAAAATTTGCTCAATTAATTTCTCAATTTAGTTTTTCTAAACATATAACAAAAATTAAAAGCTTAATCAAAAACATGAATTTAAAGTAGGGAAAAAAAAACAAATCATAAAATCATTATTCAACTCAAGTCATGATTTTGTAAAACTTTTTCATATATGTACATATATATTTTCGACGGACATAACTGTGCTGTGTAGAAAAGATTTATATGCTCTGGAAAAAAAATTCTTACGTTAAAAGTTTTCATCAATAAATCAAATTAAAACCTATTCTGTATTTATATATACATAATAAGTTTAATAAAGTAAAACTGTTTGTAGTGTATGTCGTATATTAATAGTAAATTCTTGATGTTACCATACTCGTTTAACAAAAAAAAGTTAAAATTTTTTTAGTTTTTTTTTCTTTTCTACACGAGTTGCTGATTTATTTTGTTGACTTTTATGCTGAAAAGTAAAAAAAGTAGGTATATATGTATAATTACACTATACATTGCAGAATTCAGATCATTTCCTTATTTTCGTTAAAAATGTTTACATTTTTATGTTGGAAGAAAACAATTTTTTTTTTACTAATTTTTAATATAAATAATGAAAATAATTTTTAGCCTATTTTCCTGAATGTGGAGCCATAGTTAACATACTGACTTCTATGAAGCATTTGGCTAAATAGACAAAATAACATTAGAGGCTTACAACCAGTGCTGAGCTGAAGGGGGCTCGCACGGGCTCGCAAGAGCCCCCTGATAAATTTAAAAAAAATTTGCGAGCCTTCTGATAAACTTTAAAAAATACGCTAGCCACTTGATAATTTCAAAAGATATTTGTTTTAACCCAATATTAAGATTTTTTGATTCAACAATCTGCCAAAAAGTATCGAAAATATCGATTTAAAATATTATAACATTATTTGATACAATAAAAAAATCGTAAAGTTAATATAGAAATGTTTGATTTCGTATACTACTGAATGAAAAGTCCTGCCTTTTATATTTTTAAATTTAAACGATCGCCTAAATTTTAATGTAATATTTTAATATTTTATACATATATGTATATATACTTAACTATTCAAAAAATAAAATGCAGGTAAAAAAAAAAAAAATTTTTTTTGTGAATCTATGAAAACTTGAATGCGAGCCCTCTGATAATAATTCCACAGCTCAGCACTGCTTACAACTGAGTTAAACCAACCTTAGTTAAAAAAAAACCGTTTCCGTTTTTCATTTATTTTACAAATTTTTTTTTGTAGATTTTGTGTTTCCCTAAATAACTTCCAAACACAAAATAAAGCCTTCGGCGAAACTTAACTAGCAGCTTGGCGAAGCCTAGTTGTTCAACTATTAAAGTAAGTTTGACAATTTTTATATAAGAGCGAATCTCCAATGGTGTGAATATATAGTTAAAGATTTTTGGAAAAACTAAATAATGCAGATTATAAAAATGGTTCAGATTATAAAAATGGTTCACAATTCAGATTATAAAAATGGTTCAGTATAATTTTACAATATCAATTGGAATTCCTATTTTCATTCCATAGTCTCTTGTGTAACAAAATATAAATACTTGAATAAAATAAATAATCCTTTTTTTTTTTGTATATATTTTTGTATACTTAAATTATTATTATTGAAATAGAGAAAATAATTTTTAACTTCATTGAAAATACACCAAAAATAAAAAAAATATAAAAATAAACAAAAATAAAAAATAAATTCAATAATACACTTAATTGAAATTCAAATGCAATCCTTTTTGTGATTGAGGATAATGGAATTTGATTCGGACAAAAAAGGGGTTATTCAAGCCAAAATGAAAAGAGAACAATACAAAAGAAAGAAAATTTACTTATGTATATATAGAAAATGCAAGAAGAATGAAAGAAGAATTTTCTTTTAAACACAAATTTATTTATTTTTTTTATATCTAAATTTTTTATTTTCATTTTATTCAGCTAAGTATGTTTTATTCAAACTAAATATTATGCATTTTTATTTTGTATTTTTTCTATTCAAACAAATTTGCATTAAATTTTATTGTATGTATGTATACCCTGAATTCAATTTTTAATGAAAAATTATTCGTGAATAAATTTTTGAATTAAAAATATGTTCAATTCGTAGGATAATGCGGGAATTTATGGCAACTTTTATATGCAACAAAAGAGTAAATTGAAAATCTTTATTTAATTAATTCAAAATGAATTCAGGTCCTATATAATTTCAAAAAACAAAATCCCTCAAAATAATTTCAACAAATATACCTTAAGAGATATGAATAATAAATAATTATTGTAAATAAGTAATTAAAATCTTCACAAATTTATAATACTACTTTAGTTACTGATAAGAATATTTCTTTAAAAAGAATTCATAATTTCATAATAACATAATATGCAAAATTAAAGCATATATTTTAAGAATGAAGGTGAAGTTTTTGCAACTGTTTACTATGCAAATATGTTTTTGTTAAATAAATACCACTCAAGCACAAAATTTATATTTTGTAAGCATAAATTATATCTGGAACAACAAAAAAAACCGCAGTTAAAATTTTTTCTTAAACATAGGTATATTCAGGTTTAGTTATTACACAGGATATAGTGATATTAGATTTTCAAAAATTACTATACTTTTTTTTGCAATATACAGATTTAACGCATACTCTTTGTTAAAGTCTCGATCTGATTCTAAAATCAAATATATGGTTTTTCATTTATCACAACAAAATCTAAATTATTATTGTGTGCTGAAGAATCGCGTTTAAGGTGTTTTCATGAATCTTCTGTAAAACATTTATATTATTTTAATTTATTTTGCAAAATTTACGATAATGTTATCAGCCTGATAATTAAATCGTATTGTTACACTGAACTTATCTTAACGATAAAATTGATACTAAATATACAGTAAAACGAAGATAGAAATTGATGGAAGTATTATGAATATGCCTAATAATAGGCAAATTATTATGGCTATTATTTTATCCATTATTAATTATCAGTTTGAATTTAAATTTCCTTTAACAAGTAAATTATAGTTTGAAAACTTTCGAAATGTGATTTTTATGAATAATTTTTTTTATAACTGCCAAAATGAACTCCCTATCATTTCGTTCGTATTATAATAAATTAAAAAAACATTTTATCAGATGATAGATAACGATTCCCAAGGTACAATTTCTTACGCTCATACTCATATATAAATATATTATTTCAAAATTGCAGTGTCAATAATAATAAATTATACTGTGTATAGTATTAAAAAAAAAAATGTTTATTGTTATTTTATATATATGTACATTAAATAGTTATTGTAAATAAATATAACAGTGAATGAATAATAAATTTTATGAAAACATAATAAAATCAACTAGATATCATCATGTCAATAAATTAAATAAAATTAGTTTTCTAATAAATAGGTAATAAAATAATTTACAAAATTTATTTAATTGAACCCGTAGGCTTAATTCTAATATATAAGTTAACTAATAATGCACTATTATTCACTGAAGAGTAATTATATTTGGAAAATTGAGTAGATATTATATTATTATATGTGTATTATACATATAATTATTATTATTATTATTGCCAATTGACTTTTCCATTTTGATGAAAAACTATATTATTTCTATCAAATTTATATTATTTTCAGGATATGTGAATGCATAAATTTGTTTTTAGTGAAATTAACACAGTCTGAAAATTATTCTAATCCTTAACTTAGCCCTAGCTAAGACCATTCTTTTTTTTTTTGGATCACTAATTTTTTGTTTTAAACAAATTTCTAAATTGAAAATTCAAACCTTTGAGGATATAGTAGAATTCTTATTGAAATATTTTCTGTAGTGCCAAAGCACATTTTATTACATAAATTATTTCATCAAGAATGGAAATTATAAAATTCAAATATACAGTCAGTGATTTCAAAAATTAACTATTTAAATAAAAAAAAATTGTAAATTTAGGTTATATTATTGCAATAACATTGTATTAGTGATATATATTTTAAAATAAATGTATGTAATCATACTACACAATTCTTCAAATGTAAATAAAATTTAATTATGTTGTGTGTATATCTTATATTATTATGTTTATTTATGCACATGGTATGCTAATTTCAAACACATTAACCACTAAACCATTATGTTATTATTGACAGCTTTCTAGATCAGCCTAATATTTATATATTTTTTTGTTTTTTTTTTTATGCCAACGAACAAAATTGCTCAAATATCATGAAAACCACAACATGTTAAATGCTCAATAAATTAAATAAAACATGAGAATTATAACAGAAGAATTAGCTTAACTAATGCTTCTAAATTCTATAATATACAAAATACAATATTATATATATATATTTACTTTATTTATACCTTTGTACAATTACAAATCTTTATGTAAAATTCAAATATTACATAGGTTTTATATTTGAATTATCTGAAATCGAATTAAAATATCCTAGTATACCTAATACTTTAGTTATTTTGGCATTATTTTGTACAGATTAAGAATTTTAAAATATTTTTCATATGTACAAAATTTTAAATTTCTCTGTGGAATTAAAATAGATGATGAAACTTTGTTGGTTAATAAAAAAATAGAACCTGCTTTGATTGAGCTTCGTCAGCTTACTACACACTAGAATAATTAAATAAGGAATAGGACTGGAAGTTGTATATATCAAGAAGAATTTTTCTATCTCATTTTCATCATCCTTGTACGTGAGACTTAATTTTGACTTAATTTATTTTAGTCTACTGATATTTTCGTTAGAGTATATCTTAATTTTGATCTGATTTCAATCATTATTAATATTTGACAGATTTATAATAATTTATTTCACTTATACATGTATCTATAATAAATTTACTTTATAAATATACATTTAACAAAAATAAATAAAATTTTTACCTTAATTAACACTGACATAAAAATAAATTGGTTTAAAGAGGTTTTCCCATAGGCAAAAAGAATTTTTGTGAAAATTATTTTTCTCTTAAAAAAGAAGAAAATGAATTAACTTCCATCAATTGAATGGATAAGACTAATAAATTAGAAGGATTTGCATCATTATTATTTCGCTATTTTATTTTTATTTATTTTTTTCTTTGGTCTAATTTTTTATTTTGCCCTTTTTATCTCTTTATTATTATTATTATTATTTTTACCATTTATGTCTAGATATAATGAATGTATATTTATTTATATGTTTTCCTGTAATTTATTTACTCATTTAGAAAACCATACAACTATTAAGAAATTAATCCCTTTTGTTTATTTTTTTTATATATTCTTATGTCCTTGTTATATTGTAGAAAAGAGTGTATAGTCAGTGTTTATAACAACATTGTTGTGATAAAAATGTTGATAAGATTTACGTTATTTAGATATACTTAAACAGTATAGGATTTTTTTTTTATATACAACTATATTTAAGTATATATTTTCGCAGGAGGTGTATATTTTCACACTTAACATTTAATTTGGGAAGTTAAGAAATAAATAAAATGTGCTTAAAATTTGGCACATCATTTAAGGTTTTGATTTGTATTTTGTATTGAATATTTCTTAAGGGTAATAATTCTGATATTCTTGGGTTTTTTATGCTACTTAGATTCCAAATTTTTTTTTCTATAATATTTTTCATCCATTATAAATTCAAAATTATCACATCATTCGATTTTAATGAATTAAATAGTTTTACTATAATTACATTCCGAAAAGATCATAAATTTGTAAGTTTGCATAGTAATATAGTTAGAAATTTATTTGCGGGGAAGCAACAATTAGAAATTTTAGGAAAGCGGTTTTATATGGATGTTGCTTAATTACATATTAAATATGAAATGATAAAATATAATTCCTATTTCAAAATGCTTAATATGAATAATTATATATTAAAATCAAATAGCTGAAAAAATAAATAAATTAAAAATAAAATAAGAATTATTTATTTGAAATTTTATATTTTGCCTTAAGTTTAATATAAATACATTTGTATGTACACACTAAAATAACATTATTATTGCAAATAATTTACGAATAGCCAGTAGCATTATGCTCATTAAATTTTAACGAAATTTTGTTCATTTTGTTAATTATGTTATAATCATTTAATTTTTTTTTTATATATATATATATGAAAATTTAAATAATGATGGACTCATAAAGTTGTAATTTGTTGTTTCAAGGACGGAATTAATTTGTTTCAAATATTTTGCGATAGATTTTCTGGTCAACATTTACGGATAGAAATCGGTGTGTTTGAATAAATATCGAAGAAATCGGAGTCAGAATAAATGATTTAATTACGTGTCCCAGGGATATTTTGTCGTTTCAAATTCGAAATTTATCTGTATTTATAAAATAGTTAATATTTTTACAAATTTCTATAAAAAACACAATTGTATTAACTCGTATTATGTACATTAATTCCACACTATAAAATATGACTAATGTGCTCACTATTTAAATTATTATGTATTTTTTCAATAGAAATTTTCAAATAAATAAATGTTATATTAAATTGTAATGTAGTACACAACTGAAATAATATTAAAATGTAATAATATTATAAGTATATGTATTTTATTTAATATCGTGCCTATCTAATATCTAATTGAATGTTAATCTTGCCGAAAGCCATTAAGTTGTCATGAATATAATTATATTACCTTTAAAAATGTGGATGCACATATAGTTATATAAATTCGATACAAATTTATATAATGTAACATCAATCATTTTTTTAATTGATTAAAAATTTATAATCAAAATTAGTAATAAGGAAAAGATAAAAACAGTATCTGATAATTGCTTACATGCAATAGTTATATAAAATATAGAATATATTTTTAAATTCAAAGCATCAAAAATGGTGTACTGGAAAAATAAAAATTTTTAAAAATGAAAACCAAACTGTTCTAGAAATCGTTTGAGATTAAGCTATAAAATATAACAGGTACTTTATAACTAAAACTGCGTTCTATTTTCTAGCAAAATGTGCTAGACATCTATATCCTAGACTAAGCTCTTTATGTCGAATATTGCTATATAGTTGAGATGAGCACATTTATCGAGAAACCTTGCTTTAAAAAATAACCACTCTTACTATAGTAGAATCAATTAGGTCGGTTTGATCTGTTTAGATGCCAAGAGATATACAAAAATTCTTCTTCAGTTATTTATATTTTCAAGTGCAAAAGAATTATTTTATATCATTTCATATTTAATTTTTTAATTTTTGTAGGTGTAAGCATTTCACTACTTTTTGCTGCAAATTATATTATTTCCTTCAAAATGGTTAATAAGACTTTCAAATGTAGTTTTATTTTTCTTTTTTTTCAATTTAAATTCAATTATAATTTTCAATTTAATTATTTCACTTATTTGCAGTAAATTTAATTTCCTTATCGGAATTTTTTTTAATTTTATATATTTTATTGCATTGCATATTTTATTCGTGTAATTAAAAGAGTTTTTTTCATTTTATATAGAGGAGAATTATTGTCATTATTTTCATCACGTATACGGTAAGGTAAAGTGGTATAAGGTACCGAAAATACATTTTTTTTTTTCTTATTTAATTTTGACAATAAAATGTTTTCAAAAATAAAGGAAACAATAGGAATAACAGCCAGAATAAATTTATGTTTTAAATGAAAAACAAAAAATAATTTTTTTTTTGCTTTATTGGAACATAAAAGTAGCATAAATTATATTTCTGTAATTTCTTTCATCTTTTGTGTCTATAGAAACTATGGTATATTATGTATATGAAAATGTAATACAACGTGTGGCAAAAAATTTATGAAATTTTTTTTTTTGTTTTAAAAATTCATATAGAAGAAACTATTTTTAAATTATTAATTCTCTGCGCACTATACAGATGAAATCTGAATGTTTAAATTGAAAGAAATTTTGGAATCTTTCTGAAACTTTTGTGGGCCAATTTTCATATTTAAAAGATTATTCAAAATTGTAATATTCGACTGATTTCAGTTGAAGCTTTAGTGTATTTTTGGATTATGTTGAAAATGAAATAGTCATATGATACTTGATAGTATACATTAAACCCTATATTAAGTACATCCTCACTATATTCAATCTAGTCTCTGAAGATTCAAATTTAAAAACTATTATTTTATTTTTTATAATAAAGCTGTCAAAAGTATAATTGAAATTTTTTTTTGCACCATTTGCAAATAGTACCTTGTAATCATATACACATAATAATATATAGTTTTTTTTTATAATTTTTATTCACTATTATTACATTTCCTTTTTTTTTTTTTTTTATAATAAAAATGACAATTTTTATTATTAAAATCATTTTTCATATTAACATAATCGTAAACGGAACGTGATGTGTCATTTAGAATAATTTAATTGTCATAAGTTTTATGATGGCAAAACCAATAAAGAATTTCACTTGATGTCCTTGTGAAAATGATACGGTGAAAATTATTGGAAAAAAAAAAAAAACGTTGAGTTTATTATTATTATTATTTTTCGTATTTGATTACTTTATAGATAATTTGTAATTAGGCTAGAACCAGAGAGTAGTGGATTGAAAGCTAATACTTGTTTATAGGCAATATCAGAAAATTATAAATTGCCTTGAATAAAATATAAAATATGATTAATTTTATTATTTTTTTTAATGTTAAAATTATGATGTTCACAATATACTTAATCCACAGACCTTTATAATAGTATCCTGTGGTAATATTAAGTTAAAAGCTTTATATAAAACTTTGAAAAAAAAAAGAAATATTTATATAATATACTCATAATACTCACAGGAATTTTTATACAAGAAGATATAAGAAAATTTCTGTATATAAAACTTTTTCATATCAATCAATTATTTTAAATTAAGAAAATTAATTATAAAATTTTAAGGATCAGTGTATTCTGCATGTTCTGTTGAAGGAAGTGTTACCGACTTTCATAAACAAAATACCCTTATGTCTTTAAGACATTATGTACCATTTGTTCAATAAAGTTTTATGTAATAATGTTGTTCAACACTTTAGTTTTAGTATAGATTGTTTTACAGGCATAAAAGGATATGATTTATATAAATTTTTTTTTTAAGTAAATTAGGCAAAAGGATTTGAAGTATTATATGATCTGTGCTATCAAGTCTTTAGAAAACTTCAGCAGATCTACGTTAGCAGCAGAACAACAGCTGATCTAAGTATAGTTTCAAGTACAGTTTCAATATTTTAATATTATTTCAAACTAATTTTTTCATAAGTAAAATAAAATTAAAGAATTAATGTCCCTGCCATTTAGGAAAACAAATAGCTCTATGTACATATGAAAATCAATAACAAATAAATTGTTTAAGAATTTTTAAAGAAAATTATAACCTTCAGCTGGCAAAACTGAAAATATTCAAATAAACAAAAAAAGAACAAAAAAAAAAAAGAAGAAAATAAAACAACACAAATGATAAAAATAAACAAACATTTTTGGCATTCCAATCTGATACAATTTTATACCTAGAAGGTAAAATTTTCTGTATTACAAACAACTTTCATTCTTTTAACTAGGTAGAAAAAAAAAAAACGAAATTTATTTTTGTGGTTGTTATGAACAAAAAAAAATGATCCCTCCTTCATAAAACAATATATGAAAGAAATTTGTAATGTAAAATTCTTTATTTCATAAACATACTATTTTCTTTTGCATAACTAATGAATGTTTCCTAATTTTTTCTAATGAGTTTTTCTTTTTCAAAATTTCCTAGAACACATTTACGTATATGAATGGTTTTTATTTATTGTTTTTAAACACAACTAACGATATGCAATATTTTATTTCATTTATTGACAAAATTAATAATCATAGATTGTCAGGTTTTAGAAACGGATATTAACTTTTTTTATATGTATATAATACCAAACTTTTCCATAAATTTTACTTTGTGCTTATTTTAAAGATTTTACTTAATGAGAAATAAAGCTAAGTAACAGAACGTTTTATTTAGTAATAGTTCTTATTTCTACGCTATTCATTTACATAAAGTTTATTTTAACCCTTGTATATTTGTGCGATTAACTGGACACAAATAGCAGCACTAGTGTGGATTTAAAAAAAATATTTTTTTAAAAGTTTATCTACAGACCTATGAACTAAGTTGAAAATTTTTCTTTTGAAAGTCTTTCTTCACACTACTCAGATTTTATGTACTCAAACAGAATATCAAAATGGTTTGATGTTTTTCAACCAAGTTGAAGGATTTGTTGAAAAACATACTGTCAAAAAAACTACAGATACGTAAATTTTAAGTTGACCAACACTCAACTTGTCGGTATCATGCTTTAATAAAAATTCATTTAATTTTCGAATTTTTTTCACTAGCAACTGATCGTAAATTTATGAGCAAAAAGCTTTAAACGTTTTGAATAATAGTTAATTCGTATCTGAGTATTGAATATTGTGATGATAATAATATTTGCCTAATAATGTTTAACAACCTCATTGAAAAAAAATGTTCAATATATTGAGACAAAATTTGAAGCTATTTAACGACGAAATTTGCTACTATTGAATAGTCAAAGTTTTAGAATAAAATAATTAAAACAACAAATCACGTTAAATATATTTTTTTTTTTTTAATTTATTTTATCATAAAATAGAAATTCAAAATTCAACATAAGAACATTTAAAGAAAAAAAAAAAATAAAATTCTCTTTATCTGAAGATAGTACTTATAAAAATTTGCATATTTTTGTCTTTAATCTGCGGAAAAAACATGTATCAGTCGTAAATTTGTTAAAAAAAAATTTTTCAAACTAATATCATAAATTTTTTACTCATTTTTCTATTTTTTTTTTTTTTTTTTTGTGAAAAAAAAAAAAGTTTTTTATTTTGTGGTGTTTCACATCAAAAAAAGTTGAATCCTTTCTTTTTTATTTTTTATTATTTGCCCTAATTTTCATCTTCTTATAAGGTAGGTATAAAATAAACCAAATTATTTTTTTGTTTTTTTTTTTTTATTAGTTTTTAAAAAGTGACATTGAAAGATTGATGTTGAGGTTCTACAGCTGAAATGCACAGAAGACATTTTATTGTTAAGTTTTGATGTTAGACGTCAGTTTTTGAAGTTTATTATTGGAATAAAATTACAGAACTTAAAACTACACATAGTTTTTAAAGTGATTTTTTTAATAATAATTAATTAGCAAATTTAAATTTAAAAAGTTTTCTGATATTAATAAGAGAGAGATACAAAATTTGAGGGCTTGCTTTTACCAATAAATTTTCTTCCTAACAATGTTAACTTATTTCAAACTTCTTCTTCTTTTTTTTTGTATACCTGTATCTTAGTTTTTATTTAAATTTTTATTTTTTTTTACTTTTAAAAAGTTTCTCTTAATAATTCCATTCTGGCCTCAACTATTTTATCCTTTACTTATGGGAATTTTCATTCGAGAAACTTTTTTTCGTTGCACCTGAAAAAGTTTTTGTATATATATATATAAGTATATATACTTAAAAACAGAACCATCTTTATGCTCAATTTTCCTTTCTTAAAAAAAAAAAAAAAAAACATGGAAAAGAAACATTTTTTAACTTTTCTTGTTGATTTAAAATTTATAACAGATAATTTTTTTTTATTTTGTATGTCTAAGAAGTATAGAAGCGATAACATTTTCTCTTTAATAAATTGCAGTAAAGATAGAAATAAATATAAAAAAAAAAACAATAAATTTATAAGATAAGTCTAGAATTTATTTATTATTAGAAGATATTCAAATTTATTTATTTTTTTTTTTTTTCTCAAAGAAACTATGATAAATTTAGTCTTGACCACCAGACCGAGTGAATGAAATGTTTAAGTGTTTTAATGTGAATCTGAAATATGAACCTTTGATAAGTGAATTATAAGTTGATATTAAACCAAAAAAAATGTTATAGACCACTATCATTTATACATACTGGTTAAAATTTGATATTTTTTAAAGCAAGAGTATGCTTTGAGAATGCTGCTTGCATACTACTAAATATTATATAATTCTCTGAATTCGAATATACATTCAATATACAAACATATAAATTTCATTTAAAAAATTTTAATATTTATAATACCACACATTTTCGTTAAGTTTTTGTTACTAGATAGTTCTTTAAAAAAAAATCTGTAGATAAATTCTAAACTTTATTGTACAACCACTCACATTATAAGCCTGTTGTCTCTATTTGCAAATTTTTATTAAACCAAATTTCTTTTGAATAAAGCTTTTTTTTTCAAATGACATTAGTAATAAAATAATGAGCTTTTTCTGTCCCATATATATAGAACAGAAAAGTAGAAAGGATTTAAAGTAGACAGAAGTTTTGTCTTCTCAAAATAGAAATATCTATTTTATCTGCTTTTCTTATATAGAAAATCTACACGAAAACAATTATATACTTTAACCGTGCTATTATTGCATTTTTTTTTTTGTGTCCTAGAACAAAAATCTACTAGGTTGAACTCAACCAAATATATACCTAGTTATCTACGAACCTAAAAGAAAAATAAAATCATTTAGAAAAAAAAAAAATTCTTGAAAAAAAGTTTTCTTTTTTTCAAAACCATTAATAATTTTTTTTTTTTTTTTTTTATCGGGGTAAAAAGTTTAAAATAATATATATATATATATTTTTTTTTATTCTGTTAATTTTTTTTTACCAGCCTTATTTTTTTTCTTTTCGATTTTATATACATATATAAGAAATTATATTTTATGAAAAAAATAATGTAAAAGTTAATTTTTGTTTTGCTCATTCCCTAAAGTTAGAAAAAAAAGGGTGTATAATTAAAATATTGTTCTTTAAAGTGAAGAAAAAAATATTTTTTTTTTTAATATTAAATTAAGTTAAAATCGAAAAGCTTTTGCCGTCATAAAAAAAGATAAAAAAGATTTATAAAATTTTATAAAACACATATTTTTTTCATTTTCATATATTAGTTAGTATAGCAAAAATATATGAAAAAAGAATTTTATAATTACATCTCTGTGGCTTGAAGCAGAAAAGGCAATTAAAAAAAAAATGCTATTATATAAATTTATAATTGTGGCCATTTTGAAGATTTTAATGTTATAAGAATTATACCAATTCAAATAAATCTTTGTATTTTCGAACCCTATCTGCGGCAATATCCACCTCTATAAAGTATAAGTGCTAGGATATATATCCGTTCGGACCACCATATCTATATTTCATTGATCTCAAAAGATATTTTCTCTTATTAAAAAAACAAAAGCTTGGAAGAAGACCTGTCTTCGTAAAGCAATGGTTAGACATGGCTCTCCTAATGTTACAGTCTGGGATGAAGAGTTATGTTAAAAGATAACTTTAAAGCAACTTGTTAAATATTTTTAAAAGCGGGAACCCTGATTTTTCTAATTAAGAACCTACAGTAAGAGCATTAGAGAGACTTATGAATGATAGGTGTGCAGAAAATTACACCAACTATATGTGCCAATTGCATTGCAATTAAAAGGGAAAGTCACTCCTGCTCTTAATTTAGAAATTATGCAATTTTAATAAAATTAATAAATTCATTAAAAAAAAATTTAAATAATAAATAATAAATTAATTGCATTAAATTAAAATTTGTAAAAATTAATTATTATTATATTGAAATTTACTATTCTCATTTTGAAATCAGAAAGGATAATAAAATTGAATAATAAGGGTCATACAAAAAAGCATTGAAGAGAACTTTTAAATTTCAATAATTTATCAAAAAGAACTTTGAGAAAAAAAAGTATATAGGTTTATATATTTGATTCCCACTTGCAAAAAATTATTCAATTTTATTATAATTGGAGCTTTATTTTCAAAGTTAATTAAATTAATTTATACCTAGGATAATTAAAAAAAAAAACTTCATCATTTTATTCGAATTTTCTATTGAAATTTAAGAAACTATGATGATGAATAAAATACATAATTAAAATAAATTTGTTTGAATTAATTTTGATTATTTTAAATATTATGAACAAATAATTTGCTTTTAATATTAATATGGAATCAATTTTCTATAAGAAAGAATTCATATGACGAAATTTATTTAATAGCTCTTAATATTAAAACAGCGATAGATAGTAAAGAACCTTCAAAATCAAAATACAGCTATTAGATTAGTCGCTTCTATAACTGCCACTATTAACTTTTAGCTTTACAAACCAAGGTTTTAAGTTTTGGATCTAAATATGCCATTTTGAAGGCGAGAATTTCAATACTCTCAATATTTTCTTGATCTATTACAATTCTCAATAATTTTTGAGCTAATTAAAATTATTAAAGTTATGCTGTTAAATTGTTTAACAGAATTAAATAATGCGGCAAAAACCTATATTTCAATGCAGACAAGACCACGTAAAAAACATGAATTTTTTTTGTTTAAAAAACAAAGTTAAATTAAAAACTTTCCTCATTATTTTCTAATTTCAATCGTACAACACACACTCAATACATTTTCACATGCTTGCACATTATAATATACATGATGCATATACGTATGTAAGTTTTTCATGTGAAAAATTTCCTAAAATTTTATAGAAACTTTGAGAAAATAAAAAAAAAAAAAACTTTTAAATTAATTCTCATTACAATAAAATTAAAATCTGCAATTGAATTTTATTTTAATTTTTTTTTTTACTAATTTCTAAGTGTTAACCATTTCGATTGTAATAGAAAATTAAGGTTTTTTTTTTGTTTTGGGTTTTTTCTCTTTTCTAATATAATACTATCAATATAGTGCTTGTCTATTAAAATTGAGAAAACTATTTCATGGTTAAGCTAAAAATCTTAGATAGTCTTAAAAATAAGGTAAAAGTTATTTTCATTCGATGCGAAAAGAATCCTGTAACGAAAAAAAAATTCGATACATCTAATATTGTAATCAAGCTTAACCAAATATTTCTTTAAATCGAGAACTAAGTTACTTGACAAAAGAGTTTGTTTTAGAAAATTTTTTTATTTCCCAAATTTCCCGGGTTTTGTTTGGGTTCTAACAGATGAATTTTTTTTTTGATTATCAGTTTGAATGCGCTCTCTGCTGGAAGAACAATTTTGTAAACCATAAGCATACAATTAAATTGTTTTATTTCCTAAACAATATTGTAAGCAAAAGTTTTTCTTTTTTTGACCTCTAAATTTTACGGAAATACAAAAAATTGTTTGAAATTTATAACGAATTTATAATATGAAAATTGTTCACAACAGTAGTTGTAATCAACTAAAAACCCACATTGTTATGCTAAGTGATATCTCTTCTATATATTAAAATTGAAATTGTGCAATGCAATATCGAAATTAAGAACTACTTGTATTATTTATACTATTTAATTTTTGAAACTTCTGTGGTGAATAATATTATTCAAGTGATTCTGATAAAAAAACACTTTTAAATGTAGACATTCGCTATATATAGGTATACATAAATTCGATATAAAATTTAATTACATGACTTCGACTTGTATGCAATGTTAACCGAAGAGAAAACTTTTTGGCACACACATTAAAAATGTATCAAACTATGCTACAAATTATATTTATAAAATAAGAAACTTTATAAATTGTATTTTTTTTATGAATTTTAATTGAATATTTTTAATGGATTTGTGTAAAATTGAATAAGTTTACAATATCGATATTTTCTTCTATATTTAATAAACCATATAGGTAATTGAACTGAAATTCACGAATTTTAAGTAAAATATCTCTCAGCTATAGATTTAAAAATTCTTTAATTTTTCGAATTTTTACCCATTTTTAAATATAAATATACTCAGATGTTTTTTTTTTAATTTTTAGCCCACTTGAAATTAGTATTACTTTTTAAAAAATTTTTAGTCGCATAAAAGTATGCAAAATATGTTTTTTATTTTTTAGTTTTCATTTAAAAGAATTTAAATATTATTATACTTAACTTCGACAACTTTCTGAATTTTTGTTTAAATTAAAATTTGAATAATTTTAGGTTTTTTTGTTTTTTATTTTATTTTATGACATTTTGTAAGGGTCTGCAAAAAAAGAAAGTTTTTGATTTAGAATTTAATTCTTAGATTGTATATTAGAAAGTAAATGCACAATTATTTATGTTTTGTGTGTGCAGAACATATAGTTATTGTAAGTTTTTAACATTTGAAAGATTATTATGACATGGGTTTTTCTCATTAAAATTACTCAAAGTACTTTTTATTTAACAAAGAAAATTATTTTGATACCTAATAAATATTAAAATAAACAAAAAATTTTTTATGTCTTTACAAATTATAAACTTTCCTATGTACATATTTTTAATTTATTTAAAATTTAATCTATGTTGTATAGAAACCAAAAGTATTTTGTATAACTCAACAAGGGATCATATATAAAACAAAGACCATTATTAAAAATTTTCTTTTTTTTAAGTTCAGTTCTGAAATTTTCTGTGATTCGAAGCTTTCCACACTATTGAAACCTTGAGTTAAAGATTTAAAAGATTGATTGATCACAAGATATTAAATAATTCAATTCTTTTCTGTTTTTTTAAATTTTGTTCATATTAAAGTAAGCTTTAGTGTTCGAATAATTTTTTTTTTTTTATATTGTTTATATAATAATACGATAAAATAATTTTCTTTTTCAATGTTCAAATAAACGTTTTCTTTTTTTTTATGATCTACATAAATTTTATGTAACTATATTAAATAATGCAGAAAATGGTATAGTTCGAGAAACATTTTGGAAAAAAAAAAAAAAAACGAAAGGTTGATGAAAATCTAAATTCAATCATTCGGAAAATATTTAACTATTGTACAGTACATATATACATAATAAACATATATATTTATGTCTACATATTTTCATATATTTATATATCTATATAATTTAAAAAAAAAAAGTAAAAATTTTCCAGTTGAATCGTAAAACAACAAAATAAATTAAGTAATAAAAATTTAATTCAAACATTTTTGGATAAATAAATTTGAAATGCCTTCAAGAGTGTTAAGTTTGATTATATTTTTTTTTTATAAAATTTTACGACTTGCCAAGTTATACAACTTCGGATTAGTGAGCACTATATTTTGGCGCAAATCATATTTCTTAACATAAACATAAAACTCGAAAATGATTTATTTTATGTGGTTTGTTGAAAATATAAAAGCTCTGGACATTTGTTTAAATATATGAAGTTTTGTAGATTTGCTGAAGAATTTTTTTATGGACATTTAGAATAATAAGAAAATCAGAAAAAATTAAATTAAATTTAAAAAAAGGAACGACTTTTGGTATTTTTATCGAAAATTATTGATTCGAGCTACCAAATTGAAAGTGATAGCTTTGTCTAGATTCCATTGCTGATTAGTTTATAACATTATTTCTTCATTGTATATTATATAGATATTGTTTCCTAATAATGGTTTTAACGCTTACAGATTCAATATTTCAATTTAGAAATGCTCACAATGCGAGCAATTTACATTCAAGTTACAATTTTTGGAATTTTGTATTTTCTAAAGTATTAAATGCTGATTTTTCTTTTAGCAAATACAACTGCCGCCTAGGAAAAGTTAAAAACTAAATTTTTAATACGTTTTCATTTAAAAAAAAATTTTCATTTTATAGATTTTGTTTTTTTTTGCAAAACTTTATTCATATAGATTAAGTATTTTGTTCGCTTTATTGATATTATGTTGTTTGTTTTTTTTAATTTTATTTACATTTTTTTCTCAATTTTTTCACTCCTGAATTCTAAATTACTATATGTGTTACTTTTAGATGATATTTATTTGCGCGGAAAACATGAAAACAAAAATTTCTTTATTTATTTTTTTTTTTTTTATCTAGATAATAGTAATTGAATAACACTAAAATTAACACACAAAAAAAAACATATTTTGTACTCTAACCATGTTTAGTATATTTAAAAGGGATATAAAACATTTATTTAAAAGGAAATCAAATAAAAATTAAATGTTACCAATTTTCAATTTCAAATATATAAAAAAAAATAAATTTTATTTTCTAAAAATTAAAGTTTATATTTTCATTTTAAGATCCTTTTATTTATTTAATATATAGAAATATGTATATAATAAAATTTTATTTTATTTTATTTTGAGTGTAGATAAACCGCCGCGCAATAAGAAAACCTTCCCCAAATATAAGGTATTGAAAAAGTAATAGAAGAAAAAAATCAATATAATATAGATTTAGAATCTAGGATTTTAAAATAACTTGTGCGTAATTTCATAAATGTATAATTTTTCAAAATATTATTAAGAAATAAAAAAAAACGATTTTGGCAATTTGTCAATTGAATGCTTTTCCCTCCCGTTTTGTGAACTTATTCAGGACATTAATCCATTTCTTTTATAGATAAATAGTTAAACATTTCTGTTTGTTTTTACTGGAATGGTTAAAGTGCCCACTTAAGTTATTTTCGAAAATTTAAATGTTTGAAAAAAAAAAAATTAAATAAAATAAAATCTAAAAATAAAAAAAAATTAAAACATAGATAAAATTATATTTATTTTCAGAATGTGGTTACTTTGACTATAATATAGTTTTTGGAATTAAAATTTGAAAATAAGACATAAAAAGTCAAAATAAATTTATTATAAAAATTTTGTAATTTCAAAATGAAAAATAAAATATTTTTTAAAATGTTAAAATTAATTGGAAATACCATAAGTTCAACAATTATTAAGGGATTTGTTGCTTCACCAGTAATATTAAAACAAGCATCTAAAAAATGTGCTGATACCGTAAAAAAGGAGAAAAAAGGTATAAATATTTCCAAAAAAAAAAAAATACACTGCAGAGAACATTTTACAAGAAAAAACGAAAGACAAAAATTTATTAAATTTTTTTTTTTGTAGTAACCCAACATTCTAGTGCTGGATTCTGGAAAAATGTATCACTATTTGGTATTGTTCCTGGTTTAGTTTGCTTTGCAGCTTATGTATTTATGACAATCGAAGAACATGAAAGACCCGAATTTATTCCATATGAATATTTAAGGAGACGCGAAAAAAGATTTCCCTGGGGAGATGGCAAGAAATCATTTTTTCATAATCCACATTTGAATGCATTACCAGAAGGCTATGAAGAAGACTTAGATTAAAAGAGTAGTAGATTTATAACAATAACTCTACGCCTTAAGAAAAATCTTAATATTCGTAAACATTAATTGAAATTAAAACATTTAACAGAAAAAAAAAATAATAATAATGAATTATAAAGGTTCAAAAGGTGTTGAATTCAAAGTTAATAATTTTAAAATTGATTGAAAATTTTATATATATTTTAAATTATGCTATTATGATTTTAATTAAATAATTTTTTAATAAATATATTTTGGCTAGTTTTCGTCGTAAAATGAACCTTGTACGAATATCGAGCTTAGTGTAATATAATGCCAAAAAGAAAAAAAATAAATCCTAAAAGTTTAAGAATATTGCCTGATGGTTGTTATATTGAATTAAATTTATATTTATGCACAAAGGAAGTCTATGCAATATTCATGGATTTTTTTAGGTTTTTTTAATTTTTGGATCTAGTTCGACTATTGTAAATGTTCATCATCAATGTATCTTTTTAGGCAAATTAAATTTAATTTAAAAAAAAAAACAAAAACAAATTTCAATGTATATCTATATCTATTATTGCTATATATGAACTTTAAACTTTTGACATAATATTAAAGTTCATAATAATGATATATATATTTTTTTTTATTGAATAAATCTAAATTTATTACAGTTCTTTAATACTGCACAAAAAAAAAGGAATATAAACTTAATCCCATTTATATGTATTATGTGTACATATAAACATTTATATATATATATATATATTAAAAAAAAAAGAAAAGAATTATTTAAAACGGAAAATTTGGTGCCATTATTTTATTTTTTATTTTTGAATTTTCATAAAGCATATGACATAAAATCCAATTTAATGGATTATTATTTTCACACGCAAAGAAAATATGTCATTTTATTATAGAAATTATTTTGTTTTTTTTTTTTTTGGTACGTTTTCTAATATCACAAAAATTTTTATTACTTTTTGCTTATTTAAAAATATATATATAAATATATACCATTTATCAAACAGAACGCATAATTCCTTTTTATTCAGTGTTAAAAATTTTTTTTTCCAATTCCAAAGAAAGGATTTTTCACTATATATACAAGTATTATATACCTATAAAATTCATATTTTTTTTTTTTAATTAAAATTTTTGAAAAATAAAATCTTGAATTAATATTTGAAATGTACTGTGACAATAATTATGTTGAATAATATTTTTTTTTTTAGGTTAAGCTGAGTTACTTAATTATATAGACGCAGGAAAAGGACTAAAATTTATTGAAACCCATTCTTTGCTTTTTTTTTTATATTCGTTAAATTTTTTTTTTATGATTTAAGAATATTTTTATAGGTTGTTGGTTTCTAAATTTATGATTTCGAAACTTATAAAATTTTCTTTTCAATGAAATTTTCATTATGAAACACCCACGAATATTTTTTTTTTGTGTGTCGTTTTTTTTGCTCTAAAAGAAACAAAAGTGCTGAGGTTTTCAAATTTTCATATTTTATTATATATGGCAAAAGATTGTTAAACTAAATGTTTTTACATTTGTTTCCATTATAAAGAAAATATCATTAATATTTCAGTTAAGTAATAAGGGCGGGATTGCTAAATTTCATTGAATTGAAAAAATAATAAAATAATAAAATAAAGAGGAAAACATATCAACAGAAATCTTTAATTTTGCAAAATAAGCAAAAAATATTTATTCTTCAAAAAAAAAAAAAAGAAAGGAAAAAAAAGTGGTGTTGTGTTAAAAAAAAAGATGAAGAACGAATTTTGTACTATTTTTGTCGTTACACAATATTGTCAGAAGAACGAAACTATTTTTTATGTTAATTATTCACAGAAAAACAAAATTAAAAAATATTATGTATCAAATATTGGATACTTAAACTTGTTGACCAACATTATTTTTAATGTTGTATTCTTAATAACTCATTCGTCAAATGGTTTCTTCACGCATGCAATATGAAGGTGAACTTATCCCTCAGTTTATACGTACATTTTTTTAATATCAAATTTTAAATAATTTTTGGTGTGGAAAGTCGCATACATTATTATTATTATATCTGATTTATACTCATCCAAGAAAAATAAAAATACTTAATGTTATGATATTTTTTATTTCAATTAAATATAATATTTGTATGCAATACATAAACATAAAATCAATTATATTTTATAATTACATTCTACTTTTATTATATAGTTAAAAATAATAAAAAAATATTTATTAGACTTTCCTTTAGCGGGAGAGGAAAAATGCTAATCTGTGCTTAGTCGTATTTCGACTTTTTTTGTCTGTTATCAATTTTAGTAAATTAAGGTTTAACCATTGTCCGATGCAAATCAAGTTGAATTCCATTAACAAAGTGAATATTTTTTATAGATGACATTGTATAACAAAATTTGTACATCGGAAGTAAACGCTTAAATTTCAGATTTACATAAACTACAAGTTCATTTCCACATAAAGTCGTAGTTGAGTTTGTACTTTCATTGAATATATAGTAGCACAATAATTGAGTATAGTTCATCTTGTGTTTGCTGAAATTTGCCGAAATTTGCACATCCCTTACTTTACTTCCTTTTACTTCCTTGAAAGTGTCATAAGTACTTAATAATTCATTTACATTTAAATAAATTTTATATAATGCATATAATAAATATATTGAATAAGGAAATTTAACTTTCTTTCAAAAATTTATTTATTTATAATTTTATTTATTATAGATATAGTGTAATAACTAAAGGTATAACATTTATTTAATATTTTTTACTTTAAATTTTATTTATACATAATAACTTTTAGGTGATAAAATTAATTTTGTATATCTTTGCATTTGTTGTATAAAATAATAGTAAACTTAACAACATAATTTAACCAAAAAAAAAAAAAATACTATCTTTATATTATTATAAAGTATAAAATATGTATTATATATAAAATTCTAAAAAAGATTATAATATAAAATAACAGTATTTCACATATTTATACGAAGTATATTTTTATGATCAAAAAATCATTAGCAAGAAAGATAAAAACTTTCATCATAAAAAATTACTTAAAGAAATTTTTTTTTTTTTTTGCTTTATTCATTTCAAGGAAATTCTTTTTATTACCTTACTTTTTTTTTTCTCAATGTTATAAAAAAAAAATCATATTATTATTACGATAATGATATTCATTTTATGATTAAAGTTATTTATTTCGTGTGAAAATTCTGAGAATATAATGTATATTTTCATTGATTTTGCTAAAGATAAAAATAATAAGTAGATTTAACAGTGAAAAATATAAGCTTTTAATTTTATTTTTACTTGGATTAGAAGTTCATAAATTGGGGTTTATTGAATTAAGGTTTTTTATTAGCATATTTTTTTTTATAGTTTAACTCTTTGCTGTTATATGAAAATTTTGTTTGAGAACAATATTATTGTAACTAGTTAATATTAATTGAAATACAAGGCAAGAAATTACCACCACTAATATTTTAATTATTAAAATTAGAAAGTTGAAAGTTTAGGATATTTACATTGTTCAAAGATAGTATTCTATAGACTAGCAGCGGTTCCCAAACTTTTTCTCTATTGTCCCATCAATATACTTTTCTTAAATATACCTACCACTGCATAAAAATCAGAAATTTTTAAAATAATAAACTACATTTTTACATAGTAGTTAATGTGAAGGATGAAGTTGTTTGTTGCCCATTAAATATGTAATATTAAGTTCAATTTTTATTAATTTTACACGTAAGGTTTAAACGTGTTTTGAAATTATTTTTAATACTCAATATTGCGGAGAATCAGACTTGACATAAATATGATGAAACAAATGGCATCAAAAATTTCAAAGCTTTATAAGAAATTGCTTCATATTAAGACCGTCGTTGGAACCAAAAATATCTTAAATTTTGCTGTTTAAATTCAAGTTTTAAATCACCATTACAAGAAATTTCTGATAACTGATCTCTTTCAACCTCTGAAAACGCATCTAAATTTTTTTCAGAAAGAAAAAAAAAGTGCGAATTTTTAGAAAGTTCAATTAAAAAAATTATTAATTTTTCATATACGAAACAATTAATAAATAAAATCAATTAGTTTGTAATAGAAGAAAATATTGTATCACTGGCCTAAGCGTAATGTACCACTAGTGGTACGCGTACCACACTTTGGGAACCGTTGGACTAGAGTATAGATTATAGAGAGTGTAGATAAATTTTGTAAAAACTGAATTTCTTTGTATTAATCATTAAAAAATTTGTTAAGAATAAAATTTGAAGAAGGATAAAAACGTTCCTTGAAAAATATATTTTAACTTAAGTATAGTATTTTCAGTATTTTATGCAAATAAATATTGTAACTATATATTGTATATGATGTATATAAGTATTATTTATATATAGATATATATTATGCTGTTTCCATTATTGAAATTTTCTTAATGAAATTTTCAAAGTAATTTTAAAATAAAAATTGACCCTTATCAAAAACCTAAAAGATTTTGCTTTTTCGCTAAAAACAGGACAGAAATAAATCCTTTTTTATATGAACGTAAGAATTTGTTTTTTTTTTTTTTGTTTGTTATTTTATATTTAGATATATATTTTTGTAGAAAACATATTATTCCAAATATAAGAAAATTATGAAATAAAAGAAATGTCGAATCTTATTAGAAATTTCCTAAATCACGAAAATTATAATAAAAAAAAACAAAAAATTATTTATAGGTCAGTAGAAATCTGATATAATATCTAACATCAAAAAATAATCTTATTTTTTTACTACACTATCCTAGAGCAATATTGGGATACTTTATACATTATAATTTAACAAAAACAGTGTAAATTACATTGCACATTTTTAAGCCCAAAAAATACTATAATAAAATTTCAATTTACTCGCTAAAGCCACTAATGGAAATTATGGTTTCTTTTGATCAACTTTCGGTCAGTGATTACTTTCAAACTTGTATTGATCGAAAGTTTCATTTCTAAATGAAAGTACTTTCATTTGAAACGATCACTTTCATTTTTTTCATTCTATTTTGTTCGAAATAATCGAAAGTTTCGAATTTTAGTTGGAAGGAATATTTTCAATATAAGCAAAAAAATAATAATATGAAATTAAAAACATAACACAACATTTTTTTATTATTCACAACATAACACAACATTTTTTCGTACTATTTCAAACATAATACAACGGATTTTTATTGTATTTTCTTATTATAAATAAAAACACAACATGATTGAACTTATTAAAATTTCGAAAAGACTGTCAAGCGTTAACTTGTTTTAAGCGACAAAGATAACTTTATTTTAATGCTTAGAGGTCCACAATTTTTTTCGCTAAACAACAATAACGCTTTACTTCAATAATCAAAATCAAAATTCGTAAGTGGATAGATAGATGTCGATTATAGGAACCAAAAATCTTTCGGACAGCGTATTAAATTCATTTAACCAAAAAAGGAAGGAAAAAAAATTAAAAATAAAAATATAAATAAAAAAATGTTAATATAAAAAGCAAAATAAATTAAATGTTTAAATAAATTCGTGTCGACAAATTTATTCGAAATAAAATAAAATTAATAAAAAAAACTAGACGCGGTTACCAAATCTTCCTTATTTCCTATCCTTTATTCCTGTGCACTTTTCTTCACTCGCTTGTCGTTGCCGTACTGGAGGTCAATAAGGTCTTAAAAACTGTTGACCGCCGGTTCGTAGTTCGTTAGCTTGTTGTCGGAACCAACTAGTTTTTCTCTAATTTACACTTATTGAGTAGGGATGAGCAAAAAATTCAGTACACAATTTTGTAACATCCGAGGTTTGGAAGCGAATTTCCAAGCCGTTCAAATCCATTTGGCCTCTGCTAATCCAAATATTCTGGCTTTAAGTGAGACCCAAGTATTGGACAACGGAGACCCCAACCGTTTTTCAATCCCCGGTTATGATCTCCACTCTTTATTCGTTGCCCACAGAGGAGTCGCTGTTTACATAAGGAATGACGTCGCTTGTTATCCTATTATAGATTTAAAATCATCAAGTCCCTTATTTAATTTTCTTTGGTTTAAAATAAGAACCAACAAACACGTCATTCATTTCTGCTTCCTTTATAGAAGCCCGCAATTGACTGGCAATGATCATGTTGTCGAGTTTGATTTGCTGTCAGACCAGATAAATCAGATTCTGGCGAAAAACCCAGAGTCTGAGGTTTTGGTTTTCGGTGATTTCAACGTACACAACGTATCATGGCTTAGTCATTCCAATCGCACCAGTCCCGAAGGCAGATATGTCGAGTTTTTTTCAAATCTTAACAATCTGATTCAAATTATTTCTGAACCCACCCACATCCCGGATGTAAACCATCAGGGTCATCATCTCTTGGATCTGTTTCTGACATCGAATCCAGATAATTATCAAGCTTCAATTAGTTCCCCCCTTGGAAACTCCGATCATTATCTCGTTAGCACGTCCTTCTCTCTTGATAATGCGGGCGGACTATCCATGGCTCCTGGAAGAATGGTATGGACCTATTCTCAAGCTGATTGGGATGGGCTCGCCAGTTTTCTTGGACGGATGGATCTGTCTAGTTGCTTCTTGGAGAGGGATGTTGACCTTTGCACGGCTGTCATTACCGAAAGTATTCTGCTAGGGATGAAACTTTTCATACCCCATAAAAAGGTTCAAAATAAAATGAATACTAAAAATCCGTGGTTCAATGACACCTGTGCCAAGGCCATAGCCGACAGGGATAATGCTTTTCGTGAGTATAAACAAAACAATTCTTTAAGTTTACTGAAGCGCTGGCGAGAGGTCAGAAATAGATGCAGTAAGATTTGTTGCCAACAGAAGGTTTTGTATACCCAGAGGAAGCGTCAAGAAATATTAAACCTTCCTAAAAATAGCAGAAGCTTTTGGACCTTCGCTAAAAGTGTAAAACAAAACTTTTGTTCGCCTACATCTTTTCCTCCCCTTGTAGATGGTGACCGGATCATATCAGATTCGGTTGGGAAGGCTAATCTGTTTGCTAAACTCTTTAGTCAAAACTCAACACTTGCAGCTTCAGCTCAAGATCCACCAGTCTTGCCTCCAGTAAGCTCTTCTTTTGGAAGAGTTTACTTTAGGCAACGTGCTGTTTTAAAAGCTCTCAAAAATCTGAATGTGAAAAAGTCAACTGGCCCTGATGGTATTCCGGCTGTGGTCCTAAAACATACTGCCACTGTTCTGGCTAAACCTCTGCGCAACCTTTTCTATCTTTCATATTCACTTGGCATTTACCCCACCAAGTGGAAAGTTGTGCATGTTCAGCCTATTCCAAAAAAAGGCGATAAATGCGATCCCTCAAACTACAGGCCTATTGCGCTTACTTCTGTTCTCTCCAAAGTAATGGAATCTCTCATTAATAATAAAGTTAAAAAATACCTTGAAATCAACAAATTGCTAAGTGACCAGCAATATGGTTTTCGCTCGAATAGATCGACTGGTGATCTGATGACATATTTGTCCGACAAGCTCAACACCAGTCTTCACAACTCCGGTGAAGCTTGTGTTGTTGCTTTGGATATAGCTAAGGCTTTTGATCGAGTGTGGCACTCGGCCCTGATTTCTAAAGTTAAATCAATGGGTCTAGGATCAGCCTTTGTCAATTGGATCAGCAACTTTTTGTCTGGCCGTTCTATTCGTGCTGTTGTGGATGGTTACCAATCTCATATTTTCAACATTAACTCCGGTGTACCTCAAGGGTGTGTTCTTTCTCCAACCCTATTTTTAATTTTCATTAATGATCTTCTGCAATGTACTCTAAACCCCATCCACAGCTTCGCCGATGACAGTAACTTGGTAGCATGCTACGATTTTATTAATAGGAAATCAGCTTCTTCAAATGCTGTAACTACTAAACGCAATTTTTTACAAAGTAGCATAAATCACGACCTTTCCAAAATTTCACAATGGGGTCTTCTCAACAGAGTTGAGTTTAATGCATCCAAAACTCAATGCTGCCTAATTTCCAGAAAGCTGTCAACTTTTGATCCCCAATTTTCCTTTCAAGGAGAAAGTATTGCCAAATCTGGAAGCCTTGACATTTTAGGTTCGAAAATAACTAGCGACTTAAGCTGGAAAATTCATATTTTCGAAACGGCAAAAAACGCAGCGAAATGTCTTGGTTTTTTAAAAAGATGTAAACAATACTTTTCCCCCTCTGATCTCTTAAATATTTACAAATCCTACATACGACCAAAATTAGAATACAATTCGCATATATGGGCTGGTGCTCCCAAAACCCATCTTGAGTACCTGGACAAAGTTCAGAGAAGGGCTATTAGATTAATCGATAATCACCAAACCACCAGCTCATTAACATCACTCAACCACCGTCGTAATGTAGGTTCACTTTCCATTTTTTATAAATACCTTGTTGGAATGGATACGTGTTCCCTGGAAGTAAAGGCCCTACTTCCTCAACTTCAAGTATTTTCACGCCAAACACGTACTGCTTCAACGTCACACCCATATTTCGTAAAAATTCCCAGATGTGATAGAACGAGCTTCGGTGATTCGTTTTCTATTCGCACCTCAAGAATGTGGAATGCTCTCCCATTAAAGTTGTTCCCGGCAGCTAGTGGACGCTTAATTTATGACTTGCGCCGCTTTAAGAAAAGTGTAAATGATTACCTACTAACTGTCCCACTTTTTAATCCCGTCTAAACTTCCTGTCCTTTTTACCAAATCCATACTTCTTCAGTATAAAAGGTATCCCACCTAGTGATTTGGTAACTTTAATAAAAAAAAAAAAAAAAAAAAAAGGTTCCGTAGTATTAATTTTTTTTTTTTTTTTTATTTTTCTTTCGTATATATAAACGTTACGTATATATAAACGTTATATTGTTAAACTAAAGTCGGACAAACGTTCCGCGAATAAACTAGTTTCGAGTATTAAATCTAAAAAAAAATATTTTTTTTTATTTTGATATATAAAATCGAAATGAAAAAAATTTGCAGTTGTAACAAGCATTTACCTGTTTGTTTTCATAAAAAAAAACAAAAATTGTGTATAAGCGGTAACGAAAATATGTTGTATTTACTTTTTTTGTTATTTTCTGTTCGACTGCGTTTTATTTTTTTATTTTATTTTTTTGTTAAAAATTGACTAAAATTTTAAAATTACTATTAACATACAATGATCGAAATTGTTCGAAAGTTTCATTTGTTTCTTTCATATTGATTGATTATTTCATTCTAGAATGAAAGTAATTTCAAACATTTTTGAAAGCGATCAAATGAAATGAAATGAAAGTTATGAATGAAACTTTCGAACACTTTCGTTTCAACAGAAGCCTTAATGGAAATATTGTAATATGAACAGAATCAGCACGGCACAACAATGAAAAATCAGCTTGTCGTCACACTATAAGGATGAGGAATATCTTACTGATTTCTATTGATGATTTTTTGAATTTTCAAAATTATCAACAAAAAAAAATATATAATACAAGTAAACAAGTAAACCCAAACAGACTTTTATTAAAAATAAAATTTACAAAACTTTTCAATATTTCGGTAAAATTTTTCTATTCTTTATCAAATTTGAAGAGAGTTTGAGAAGAGTACACGCGTTTTAGAATTATTCCATAAAAAAAAAAAAAAAAAAAAAAAATATATTAAAAATATTAAACTAAAGTTATTTAGAAAAATAAGCTATTATTTGAAAATAATATTATAGTAAATTTTCTATCGATTTATTAAAAATTACAAATTGTTATTTATTTTCTAGATAAATTGATATGAAAAAAAAAATAAATAAAAAAAAAGAAAAAGAATAAAAAATGTCTGAAAATTGTATATTGTGCAAAAAAACTTTTAGAAATAACAATGATACAATTGTAGTATGTAAAGGTGGTTGTGGTGGTGCGTTTCATACAAAATGTTTGAAACTAAAAACATCTGATGAGCAATTATTGTTATCAAATTCTTTTATAGTGGTGATGTGTTTACATTGTCAAGATAAAAATAATAATATAAGTAATATAAAAGTTCACATTGAGGCTATTCAAGACTCTTTGGAAGATTTAAAAAATGTTTGCAGTGAACAAGAAAAAAATATAATGAAGGGAATGATTGAAGAATTTGAAAAAAATGAACTTAAAAATAGTAAAATTATTGCAAAAGAAATAAAAAAATCTTGTGGGTGGGAAGAAAAAAAGCCCACTTTTGCAGAGATAGCAAAAAAAACCCCAAGCATTGTAATTAAACCTAAAATATCTAAAAATAGTACTGAAACATTTAAAGATATTAAATCTAAGATAAATCCTAGCGAAAGTGAGCTTAAAATATCAAATCTATCAATGTCTAAAAGTGGTTCAATAATAGTGAGTTGTGATAATGTAGAATCAGTTGATAAGCTTAAAAAATTGGCTGAAGAAAAATTGAAAGAAAATTATAAAATTGAAATTACGGGTGAACGTAATCTAAGAATAAAAATAGTAAGTATTTCTGAAAAATTGAATGATTCAGAGATTATTAACGCGCTAAGGTTGCAAAATGAGTTTTTGAAAGATAGTAATATAGAAGTTAAAGCTGTTTTTAAAACCAAAAAGAAATATAAGCCATATATAGCAGTAATTGAGGTTAATACTGAAACATACAATACTATTATGAATGCTGGAACGGTGAATGTTGAATGGGACAAATGTAATGTGTATGATGGTTTGTTTATTAGGCGGTGTGGAAAGTGTCTGGGTTATGGACATAAATCATCGGAATGTAATGAAAAAGTGATCTGCGCTTATTGTGCGGAGGAACGGTTAGAAAACCATGTTTGTAAAACATCGGAATATAAATGCTGTAATTGTTTGAAGATTAGAAATGAAACAAAGATTGATATATGTGTAGATCATAGTGCTTTTGATATTGATGTATGTAGTGTATATAAGAGAAAATTAGCAATTGAAAAGAAAAAATTTTTTTAGCAACTAGATAATGGTAAAGAATTGAAAAATAAAAATGTGAATATTGTATACTTGAACATACAAGGATTATATAATAATTTTGAAGATTTGGAAGGCGTACTATTTGAGAACAAAGATATTGATTTTATATGCTTGACTGAAACGCACTTAAAAGAGGAGGATGAGAATTCTTTAATACAACTAGATAATTACAACTTAGTGAGGATAGACAGTCAATCAAGACATACTGGAGGCGTTGTTTTTTATATTAGAAAAAGTTGGACATATAGTGTAGTAAAAACTCTAAGTGTAAGAAAAGAATTATGGTGGTTAACAGTGAAAGTTGAAAGAAATAATATTACTTTTTACTTATGTGGACTTTACAGATCACCAAGAGGTTTAAGTGCTAATTCTGAATTCTTTGGCCAAATGGAACGATTATTTGAAGAACTTATTGAATATAATGAACAAGTTATAGTTATGGGTGACTTCAATATTAATTGGTTACATAATAGTGTTCAAAAAAGTAAAATTAAAGATATAATTGAAGAAAATGCTTTTAAACAAATAGTAAGTGATTTTACAAGAATAACAATAAACTCAAAAACATTAATTGACTTTGTGATTACAAATAAATACAGAAATATTAAAGCCAAAATAGATAAAAATTTAAAGATCAGTGATCATGAAACTATAAAAATTGAAATTAAAATAGAAAATAATAAGTGCGCTGATGAAATAAAAGTTATTAAATATTTAAAATACGATAGATTAAAATTTAGATCATTAATGTGTAGAAGTGATATATTGACAGTTTATTTTAGTGAGTGTAATCAGAAGGCTGCTAGATTTAGTTCTAGTTTAAAAAAAATAGCAAATAAACTTACTGTAGAAAAAAGTGTTAATATAAATAAAAATAATTGGTATACTAATGAACTTAATTTACTAAGAAAAGAAAAAAATCGGCAAAACAAAATTGCCTCATGGAATAATAGTAATAATTTTGAATGGCTAAAATATAAAAAACTAAGAAATAGTTACAAAAACAAAGTAAAACTAGAAAAAAATAAATTTATTAGAAATAAAATTGAAAATTGTAGAGATCAGGTAAAAATGTGGCAAAATATAAAATGTTATGTACTAAATGAAAACAGAAGTGAAATCAAGGAAATAATCTTTAATAACGAAATAATATATGACAGTATAATATTGGCTAATAAATTTAATGAATATTTCATAAAAAGTGTTGATGAAATTTACGAAAGTATTCGTAATGTGCCATATAATATTAGAATTGAAAAAATTGAATGTTCTTTTAAATTTATTGAGGTTAATGTAAGTGACTTAAAAAACATACTTAAATTAATGAATAATAAAAAAGACTTGAATTTAATTAATGTAAAAATGATTCTAGACTCTATTGATTTAATTGGAGAAAATTTTATATCAATATTAAATAATTCTTTAAGATCAGGAATCTTTCCAGATTGCTGGAAGGAAAGTGTTGTAATTCCCGTTGAAAAAATTAAAAACACAAAATTATTAAGTGAGTTTAGACCGGTTAATATGATTCTGACAGAGGCCAAGATTTTTGAAAAATTAGTGAACAACCAGTTAACGAAATATTTGGAAAAAAATAATTTGTTGTACAATTACCAATCTGGGTTTAGAAAAGAACATAGCTGTGAGTCATTAATAAATTTAGTTATAACAAATTGGAAGGTGGCCACTCATGATGGAAAGGTAATAATTGCAATATTTCTAGACTTGAAAAGAGCTTTTGAAACAATTGATCGCAACATTCTACTGGAAAAATTGAAAAGCTATGGTATTAATGGCATTGAATTACAATGGTTCAAGTCTTACTTGAACAATCGGAAACAGAGGACAAAAGTGAATGGAATCTTATCTGATGCTATAGACGTTTTGCTGGGAGTTCCACAAGGTTCAATTTTGGGGGTTCTACTTTTTTTACTTTATATCAATGATATGGAAAAGGCGGTTAAGTTTGCCAAATTGGTACTTTTTGCGGATGATGCACTTTTGTTTGTGGTTGAAGATACAATTGATGAATGCTTGAGAAAGATTAAACTCGATTTGGCAACCTTGGAGGACTGGTTTAAAATGAATAAATTAAAATTAAATATAAGTAAAAGTAAATGTATGATTATAAATGATAAAATAGATAGGGTGCACATTAAAGTGGATAATGAAATTATAGAATGTGTTCAGGAATTAAAATATCTAGGAGTATTTATTGATAATAAACTCAGCTTTAAAAATCATATTAGTTATGTTTGTAAAAAAGTAGCAAAAAAGATATATTTTTTTTCCAAAATAAGAAATAGATTAAGCTTTAATAATGCGGTGAGGATATACAATGTGTTAATTAAACCACATCTAGAATATTGTTCATCTATTCTTTATATGTGCAATAATAGTATGATAGAAAGACTTCAGAAACTGCAGAATAGGGGAATGCGTTTGATTTTGAAGGTTAATAGATTTTCTTCAATTAAATTTATGTTAGAAGCTTTAAAATGGTTGAATGTTAAGCAAAAAATCAATTTCAATGTATTGCTAACAATATTCAAAATTAAAAATCATATGTGCCCTAAATATTTAAGTGAGAGGCTGATTTTTAACACAGATATTCACAGTCGAACTCTAAGAAATTTTTCAGATTTTAGACTAGATTTATTTAGAAATAGTAGAACTCAAAATATGTTACTGTATAACGGCTTAAAATTGTTCAATGAATTACCAAACAATTTAAAAAATGAAGAAAATTTGTGTCGTTTTAAACAAAATTTAGTAAAATATATAAGGAATAAATTTTAAAACATATAATGTAATATATTTAAGATTTGTAAGATAATCATGTTAAATAGTTTACGAACTAAATAAATGAAATAAAAAAAAAAAAAAAAAAAAATTGGAAAAAGAAAATTATTTTAAAATTTTTAATTTTTCCGTAGTAATGTAGTACTGAAAATTTAACTTAATTTCATGGTAAAAAAATCCTTATATATCATAGGCTTTAGTTTCGTTCAAACTCGCGAATTGATTTAGAAACATAAAATGTAAAAATTTGCGGGTACAATTATTAAAGAATCTCTTCCATGATAACAAAGTCCAACAAATTTTCGTCTTCGAAACAAGGTTCTTTATGCGGTGCAATTAAAATACCTATATTTTTTATTTAATTATTATATTTTATATTATTTTTAAATCCTTCAAAAATGTTGGAAATTTATTGAATCAATTTAAAACAATTAAGTGCAGCTTTTTTTCCCAAACAGGACAAAAAAAATTTGATTTATTTGATTACTTTTTTTTTTTGTACTTTTTTTGCTGGAAATTTATTTCCAAATAAAAGTAAATTAATTCTTATCAATTGGAATAAGTAAAAAATATTAAATATATAAAAAAAAAAACAATAAAATAATATTTATTTAGTTATGTAAAAAATTTATAATAAATATTATATTAAAATGTATGCATATAGAGAGAGAGGTGATTTAAAGTCAATAGACATGAAGAATTTGAATTTTTGTTTCGAATAAAAGTCTTTAAAGTTAATTGAAATCATATAGTCAAAATTAAAAAAACCCTAAAGTTTGTTTATTTTATTTTCTGAATTGAGCAAAATATCGTAATTTGCGGTAATCATTTTCAGCTGTCAGTTTTTTTTTGCAACAAGTCCTTCATCCTTGTTGAAAAACAACAAATTTTCATAAGATTCTAAAAGTTTTTAAAATTAGTTCGAACCAAAAAGTAATATAATAATAAAATAATTACAGAAAACTTAAAGTAAATATTCAATGACTTTTAAAAGTTGAAATATTGTTTTTTTATATATAAAATATATATATATAGCTATAAGTATATAATGAATGTAACATTATTAATTCAGAAGAAAATATTTTTACAATAATTCTTTTCCAACTAATTTAATTAAAAAAAAAATTTATACAAAATAAAAACAATATTTTGTAATCTGAAGGACTTTCAAATAATAATCCGATTAAAACTTTTTGACTTTTCAAAACAAAAAAAAAACGAATGACGTATCTAATAAAAATCTTTTCGAGAAAATTAGAAATTTAAATTTTGTTATCATTTCAATTTTTAATTAAAAAGACAAAAAAAAAGAAAAACGTAATAACAATTATTCGGACGACAGACATAAGAATTTATGTTTTTCATTTTTTCGCATGACATTTAAATGATTTTATTTTTTTTTTATTTTTAACTATACACATATATATTGTTTATGTTAAATACTCTGGTACTTAAACATAATTTTTTAATATTATTACCAAGGACTTTTAAGTATTCGAAATCTATATTAAGCGTGCAAAAGATAATATACTTCGAATGACAAAAATTACATATAAAGAATATTTAGAAAATATTTCGGTTGTTGTCATAAAAATCTTATATTGTTTATTTTTCTGTGTTTTTTTTTTTTGTGTTTTCTTCAGAAATTTTGCACCTGAAACATTTTTATAAAAATTATTATTGAAGCCACTGAGGCAATATTTTATTACAAATATATATACGCGCATATAAAAAACAAAATGTGGCAAAGCATAATAATAAAGTATAGATTTTGTTATATTATTCGCAGTATAAAATTTTATAATTCTAATCCAATTATTTGTTTTGGAAAAATAATACTTTCATTTTTATAATATTAAATACGAATTTTTGCTAAATGTTTAAACTCTAAAAAAAATTTATAAAAAAATTTTCTCAACAAATATCTAAGTTGAATGGATCTTTAAAAATTCATATAAACTTTCAATTAATAAATAAATCTTTTAACAACAGGATTGGGTTTAATTTCTAAACCAACTGCTCTTCATTGTTGTGGTGGCCACAGAACACATTAACTGAACTATCCAAAAATGACGTCTTGCTAATCATCTACACATACAGGTGGGCAAAGTCCTCACAATAATTTTGGGGACAACCAAATATCTACAATTTTAAATATCATCATATCAAAATTGACTGCCATAATTTTTTAACAGTGAAACCATATTTCATTTGATAAAAATGCTATAAGGAAATATTTACCGCGTATAAAAATTAAAGGTACTAAATTTTTTTTTGTTAAAATGAAATAAATTGGATTTTTCTTTTTACTATGTTGTATCCATTTATTTTTTAATTTAATTTTTATTTCAAAAACAGTTTAATGCTTGCAAAAAAAAAAAAAAAAAAGAAACCCAAAAAAAATACAATATACAAAATACGAAAAATAAATATAGGTATATAAATTTAGGGAAATTGCCTAAAATGTAAATAAAAAAAATCAGTAATTGACGTACCTGATGGGATTTTATTTGGTTTTTTTTTTTTCATTGTTTTCTTGATATAACAAATGTTATTAAAAAAAATTTGAACAACACTCTTTTGAGAAGAAAAGAAGAAAAGAAGAAATTTAATGATTTTCCAAAACATTAATCGAAAAAATTTTCTTAAAGGGGAAATTAAATAAATAAATAAAATAAAAAATTTGATTTCCCTCACTTGTAAAATATTCAGAATCCTAAATTTTGGAGAAAATTATTTTAATTTAATATCATTTTCAATGAGAATTTCAATTAAAATTTCGCTAAAAACAATTAAATCTATATTGGCGACTTTTATAAGAAAACAACACGGAAAACAGTCGGTGACCAAATAAATCTGTCTTGATATAAATTTAATTCAATAAATAAATATAATTTTTTTTTTGCAATTCTAGAATGAGTTGTTATGTAAGCAGTATATCGCAATTAGGTAAAACTGGGTTTTATGCACTATATGTATTACAATATTATATGAGCCCATTTTCGACTTTGAATTTGAATAAGTATGAAATTCGGAGATGAACTATTCAAAGATTATATACTATTAAGTATTGTAGACAAATAAGGATCATAATATTCTCTTCAAGGCTGGTATTAATCAATTTTACAATGGTATTTACTAAGTACTATGGACCATATTGAAAGAGTGTATAATTTACAAGTATTTTAACTAGGGTTTCTAAAACGGATATATCTGTATCCGCGGTTATTTATACTCTTAACCGTATCCGATATCCGTTAAAAATCTCACGGTTAGCAATTTTAAGTTTTTAAATTAAGTCTGTTAAATTTTCCGAGAACAGTAGGCTAGTAATTATAATTTTAAGTTTTTAAATTAAATTTGTTGAATTTTCCAAGCAAAGTAGGGCCTACAGCGAAGCCGACTTCAACAGACTCAGAGAGAACTTTTTCGGTTTCAGGAAATTTTTGAACCAAAATTAGATCTCGTCTTTCTTGTGCATCACTTAATACATTAGTGTTCCTGAAATACTATTATTTAAATGAAAAAAATCAAAAAATGTAATAATATATTTCAAATTTTATTTATAAAATAAATAGTATTCATAATTAGATTCAATATTATTTGTTTATTTTTATACGGTTATCCGGTATCCGCCGGATAATTCTAGAATAACTATCCGATAACCTCGGTTACAGAAAATCCGGATATTCTCAAAGATTAAGTTAAATATTTTTGATCAAATTAAGATCAAATTTAAGGAAAAAAATGTGATTTCGAATGACATAAATAATGTTCTTACATATATATCCATATATTTTGCAAATAAAAATTTTAATTTATTGAAAGAATAATATTATGTGACAATTACAGATATACAAGGTCGTAAGAAATAAAAAAAAAAAAAAGAAACTCATTATACAAAACATCTTGAAATTAATTAAAGCCACATTCTATGCAGAATAATTTTTCATTATTTTGGCAATGAAATTTAATTAGTGACATTGACAGTTTTTTTTTTTTTATTCTTCCAGGGGTGAAAATTTTCAAATATGAAAATAATTAAGTGTTATTATGTTTATTTTTATTTCATTTTTTTTTATTATTATGCCCAAGTCTAATTATAAAAAAAAAAGTTGATTTTTCTTTGTTTTTGAAATTAATTGCAATTTTGGTGAACAGAAAAAAAAAAATATGTTATCGAAAAAAAAAATTCTACTTGTCATTGAGTTTTTATTTATTTTTTTTTCTTTGATATTTTTATGCTAATATGAAATTGTTTAACTTTTTTTAATGAGTCCTTAACTAACGCCTATGCTTTTCATTTAAGATTAATTCTTTGATTTGTGAAAATTATTTCAAAATCTATATATAAATTTTATATATAACTAGACCCACTAAAATGCAGTCTGTATTATGAAAATTTGAATAAAGGCAATTCGTTTGTGATATAAAAATATCTTCTTTTTTTTGTTATTTTAGTATCATAATTTCATAAATGTCATTATCTTACCTACTGTACAGGTAGGTACTTAAACATTTATTATGCTTAAAATGCTTATAAAACATCATTATAAAATTATAAATGAATTTTATTCAAAACTTCGGTATTTATAAATAAAGTTTTAATAACTAATATTTTTCTATCGAACAATCGCTCTCATAGCAAAGGAATATTAAACTTCAGATATTGAATGTATTTATATATTAAATATGATTATCAATTCTTATGATGTGTCAAAATAGAGTAAACTTAATATTTTTTTTTGTTAAATTTTTTTGTTATATATATTTTGCAACAAAAGTAGATTTAATTTCATTCATAAAGTTGATTTCTCTTTAAAAAGGATTATTATTTGAATATATGCATTTTATTCATATTATGTATGTATATTTGTGTGTACAATATATGCATGGAATAAATAATAACTTTTTTTTTTAATAAAACATCATGAGCATAATAAATTTATAAATTGTATTATATATAAATATGCACAAATTTTGGTTAAAGAAAATCTAAAATTACGTGGCTTTGAATAATAAAAAGTTTAAGTATAAAATAATTTACTTGTGTTGTGTGTAGGTATATGAAGAAATTAAATATTTGAGATTATGAAAAAACGCATTAAAATTTATCATGATTAGGAATAATTTTGTGAACAGTTTGTGTTATACGAATTGGACTTATATATTTTATATTTTATATGTAATGTAAAATCTAAAAACTGATTAAATAAATAATAAAATATTCAAAAACTTATTTCAAAAAAAAATTTAAGATATTAAGCTTATTAATTATTTATTAAAAAATAATTCAACTGTTTATATGTTAGAATTAAGAAACCTCTATTAACATTTTTAATTTTGTAATGAATGAACGATTTTATTATGTCTTCAATAAACTATTTTGTCATTTTGCTTTTTATTTTTGCTCATACTTTTTATCTTTTTATGAAATATAAATTTATTAAATAATGAAAATTTTTTTTTTATATTTTCTTTTTTCTTTAAAGTGTCGACAAACTGATAAAAAATGTAAAACTTTTTACCTTTTTTAATATAGCTTTGAAAGGGGTTCTTCTTTTGAAATATCCTTTTCTAATGAATTCTTACTTATTTTACTTAGTTAGGTATGAAGTTAACAATGAAATTTTAATTGGATTGCTATTTTTAATTATGTTTATGTGTAAGTTTAGATACTGATTCATGGAACATAATATATAATTGTATTATAATTTTATGCATTAACTGTTTAGGTCTCAGCGTATATATAGGTTTAAGTTTATATTGTTCTTCTCAATTAAATAACAAAAATAAATTGAAAAAAAAAATCATAAAAATTATTTTTCAGTCAAACAAAGTTCTTTTGGGATTAATATTATATAAATGTATGTATTTTATATTGAAAAATTTAACATATTTTTTGATGTTATGAATATTTTTTTTATTATTCAATTTAATTACGTATAATGATTTTAATTAAACATTATTTTGCATAAAATCTTGTATAACGAATTTATAATGGTGGTTTATTCAAATAATAATAATAATAATAATAAAAAGCACAAATAATTCAAGATAAGGTGAATGTTTCATCAACAATATAAAATTCATTATTCCATAATTAAATTTAATATTTTAATAATCTTGTGGTGTTAAATACCAATTAAAATATGCATTATACTTTTGGGAAGAAAAAAAAAATCTTATTTTATCATTTTTATGCAAATTTTTGTAAATTTTTGTCACAATTTTAATAAAAAAAAAATATTTTTTTTTTATTATTTTGTTAAATTATCACGTATTCTATCAGGAATTTATCAAAATATAATCAAAATTATTCACCCTATTTCGTAAATTATGTTTTATCTGCGCTTAAAAAAAATTATTATTATTATTATTATTGTTGTTTTTTTTTTTCGTGAAATAATTTTTGATAATTTCTTGAAAGGAAAAAAAAAAAAATTGTAAATATATTTTACAAGGACACTATATAATTATACTATCCTATACCATACTATACTATATGCGTAGATAGTATGTTACTTTAGATTTTAGAATTGCAAATACGTTGTTTCTGAATAGAGAAGTAAAAGTATTCAACAATTTCCGGTTTTCGGAATGGGGGCAGGTTTTTTTTTTTTTTTAATTTTTTTCTAAATTAAAATTTTTCATGGTTTCTTACTATCCACTTATTTTGGTATTTATTATGAGAAGAAAATGAATAAATCTACGGTTGCTGCTTTATATAAATTTTTTTAAGAAAACAGAAAAAATGGCAAAGTAAAAACAGAAAATTTAATTGAATTTTTTTTTTGAAACAGACATTCTTCATTAAACTACAATTCTATAGATAATGACAATAATTATACTAATTTGGTTAATACGGATTCATTGGAAGAACATTTCAAATTTATCCGTATAATCATTAGATAATAAAAAAAAATATTCTTAATAACCGACCCGAAGCTTAAATATTTTTATATATTGGAAAAACATGAATTAGTTAAATAAGTGAAACTATAACGAAGGCCTATTGAAAAATATAAGTAATAAGGTGGGGAGCTTGGTTTTCAACTATCACTTTAAAATTTATATAGTTCTTCACTAAATTTTTGTATTAAAATTCACAACTTAAAAATTTTGAAACAGTTTTCTAATTTTCGACCAAAATAAATCTAAAATTTGTAGTAGAGCCAATTCAAAGTTATAATTAAAAATTTAAACCGAGGTATAATGTAAGTGTTAAAATTTTAAATCTCTTAACCATTACGTTTTTCATTTTCCTGTATATATATAAACTTGTATAATTATAAATTATTTTTCATTTCGCTTGTAAAAATATAGGGGAAAAAAAAATAAATAAAATAAGGATAAGACCAACGGAGGGGACATTCAGTTTCGATTGTAACAAAAATAAGGAACTACGTTCCAAAAAAAATAAATAAATAAAAATAAATTAACAAAATAAATAAATAAATAAAGAAACGAATTAAAAACCAAATAAGAACAAAAAAAAAAATAAATAAAATGTTGTGGCAAAACTTTAAACATTCATCAGAATCTTTTTTTCATCCCCGAGTTCTTTTTTTTTTTTAAATTATGACGAGTGCTTGTGAAAAGATAATATTCATTTGTTTATGTTTCTTTTTTTCCTTTTTTTCTATTGTTTACTTTAGTTTTTATATATATAAATATGTATTTAGAAACAAGATAATTAGAAATTTGAATTATATCATCACTTGGGTTTCCATATTTATCACATCCTATGAAAGCATATAAATCTTCTCTTTTATAGCAAAAAAAAAAAAAAAATTAATATTTTTTTACATGTTCTTTAATTCTGCTACGTTTTAACAAAAAAATTTTTTAAAATAAATTTCCTTTTTAAGTGGGTGTAAATAGTTATATACATACCTTAAATAATAATTTGAGGGACCAGGACAAAAAATGTCGGGCAAAGAATGAATTAATTTTTTTTTTCTTATTTCGCATTATTATAACGTACTCTCATGTTTTTAATCCTTAACCTTAACTCACTGCATATACCATCAATATAATTTCTTATATGCGTTGAAGCTAATATAATTAAATTTTTAAATTTTAAAATCCATTTAATATTAAAATTTTATGAAATTTCTTTGCATATTTATATTATATTAATATAATATACATAATGTATTTTTTTTTTCATGTTTTGCAGCTACATCTATCTACACTATACAAAAACTATGTACAACACAATATGTAAGTGAAAGAAAAAGTTTCAAGAAATGGCTTTCAAAGTGGTTTCTGGGTTTGAACAGAATTTCTGACAAATGATGATTTATGAAAATCTTTTCTTTTTTTTTAATAAAAATTATGTTTTTATTTGATTATAACTTTAAGCTATATGTATATTGTATGTATTGTGTTTTCTTCTCTTCCTGATTTAGTTTGAGCATATAGAGAAAATATTTGAATTTTTCTTGTTATTAAAATAATTTATTTTTTTTTTGTAAAGTTTTGTGAATTTAGAAATATTATGTATTACAGTTATGTTCTTTTTTTTTTGTAAATACATATACTTAGCAAATATTTTTAAGAATTTCAAACATATGAAAATTATATTTTAAAACATAAATATGCAGATGTTTTTTGTAAAGACTTTAGGGTATTGGCTTTTATTGTATATATAAAGTTATACGTATATTTCTTATTTAAAGTTATATATTCGACAATTTAGGACAATGTATAACTTACAAATTGGATGTTTGTACAATGAATTTCAAGCAAAAATTGTATAATTTATGTTTATTACAAAAGTCTTGTACTGAAAATAGTTTAAATTTTTTTAGTATGCATTTATGTTCATTATTTTAAAATTAGGAAATTAATTTATTACGTAAAATTTTGTAAAATTAAAATCACAAAACTAAGATATAATTCTTGAATTATCAATCAGTTAGTCTGACAGAGATTTTCAAATGGGATTCGTTATTTACGTTGTTCGCTAAACGTATTGGCACAAAAAAATATAAAAAAAATAAAATATATTATAAAATGTTATTAATATGCATTATTTTGGCCTACAATAAGTATAGAGCCAATGTGTGACTTTCATTTTATTGAATTTCATGATATTTTTGTGTATTTATGTAGAACGTATATATTTTTCTTTTCCGTTTTTGTCTCTTGTCTGGAATTTTTATTTCTCTTTCGGTTTTTTTTTTTTTTTTCAAATTATCCTTGAATATTTTTGAAAATAAATGAAAATACCATAATAATCCCCAAAAAAATATTCCAATAAAATCTCTGACTTTATTCTCATATATATAGGTCAATAGGTCAATTGCAGGCAGATAATCATATATATGTATAAATTTTGTTAACGATAGGTTTCATATAAAATTAAGAATAGTACGAAATAAAATATTAAATACAAAAACGATAGTGCGATAAAAGTGGTTTTAAATTAACTTAATGTCTTGTTAGTTATTAATTCTACTATAATTTTATTAAATATAATATTTATAACTTATGTATTAAATAAATTATTTTATTATTTATTTCTTTTTGCAATGAAATAGACTTGAGCATAACGTTCTACCCTATATTAAGTTTTTTCTGTCTACAGATATATATAAAGTATTTTTATATATAGACGAAAACATTATAATAAAAAACACTTTATATACGTTTTATATTATTTAATATATATGAAAATTTTGGTATTTCTTCAACATGTATAAAACCTACTTACTGAAAATATTTTTATTTCATTTCCAGCAATTATTATTATTTTTGAAACATGATTATAATTAACCCATAAAAATTCTGTGTACTATTACTAAGTTTTACATTGAATTTTTTTTAAATAATTTTTTTTTAATAAAAGAAAGTTTTTCTTGTTTTAACTAAGGTTGTATTTTAATAGAAATATGTTCTACATATAGATATATTGAATAATTTCATAAGGCTAAAAACAAATTATCGTTTGATAATGCAAGTCTATATATAGAATAATTACAAATTTAACTTATCTAAAGATGTGAAAATCAAATTTTTAAGTTGATGCTTATTCTGAAAAAAAAAAAAATTAAAAAAATTATCAATAACACATTAGACGAAAATATGTATTATATTTGATTATCATAAAAGTTCATCAATTGAAAAATAAAATCTTTAAATAAATGAATTATTTACAACAAAATAATAAATTTTATTTTTATGTTTTTAGTTTTACCATTTATTTATTATATTAATTTTTTATTCATTTATTTATTTTATTTTTTTTAATTTTTTTTTCATAAAAAAAAATATAATAAATAAAATATTAAATTTTTTTTATGAGAAAATATATTAATAAATAATAAATAAAAAAAATTAATAAAAATTTATTCGACCTTGTAAAATGTGGAAATTATTATTATTATATTTTTAAAAGAAAATTTCTCTAAATAATTTTAGTTTTTTTTTTTAAATACAAAAAAAAGAAAATAATATTTTTATTGAATGTATGAAAAAGGATTTTAAGGATTTTCATTTTTTGAATAATTTAAAAAAAATATTATCAAAAAATGAAACGAACATAATAATAATAATGTATATATGTATAAACTTAAAACCTTTTGAATACCTTTTTTTTATTATGGGAATAAGTATTAAAGAAAAAAAAACTCCAATATTTATATTTTCAACATATACAATGAAAACAGTTAAGCCTCTTTTAACACGGTTATTCTTAGAAGAAAACAAAATCGGTTCAACATAATTGGAGAATTTAATGAGATGCACTGAAAAAAAAAAAATCGTTGGAAAATTAGCGACGTAAGAGCCAGTTATAGGGGTTATATCTAAAACTGGTAGTATGTGCTCAAACTTTTGCATTTATTATTAAATACATAATAATTCGTCCAAAATATGTAGCAAATGAATTTTAGCAAATGAATTGTAGCAAAACTTGCTATTCGAAAATTATAATTATTATTGCTTTTTTCTAGCGAAAAATAAGTTATAAAAATCTTCTTTTTTTTTTACAATATGAGTTTCTGAAATTTTTATGACAAATATTGCTATAATCTTACGAACAGGTAAAAAGTAAAACTTAATAGCTAATTCTATTTTTCCTTGCTATCGACATTGTAAAACATGTACAGAAAATATTACTGCCGAATTTTGTAAATTTTTGAAAATTTGTTCCTAGCTATAAAAACAATAAATCTAAAATTTTCGAGTAGTAACTTTTGCTATCCATTTTTGGATGAGTTATTATATATTTTTAATAATAAATGCATGATTTTCTAGTACATAATGCCAGAAAATAACGCAGTGTAAAGTTAAATAACTGATTTTCCACTGATTTTTTTTTTAAACTATGTGTATGTTGTAATTATAATGGACTAAGCTGTATTTATATACAATTTTCTTTAACCCATTTCTGGTCAATATTTTTTATTGGATTAAACGAAAAAAATTAAATCCATCTAGGTTATTCATAACAAAATAATATTAACCGATAGAATTCTGCAGATTTTTTCATAATCTGAAAAATAAAAAACAAAATAAAAAAATTTACATATAATGTATTATGTTGCCATAAAAATGATAAAAACATTTCTAAAAATGTTATTGTTATTACTGTTCCAAATTTTTTTTTTTTTGTTGGCTTCAGACAAGCTCATTTCAATAATATAACGTAGCGCATATTAATATTAAAATTCATGATTATTAAATTGGGATATTCGAAAAATCGAAATAATGTTTTTTAAAGGATTTTCAATAAAAGATAGAATATAAAGAGTTTTTAACTATTTTTTGTTTTTTTTTTTTTTTTTTGTGATAAATTATTATAATGAAAATGCATTATAAATGAAAATTTAGAAAAAAAAAAAATAAATAAATGAAATAAAATAAGATATGAACTAAAAAACGATAAAATTTGCTAATATGCACGAAATGTTTCAAGTTTTTTTATTAATTTTTAAACATATTTGAATAGTATCGATAATACAACATATTGCTTATACAACAATAGTAAGGACAACTAAGCTATAGTTATTTGGTTAAGTTATATTTGTAAGCTATATATGTACACAAGTATATTTATGCAGAGAGGATACATTACCTAAAGTTATGTTATCTCACTCTCAAAGTGCCACAAAGTAAAGTTATGATATGTTAATCTTATGCAGAGTAAAATTGACACTATTTGTAGTAAAAGTTTACTTCACACAACTTTAAAAATAAGGCAGAACATACTTTTAGCAATTTCACCTTGGATTAAGTTATCCTTCCTTTTATGTACTTGGATTGGAAATTTTATTGTTATAGTAAAAAGAATCTTTAACAACATGCTAATTACGAGAAAGAATAAAATAAAATATAAGTGTATGTACTGAAAACATTAAATTTCTCATATTTTCAAAGTATTAGAGATTTAAATGTTGACAAGATATAAATTCCTAATCTATGTAATTTTCTGTATTCGTATATACATATATATATATATATATAGATATATTTATTTTTTTTAACTTTTAAATTTCTTTTATAATAAAAATACGTATATAATTTTGATCCTGACCTTTTGTGAAGTCCTTGAAAACTTCAATTTCTTGATAATTTCATTAATATTCAACATCAGTTTTTAAATTTTCAGTACAGGCCGTTTGGTTTGATTAAAAATGACAGTAATTGATGGTGGTGGGTGAATAAATTTTTTTTTTTTTGCTCTGCATAAAGTTTATAATTTTTTTTTTTGTTATGTTATATTATGCCTGTGTAGGAATTTTATTAATCTTAAAATAAAAGATTTTAATATAAATAACATTATAAAAAAAAAATCTTAAATTTTTTTTACAATAAAAACTTTTTTTGTTGGTTATACTTATATATATACAGTATAATAGTATGTATCTTTTGTAGAAGAGAATTGAAAAACCATGAAAAGACAAGGTTTAAGAGGAATTAATCGAGGATTTTTATAATTCTTTTAATTAGCTCTGGTTTAATTTCTAATCGATTAATGGATTATAATGAGTTAAAACCGTATTAGAAAACGCAGGTTATAAAGAAACAAACCTTTAAAATGAAAGTTAATTTAGACAATTAGACAGTGGAAGAAATTTGATCTTTTCGTCGGCTTGAAGCAAGAAAACTTTTCTTGAAGCTTGAAGGAAGACAACGAATGTAAGAATTAAATCACTGGAACTAAAAAAGTACAGCGGGATTCTAATTTGTAAATGTGATAGTTTTGCGAGTAAATTACGTGTCAGAGGTATTTTGATAATTCTTGATAAGCATAAAATATCAGAATTTCAAAAAATTATTATTCATTTTATAAATTTAAGGTTTATTTATTTTATTTAATTTTTTTTTTTTTTTGCAATAATTTCCGCATTCATTTTCCAAAAGTTTTTAATTTGCTTCAACAAAAAGTTAAAAAATTTATTTTAATTTTAATATTTTTTCTGGCGTTATGAAAAGTTTCTGCCCCATTATAATAAATACAAAAGTGTTAAAGAGAAACATAAATAAAAATTTTTTTTTTTTTAATTTTTATTTAAAAAAAAATATTTGGTTTATTTTATTTATATTTATTAAATTTTTGTTTTATTGTTGATACTTTTTTTTTTTTTTGATAATAATATTTAATAGAATGAAGGTTATATATATATATATATATATATATATATATATATATATATATATATATATATATATATATATATATATAATGTATATAAAATCAGCAATGATTTGATTATAAAAATATTTATATAATATTGTATACTACAATAATGCTATATAATATACCTAGTTAGGTTATTAAATAGAGAATTTATTTTAAATGATCGAGTGACATGAGGAACAGATAATGCATAAAATGCATAGTATGCATAAGTAGATAGTATAGTATCTATGTTAAGTTCTGTCATGATGAGCAAGGATTTGGGAGCTTGATTTATGGAATTTTAAGTACAACAAGTAGGAATTTAAGAAATACGTCTAATGAAAAAATAATTATTGTATTACAGTCAGCAGTTATGATGTATTTGAGTCAAATTCCCAATGTAGACATTTGAGACGATTTCAGTACATTTTCTTCTCGTGCAATTAATAATATTCATAATTTTATTTTTTTTAAATAAATTTCTTTTTTCAATAATTGACAAAAAATCAATTATTTTTGAATAATTTTTGTCACAAATTAATTTATTTATACCTTTATACGTATAGTTAAACCACAATTTCATGAAAAATAATTGGCCTTTTACATTATGGACATTATAATAAAATCAATGATAAATTATAATAAAATAAGAATTATTATTGTCGCAAAAAATTCAGATAATAATTGTCAGAACGTCAGGAAAATTCTTTAAATGGATAATAAGCATTAACTCTATCTAAGTAATCTACAATCCGAAATTATGTTTCTTTAAATTACATCATTAAATTTTCATATTAAAAAGTATGTTGTAAAAATGAGCCCACAGTACGACAATCCTTGTTCATCATTTCTCATAATTAATTGAAATTCCAAAATTTCTCTAAAATAAGGCAAAAATAAACATAACCTTAATATTTCTTAAGGAATAAGAAAAATATTTAGAAGCTCGGAACCATATTTTCATCATTTTCCAAAAAATATGTTTATTCCAAAAATACAAAACCGCTATTAGCCTTAAGTAAAGTTCGACAAAAAAAAAATTGACGACCTTAGGGTCATTAAAAATATATTCTTTGACATGAAAATTGTTTTTTCCGTGTATATTTAAATTTAATAAATCAATATTTTTTTAATGATGAGTTTTTTATTGCTTTATTTAATAAAAATTCATGTAATGCATAAATGCAACAATTTTTTAATAATATTCAGTATTCAGAGTGTGCAACGTAATGAATATTTATTTTTATACATATATAAGACAACAACAAAAAAAAATGGTTAAAAATAAATATTAATGCAAATTACAAACAAGCAGCTCTCAAGGATGTAAAGAAAAAAAAGCAAAGGACTGCAAATACATAATTTTTCCTAATTAATGGAATATTTGTATTTTTTTGCGACATGTTATGCACAATTATGATAATATGATGAACTTAAATTTATTTATTTTTTTGTTAATAAATATTTATTCACTGTATTGATAAATTTTGTTTTGCATTCCCATAACAGCATCAAAAATTGTAATTAACTATCAGTGAGAAGCTTAACCTATATAAAAGAATTCAAAAATTTGATTAAACCTATGTGTATGTGTTCGCTACTATTAAGAAACAACATAAGCGTAAATGTATGTTATCTGTATCTCCTACTATATACTACGTATATATAGAAATATATATTAAAAGTGATCTTAATTTTGAATTCACGTCAACTAATAATTACAGTTGAAAGCTCTAATGAGCAGATTATAAATATTTTCATATGTACCAATATTATTTACTCTTTTGACGAAATTTCAATATTCTATACATATTTGAATAAAACTTATACTCAATTTCATTAAAATCATTTCCCTAAACATAAAATGAATAATTAAATTAATATGCAACATAGAAGTACATAATTTTCAAATAAAAATGAAGAATTCAATTCTCATGTCTCCTTTAATATCTTCAAATGAAATTATAATTTAATGCATAATACTATAAATTTTTTATATACATATTAATGTAAAATATACATATAATGTATAATGTACATTGTGAGCAAATTTATATACATAAAAATGTTTAATTCACTTCTAGTTTGTAAAAAAAAAAAATATTATGTACATTCAGTCATTCATTCATATATTCAAGGAAGAGACATTTTTTAATGAGGCGATAATGATGAATTTCATTAAAAGTTCTTTCCCCCTGTAGTTTGACATTATCATGCACTTTCCATTTAAAATTATTATTAAATGAATTTTTGAATATATTTAATAAAAAGATTTTTTGATTTTTTTCTAGAATAAGGTTTAAAATTTTTTTAGTAATTTGAAACATTTCACTCATAGCTTTCATTTCATGAATTTAATTTTTGTTATTGGTATAGTCATACATAATAAACCTATAATTGTGCCATTATTTCTTATGCAAATGAACTCTGCAATAATATCGTCAGTTTGGAATAGGATTTCTTGTTAGTACAGATTTTCATTTTCAATATCAGTGTGAATTTCTAAGGTTTAATTTTCTCAAATGCACACTTTTAAGTTTTTATATACAAACATTATTATATCGTTAAAGTATAAATTATATGGAGTAAACAAAATAAGTTTATTAGCTAGTTTTTTTTTTTTTTTTTTGATTATTTCAAAAATTTATATAAACATTCATTCAACATTTTATGTTTTTTTGAAATGAAATTTTATATTTTTTTTATTTGATGCAAACCTTTTTCAATGAAATTATATATTGTTTATGAGCGAAGTCTGCAACAAATTAGTTATGCAAGAATTAAAATTTATAAATACCTAAAGCAAAATCTTTTAGTAAATAATTTATAAAACGCACAGAGCACATGTGTGTGTATTTGTTCTTTGCACTCAATATATATATGGAATTTTAAAACATAAATTCAGGAACAAAGCACTTTTCAATTGAAATCAATTGGAAGGATATAGCACACTTCGGTTAATTTTTTATTCTAAATGAACTTGAATTTACATTTTATTTTTTGTTAAATCTTACTTGAGGGTTTTCTTTAATCAGAAAATACATAAGAAATTTATATAATTTTTGAGTAGTATTTTGAACATTGTTGTGAAAATTCTAATGAAATTGTATACTCGCCACTAAGCCAGTTTTTTAATAGTTATGCAATTTAACTTAATTGCGTTATTTAAGTTGAATTCTTTATTATTTTACATTTTTGTTAAGAATTATATTTAAAACTCCTTTGAAAAAAAAAACAAACATTAGAATTCTCTATAATTTCATAATTATTACCAGTATCAGATTGTTCTTAAATTTTATTCGGATGAAATTCATTTATCATTATTATTACAAAAAAGTTCTTTGAATTTAATTATTTTGGGATTTTAATTACTATAATTTTTTTTTTTTTAGTTTTACATACATACATATAATTCTTTTATATTTCAATTTTATCATGTTAGTATATGAATTATTCATGCTTTGAAAAATGCATTTTAGAATCTTTTGCATAACATCTGAGAAGATTAATTTTTATTTTTAATTAAAAGAAAATTATTATATTTTTAATTAGCACGCTTTCACTTTGGTTGTTTTTTTTTTTTTTAGGTTTATGAATCGTATATATATAATATGTGTAGATACTTTGTTCCAATGAGCACTGTGGTGTCATAAGTCATAATAGAGCTAAGTCAAAATGAAGATTTATATATATAATTGAAATAATTTTTACAATTCAAATTAAAGTTTATAAGTATAGGAATTTATTCTTTAAAAAAAATTGTTGAGATCATTTTTGGCATGTTAACTGGTTAAAATGTGCGAATAAGGTCGATATTTAATTTCCAGAGCAGGAAATAAATTTGATTTTTTTTTTTTTCATTTCAAAAATCTAAAGTCAAAGTCAAATAATTTGACATATTTTGTGAGTTTGAAATAGGAATAATTATGATATTTTTGGGATTTTTAATTAGTTTTCTTCTCTCTATATAATTTTATGGTTAAAACAAAAGGACAAAAGCTAAAATTTAAATGAAAATGCAATTTATAGAATTTTCAAAGGAAATGAAATTAACAGCTTGGCTGCCATAAGTACATAATGCTAATTTCTTCTTTGTCTGGTTTTACTTGACAGTAAGAATTTCGTTGAAAATATTGTAGTTTGGTTTTTTTTTTAAACTATAAGTGTTCGATTGTACTTTGTTTAAGCATATTTACTTTTGATAATTTAATACGGATTGTCCTGCATTAAAATTTTACTAAAATTCCTTCTATTTTTATATATTAAATGCAATAGAATGATAATATTGATAATAATGAGATATTCCGAAACAAATTTTTTTTTTTTTTTTGAATTAAATTAAAGTTTATTTTTATTGTATAATTCATTGGGAAAATGCATTATGTAAGTATTTATATAATAAAAGAAAATTTCCAACGAGTCTCTTTTATCTGTGAACATACTTAGTGAAAAACACAATATGTGTGTGTATATGAAGTGTAAATACTTTCCTGCTAAACAATATTGACAAGATTATAATGAAAAAATTGCATAAGTAATGATATTATATGTTTTTTTCTATACTTTGTTGAAGTAGAAAATATTAGGATTATCTTTTATTCCTGATGTTTTAATAAGGCTATAATGTTGGTTTTATATGACAATAACAGAGCATAGTATTTTCATTAAAACATTTTTTTTTATTACATATTGTGAAAGAATAATGAATAAAATGTACATATATAACGTGCGTTACTAAAGAAATTTCTTATGTATATTTTTATGATAATTACTTTTCATTTCAGGTATATTTATTTATGCGATTGGTATTCTTTTTTTTTAAGTTATTGAATGAATAAAAAAAGGCTTAAAAATCGATGCAATGGACAAATATGATTAGATCATAATAATGTTAAAAATGTAATCTTATTTATAAGTAAAAGATAAAAAATTATATTCGATGTTTAAAATTCTTCGTTGCGTTTGTCAAATTCAAAAGCCTACCGATGCAGTTACAAGTTTAAGGTACCTTCAATGATAGATTATTTAAATTTGAACCATAATGATAGTAAAATGAAAATAAATGATTATATATTTGAAGTTGTTTAAAGTTTCAGAAAAATAATAATAAAATATTATATAAATTTTGAAGTAGCTATAATATATATATAAAATTAGTAACATAGTTATTATTTTATTAAAAAAAAAGAAGAAAAATATTAATAATAAATATATTCTCGAATTGAAATATTTCCTAAATTAGCCCCTTCAAAACTGCAATACCTACTTAAATATTGAAATAAAAATTACTTTTTCTTTAATCATTTATTGAAAAAAGAAAAATATTTTATTATTATTTTTTTAATTAAACTCTCAACATTGAGTGCATTTCAATATTTCAAATTATCCCATATATTTTTTTCTACAAAAAAAAAAACCTTTATTATTATTATTTGCAATATTTATTCATCAGAAAATGGCAATAATATATTCAATGACCCAAATAATTTTTATATTTTGATATTAATTTTTATTTATAATTGACTTATATTATGAAAAACATAACATATATTTAATAGGTATAATACTAAAAAAAACATAATAAATTTCATTCTTCATTCATATTTATAAATATATGTAAAATGATATTATATACATACAAATTGGCATTAATCAATATTGAAATATTATTTTTGAATTATTATTATAACATATATAGTTATATAAAAAAAAATTAATTTAAATTATTCTTTAAAGATTTTATTTTACTTCATTGTACCTTATACTACCTACTTTGTTTGTGCTTTTAAAGTTTTATTTTGATCTAAAAATTCCAATAATTATAAAATAATCTAAAATAATAATAAGTACATACTAATTACTAAATTTAAATTTTGCTTAACATTTCTGTTTAAGAATCTTATTCTGTTTAAAAATTATATAATAATTATTTACAACTTTATTCGTAGTAAGTAAATGGTAAGTCATAAAGTCACTGGGGGTTAATTTCTACATATCAACAAAGAGTATGTATATCATAGAGGATTCAGTCTCATACAAAAAATGTACAAATTAAAAAAATGAGACAAAAAATCTTAAATCACCACCCGATGAGCTTATATATTTATTTTTTTTCGAGAATTTCGCTATTATATATACTCTCTTTGATATGAGACAAATAAAAAGAAAATCAATAATAAAGTTTTGATTATGGAAAAACTGGGAATTATTTCATGGGATTTATTATGAGAGAGAAATTTAATAATTTTATTAAATTTTTCAAAAGTTTTATTTTTATTTTTTATTTTTATATTTTTCTTTAAACATAAAATTTAATGTAAGAACATTAAGATTATGTTTTTTTTTTCTTTTAATCTGAGATATTGAGTTCTTAATCATCAATAAAAAAAAATTTTCCATCAATAATGGACAATAATGTTACTTTTCAATTTAGTCCAATTTTAAAAGAAGAAAAATTCATTTGGAATTTATTGTTAATATACGAACGATGAAAGCTTAAGGGTTTGTCGTTAAAATTTATTTTTAGTATTATAAAATTTTACCAAATAATGGGCATTTTTTTATTGAAAATTTTTACCAATATACGGGTCTCCTCAAAAACTACATTATAATAATATGCGAAAGTCTTAAAAGATTTGTGTGTTTAAATTTTTAAGGTATGAAAGTATTCATTAAAGAACCCGGTCGTATTTCAACATATTGTTTAAGCTCTCTTATTTAAGTAACAAAAGTTTAAAAATATATGTGCGTACATATTGTGATCATTTCCAAAATACCTTGATATAAAATAGACTTATTATACAATATTGAATTTTATTAGACATTCACATATAATATTTAAAAGCTTTAAGATTTATATATTTATAGCATAATTTTTTTTTAGCAATATGAACTAGAGTGGATACGTCAAGATAAAATATTAAGGATATTTTTAGGGTTCATAAAAAAAAATCATAATCATTTCTCGGTCTTGTAATTTTTGGTCATTCTAAATACTTTGAAAGTAATATCCATAATTTTTATTTTTATAGATACTTAGTGAAAATAATGATACGAAAAATTGAATAACTACTGTGCGATAACTGGAATATATAGTGGTCTATTGTATTTAGTGTTATTATAATGTGCGACATTTATATCAGATTTGTTTGTTCATAATAGAACTTTTATCTTCTTTAAGCTCATTAGTATATATATAGATTATAAAATTTGAGTTTTTTTTAACACAACTTTTGTCTTCTTTGTATTAAATTGTCCAATTTTTCTTTATATTTAACGAACATAGCTTGACATCACACAGCGCATTATATTTTCATAAAAAGCAACATGTTCTGTCATGATGACCAATTTTTAGTTCCACCTGGATTTACTTTAATAAAATATATTAAAAGAAATGTTTACAAACTCTAAATACATATATATATACGAAACGTAAATATTTAAAATCGTTTTCTTTGTGATTTGTGAATTTTGATTTTAGCTTTAAATAATAAAGTTTACACATGTATAGAGGAGCACATAAACATATTAAACACGTACATTAATGTTGCAAAGGCTAAGCTAAAACACTATAGATTTGACCAGAGTTTGTAGTGAAGATAACTATTTAAACATAATATGAGCAATGTTTCAGAACTTCTTTAAAATAACGATTTTAAAGTATAAATTTTGTCGTAATAAGAAATTAATTGATTTTAATAACTTAATACTCAATACTTTAATACTTTAAACTCTTCAGAATAATATAATTAAATCATTTCCCTTTGTTTAACATAAATTTTTAATCTTCACATATCTATGTATAAATAAATTAAATCAAATTGTGCAATTTAATATTTAATCTATTGTATTCACATCCTAATAAAATAAAAAAAAATTATTATCCTAGAAATTTTCTTTTAAATATTTAATCGTCACTGTAATTTATTTATTTTCATTTTATATATATTTTTTTTTTAAGGAAACAAAATTATTACGGCAATAATATTTTTATATTAGGCATAATACTCTCTCTCAAACAAAATGTAATAATAAAATGGTTTTTAATTTTAGTGAAAAAAATTACAAAAATTATATTTGCTCTGGAATGAAATATATATTTCGTCACACTTGAAAAAATGCCAGTTTAATTATTTTCAAGCATAAAGTGTCACAGTTATAATTTAAGGACATTCGTTGTTTATGAAATTGTTGGTCTTTATATATAAAGGCATAAAGAAAAGGATTTTAATTATTTACGTATCGTATATATATGTATTTAGAGTTTGTGAACATTTCTTTTAATATATTTTATTAAAGTAAATCCAGGTGGAACTAAAAATAGGTCATCATGACAGAACATGTTGCTTTTTATGAAAATATAATGCGCTGTGTGATGTCAAGCTATGTTCGTTAAATATAAAGAAAAATTGGGCAATTTAATATAAAGAAGACAAAAGTTGTGTTAAAAAAAATTTCTTCCTTCAAAACTTATTTGGTTTTGAGAACCATTGTAAAGCAAAATATCTAACTTAATTTTTGCTTTGTATTTTAAAATGTTTTAATTAAATCAATTCAAGTTAACACAATTTCGCCAAGCTTAGTCCTTCTTTCGCCCAGCTGTTCAACGTAAATGTTGTAATAACCCAGCCAGAGTATTTATTATACCTACTTCAGTAAAAATAAAATAAAATAAAACTTTAAACTTCATAAATTTTATTTCAATTGAAAAAATTTCATAAATTTCATAAAGTTTTTAAAAACTAAAATATTTTCTGTTCTTCAATCTTAATTATATTTTACCACCTTGAGTTAATTTAAAGTTATATTTTTCATTCATGAAAATAAAAATAATAAAAAAAATAAACGTTGAAAAATTTAATAAAAATAAAAAATTTTGATATATTTTTCCATCTTTAAAAAATTCAAAAAAAAAAAATAAATAAATATGAATACGGCAAAAAAAATTTATGTGGAAAGCTATGAAATATAGAGTCTTTTATTATTTAAAAGTTTCTTTCGTTGTTCTGTTGTTTCAGATTTTTATTTTTACAATAAAAAAAAATAAAAAGTTTTTTATGCGAATGTATCTTAATAAAAAAAAAAATTTTTGTAATAAAAGTAAAAACAAAAATAAAAAATAAAACCAGACAAAAGTTCTTAGAAAATTTTTTTCCCATTCCAATTGGGAATTAGAACCACAATTTGGCTTTTGCAGATCTACTTAAATATATATATTTATATACATATACTTCTCTTTTCCAATTCAAGTTTAATTTCTGGAAAAATAATCTTATATTATAAAAATGACATTTAGTGAGATCAAAATCGAATACTTGGTGAGTATTTTCGAGACACCAATGTTATTTCTTAATTTCATATATAAAACATCATAATGTTTTAGTAATTAAAACTTTGTAATTATGACCAAAAAACGAACGTATTCTAAATTTTGAGAATATCTATGTTGAGAGATTTTGAGTAGTTTTGAATTGAGATGCAGAATGTAGAAGATCGAACGAAAATTTTCCAGAATTTTATTTTTTAACTTCCGTTTTGCGATTTGGCTCGATGAACTTTTCGAACATTTATTTATGTTTTTTTAAATAAAAAAAGAGATACACTTTTTGCTACTTGTATTTTTGTCTTTTTGTTTTCCTTGTGAAATATGAAGATATAAAATATAGTGAGCATGTAAAAAAATTATGTTTTCTTAATATAGCATAGTTAATGCTGTCATTTTATAACAAAAGCAATTTAAATTGTTTTTTAAAAATTAATAATTTTAATCTAGAGGTTTAAATTCTGTCAAGTCAAGTCAAGGATTGAAGAGTATGGACATTAAAGTTTAATTTTAATATATTATTTATTTAAATTAATTTCTGTAATAAGAATCTATAAGTATATTTTAATGTTAGGTATATGCTTTTTCAGAAAGATAAATTGTTGGAAAAATATATTTTTAATTTGTTGATTTTTTTTCGTAGTACGTTCAGATTATTATTGGGAAAATAAAAATCACAAAAATTTTAGTTTAGTAAATAACAAATAGTTAAACTAATTGATGTTTCACTGATTGGTTTGATATTATATTTTTTGTTTAACACACATATTTAATATAATAAAATAGTGCATCAATATTTTTTCTCAAAACAATTTAAGACTACTTTTGAAACATATTAAAATTCAGTGTTGTGCAAGTACTTTACCCAGTATTATTGTGTCTTCAATGTTATCTTGTGGTATTGTTCTAAAAGTTGGTTCTTTTTGTTTTTTTCCTTTTTTTTTTGGTACTGCACATAACATTAAAAATGCACATACTTTGTACAAGGACTGCTACAAATACATAATAAAAACAGTACCAGTCAATAAATAATGAAAATCTTTTTCATACTCTTAAAACTATATAAATCTAACAAGCAACCATATTCTGTGTGGCTATGCTGATATGTTGATTCTGAAATTAAGTAAGACAACATTTCTGATAAAGTGTGATAGATGAGTTTTTTTGTTTTTTTGAGTAATTTAAATTTTAATATTATTAATTGAGTTATGGTTGCAGGGTTATATTATTTTTTTTTTAAAATAAAACAAAGAAACTAATCTTTATTTCATAGAAAATTCTAATTAATATTTTCATTATGTTAATAAATTTTGACAACTTAATTATTCCGTTTTTAAAAGGATTAAGGTTTTCTTCAATTTGTCAATTTTTTTTGATTGATTAAAATGGTGCTGTGATTAAAATTGATAAATAGAAAAAATAAAACTAAGATTTTTGCACAATAAATTGAAAATAACTTTTTATTTCTTGAAATACTGAATGCGAGTTCAAAATTTAATAATTCTAGACTATATTAGAGTATCAGCAATTTTGGGGCTAATAAGGTTCTCTTCTCTTCCACATAATAATGAAATATTTGATATTTTTACCAAATCATTGAACAAAATACGAATAACAAACATATTAAGAGTATTGTACCTTAAAAAAAAACAAAACAATATTAATGGTATATATATTCGTTAAAAAAATAAAATAATAATATAGTTTTGTAATATTTTCTACTTAAAAACCCTTAGATCAATGAGCAGCTTTTTAAATTCAAGAAATCTAAAAAAAAAAAACATAATAATAATAAAATAAAAAATAAAGAAAATAAAAAATTGTGGAAAAACAAGTTCGTGATTTTGACAGCTTTTTCTTCAAACGAAAACATATAGAAAGATAAGCAGTGAAGGTTTTTATAGCACTTAAAAAATTATCTTTTCAAGTACGGAAAAAAAAAGTCTGTGTATTGTGTAATTATGACGGAAGGAAAACAAGTTAGGAAACTTTTCAGTACCAGACTATTATACTTAAGCTTGACAAAAAAAAAAGAAAATATGAAATAAAATAAACTCTACGCAAAAAAAAATAAAACAAATAAAATTTATAATAAGATTATATTATACAAAAAAAAATTTAAAATGTCACTTCTATCCTTTTAACCAAAAAATTTGCTAGATTTTAAAATTTTATTAAAAACATATAAAATGGTAAAATTGTTGAAATGAAACAATATTATAGTTTAGTCAAATATTGAAATTCCTCTATTTGTTTTCAGACAGAATTTCGAGATTTTATTTCATTAAAACTAATTTATTTCGAGATAAATAAAATATCATTAGAAAATAACTACAAATATCTAAAAATCTTACCACTCTCAGAATTCGATACGACAAACTTTAAAACTATATTTCGTAACTTAATAAATTTTGCATTGTTTTCAATTTATACCTTTTCCCTATATTTATATTTTTCATTTAAAAAAAAAAAAAAATAAAGAATGGAAAAAGGATAGACGATTGAATATGAAGCATAAAAATATTTACAAAAGTATTCAACATAAAAGCATCTTTTAAAAATCATTCTTTTAATATTATCCCTTTGGGAGTTTCATTGAAGATTACAATTACTCGAGAATAGATAATAGGGAAGGAAAAAGATACATTTTCCTTATAGATTTTGTGTCTTAAATATAGATGAAGATCTAGAGAAGTTTTTTGTTCAATTATAATGTACCTTACACAGAAGTCTTTTTATTTTTTCTAATATAGTTATTATCAGAAATCACTATAAAAAACTTAAAAACTTTTATGTTCTATATAATAATTGTAGTTCTCTCTGGTGGACGCCTTTTAAGATCAGCTCTTATTAGCATTTTGAAAACTTACATATATTATTGAAATATATTTTCTAAATTTTTGCCAATTACAAGCAAACAATTGAAAAAAATGAATTAGTAAAATAATCTTTATATGTTTTGACAAAAAGTCTTTTACACAATTTACATCTAAATGCCTCATATTCAAATGGTATTAAAAGAAAATATTGTGATAAGGAAAGAAAAATTAGAGCAAACGAAAGGAAAACATGTTCAATTGGAAAATAGCCATATCTTTTGTTCACCACCATTGTTTACTTTTCTCAAGGAAAGAAAATACAAAATATCGTTAGACTGTTTGAAATTGTTATGTAAAATGTAGTTTTAATCAAATATTGAATCTTAAATCATTCTTTTTTTATTTATAAATTAGCCAGATGTATTTTTCTTTCCACCAAACAAAAGTTAGATAAAATATAAATAAATTCATTGAGAATTTTGTTTTCTTTTTGCTTCCTTCTTTTTTGTTTAGTTTCTTGTTGAGTTTTTTTTATCAATTTTCCTATGGTCAGGACAAGGCAAAGTTTTTCTGTTAAAAAATAACAGGTTCATGATTGGTTTCTGAACAAAATAACAAATGCAATTTTAATGAAAAAATTAGTATTTTTTTAAATAATTGATAAAATATTAACGTTATCAACTACTGTCGGAGATGAATATATTTTAAGTATATTAAACCTGTTAAATATCATTGAATTCAATAGGAACGGATTGAAGAGTTCAAAAAAACTGAAAAACTTCAATAAAATAAAATATTTCTAAAAACCTCTTGACAATCTTACAAAAACATCTGAATTATGATATTAGTATTTAATCGGACTAGAAAGTATTCGATTGGATGGATGATATATAAACATTAACAAATTAATTTGATTATTTGAAAGTGATAAAACAACTTAACTGGAGTGGTTTATATGAACGAATTTTTCCAGATTTGTTAACAAATAGATAAATTTCAATTTCATATTATTGTTTTTCATACCATATTTTTGTCTACTATTTCAATTTTTGCGGTGTTAATAATTGCAACAAGAAATATTACTTTCAAAAAGTACTGTTCCGTGATCCTTTTAACGTTTGCACTGTACACCGAAGAAAAAAAAGGACATTACTGTTTTTTCCTCAACTTTTTTTAATGCTTTAAAATTGATAAATTAAATATACATTTTTATATAATAAAAAGTTTCTACCATTTTGAATAACATTACTTGATAGTTCACTCAAAAAAAAATTATCTGCGGAGCTCATCCAAAAGCGGTCTAGAACCACTTTAAAATAAAACAAAATAATATACTTACCAAAATGTTCACTTAACATGATATTCCAATTGAATTATTTTGACAATTTAATATAAATACATAAAAATATGTTGAAAAATCTATTTTCAACGAAAATTTCTAAGGAACACTATAAAATGTTTTTCTAATTCTACTGGAAATAACTATTTTATTGAAATAGAAACCTTTTGAAAATAGACTATAGACACATAAAATATAATTTTTTATATATTTCCTAAAAGCTGCAGTAAGAAGAATAATATCTCTCATTTTTTTGTGTCTAGACAATTATTTTTTTTTTTAATTTTTTGTTTTCTTTTAATTCAAACTTCTTTTTGAATTGCAAATTTTTTGTGATCTTGGAGCCAGGTTTTTATTTTCACATTTTTTTTTTAACATTTTTGGTAATATTTTTTTTTTATATTATGTTACAAAAGTTGAAAAAGGAAACTTTTTTAAATACAATTAATCTTATTTTAATTTTTTTTTTATTTCGAATGAAAATATATATAATATCATAGAATAACAAAGAAATTGTAAAATATTCTATGGTCATTGTGATTATCTCTGACTCGCACAGATTATAGCAATCAACAAACATATTATATAGATGGAGTGTACGTTTGAGTTAAAGTAAATTTAAAATTTGCATTGCAATTACAAATCAAGAGCATTATGTAGTCATAAAGCTAAAAAAAAAATTATATTTGCAACTTTTTGTTATGTTAAAACTTTAAAATCTTTACGAATTTAAAACAATATTAATTATCAAATTATTTTGTGAAGGGAATTTATATTTTTATTTTTTATATTTAATATTTTTATTTGGCTTTTTATATTGAAGTTTCTTACAGCTTTCTTCCAGTTTGTAGTTTTTTCTTACTATTTCTTACAAATTCTAACCAACAATATCCGAATATTAGAAAGGGATTTATAGAAACTAAATATATATTATTGTTTTTGTTTAATAAACTAATTGGTTTTATTTATAATTTTAATATTTTTATTAAGATTTCTACAGCTTTCTTACAGCTTTGTGGTTTGTTCTTACTATTTCGTTAACAAAATTCTATCGAATGATATTCGAATATTAGAAAGCTGAAAAACATTCAGTTTGATATTGATGTCCATTATATTTTATACATAGTATAAGTGTATAGATATTGCACAATTTTCTAATGTTAAACAGACAAAATTTTACATTAAGTTGGATATCAGCAACTAAATATACAGATCTTATGTTTGTCAATTTAGATTATAGTGTTAAAATGTTTTACTTAATCTATTTTTTATTTTAGTTTTTTCGTGTCAAAAATATTAATTAAAAAACATTACAGCAAAGTAATTTTTATTCACCAATATAATAATTATGGTGCAATTTTGGTTTTTTTTTTTCTATTTTTATACATAACTTGAATAATATATATATTAAAATATAAAATAATTTTTATAAAAATTGAAAATGATTAATTAAAACTAACTCTTGTATAAAGTTTTTTACACTTAAAAAAAACAGAAAAAACTATGTAATTATAAGTTTTCTTCATTTTTACCACTTTTTTTCCCCATAATAATATAATAAAATTAATGGTCATTTATTTTTTTTCTGCGGATTATTATTATGACTATGATTTATGATATTTTTACGTTTTTTTGTGTTTTCTCCTGAAACCTGTATCATTTATAAAAAAAATTAAAAAAAAAACTGAATAGAGTAAGAAAAAAGAAGTATAAAAAGTTTAAAACCACAATTTTTACAAAAAAAAAATTTCAAAATAAATGAATAAAATAATTTTTGAGGTTGAAAAATTAAATGCGTTTTAAAAATGAATTGAGATAATAAAACATATAAGATCCTTGATAGGGATAATATTTTAATATCAAGGCTAATTGAAGTGTAGATTCGGTAAATATTTTGTAAATTGTAGATTAGATTGTACTTAATAAAAGGTTCATAAAAGTCTATTAAACTATATAGCCAATACTACGTTGTAAAATTTTTTGATATTTTTCCATCCCCTCGGGAAACTAAATTCTAGTTTCTAAATAAATTAATTGAATGAAGCGTGAAACTGTCAATTCATATTTAGTGAAATAAACTTCAGTTCAAAATATATATTGATAACAAATAAATGAAATTTTAATATAACTTTGAAATTGTTCATTAACATTGACTGGCTGACATTTTCATATAAATTCTTGTTACTTATATATATATATACAGAGAATATTATAATAATAGTTTTGTGAAAAAAAAAATAAATAAATTCAAAATCAAAACAAATATAAATAAATTTTGATTTAAATTGAATGGAACTAACCAAAAGAATAAATTTAGAAAAGTTTCTTTTTAATAAAACTTAAAAAAGAAAAAAAAAAGAAAAGTTTTTCTTCTTTCAATCCCAAGGTTGAAAAATATAAAAATATAATGTCGTAATAATTTATTTATGAATAAAATCATTTATTTAATATTTTCATATATAAATTGATACTTTTTTATTTATGTAATATTTTATATATAATAATTTCTTGTTTATATAATTTTTATTATAGCAATACCATTATGAAATAGAAAACTATATAATAAAAATTGTAAAATAATAAAATAAATAAATAAAATGAAAAAACTTTGTAATTTATATTTATAAATAATATTTTTTTTTTTTTTCAAGAATAAAGTTCAAATGAAGAAACAAGAAAAATAAATGTTTAGTAAATATACGTAATGCCTCTATCAGACGGAGGTTATGTAGACGTATTCCCGAGATATGAAAAAGACCTAGTTCTATATGTGATTTAATACTGGTTTACATGTACCATTATTCTTAGCGGCATAGTGTACTAAATTTTGGAACCAGGATACTAATCCGATACTGCTAATAAATAATATGAAATAAATAACAAAACAACAGTATTTATCATTGTCTGAAAGTAACTTTAACCAAATTCGCCTCATCAATTTGGTATTATAGCGCCTTTAGGCCGCAAATACCCCTCACCTTAATTTCAAATGAGAGAGAATTTTCATATAAAAATAAAATCGAAGAAATCTTATGCTTATGACCTTAAAAATACCTTAAGCATATTGGGTGTAGTAAGGAATCAAATTATACGAATAATAAATGCAACGTAAATCATATGTTAAATGAATATGTGTGTGCATATATGTGTTGTATATAAAAAGTTTTTTGATATTTCATATAGTTAATAGTTTATAATATATATCGGCACATTCAAGGTAAAAATAAATATTTTTTTTTGTATAACAAGAAAAAGTTTACCACCAACTAAAACCATAGACAACATGTAAATCTAAAAAAGTTTCTTTCTTGTTGAAAATATGTTATTTTTTGTCTTTGATGTTATTTAAAAAGTTTAATAATGAAAATTGTTTTGTGGAAAAAATTTATTAAATAATAATAATAATAAGGATATGTTACATATAATATGTATGTAGATAATGGAAAATAAATCTGTCAAATTATTATTTTTTTCTTTAATAATAACCATCAAAAGACCGCATGACTCTTTAATTCCATTTACAATTTGGTAAATTAAATTTTTTTTCTGAAGTAAAGTTTGCTCTTTCCGCCTACAACATTGTATAATTTGATAATAATCTTATCCATAAATAGAAAATGAGAAGTATGTTCAATCAAAAAAAAAAGAGAAAAACTCTGATCTGTATCTAGATAAATGAATGTCCGTAAATTTTTAAATAAAACTTTCTATCCTCTGTGCTTTCAATTAATGCAATTCACGAGCTGTATTTTCTCTTTAATGTTCATTAGAAGATTCTTTGAACAACCGTAACATAAATTTTATTTTCAATTTTCACATTAATTGGTTCCATGGGCGAACCAATAATTATTATTATTATTTTTTCTAATTTTCATTTCTCTACTCTATATTATAAAGCAATAAAATTATGTTAATGCTAGTGGCATCTAATAAATTAATGAATTTAAGTGCAACACATTTATTATTATTATCCTTGAATACTTTTTTAACGTGATTTTTTTTTCATTTATTTCATATGAAATGTTCTTTAAAATATACAAAAAGATAATAATAAGTAGCAAAACGTGAGTCCACCGAAAATATATTTGGTTTCTTTTTTCATGTAAAATGTTAAATAAAATTAATAACACATGTTTATTTCAAATGAACGTGTTTCAGTGATTTCTGGGTTTAAAAGAAAAATGAATTAATTTTTTTGAGGAAAATAGAGTAGTGGGTCATAGTTTTGGTCAAGGCTGTTAGAACAATATATGTCTTTTCTTTAAATTGTTTTTTTTTTTTTTTTTTAATTTATGACAGAAATTAAAGAGTATTACATGTTTTTTTGAACATTGCAGATATTATTGCATAATACATAAATTATTGTTCTATATACTGTTTTCAGTGATTTCAATTTAATCAGATCACATCAAATTTTAATATCTAATTAAATCGTTATTATTTGTTATAAATACAATGTAAAACTAAATTATCTCTCTGTCAACATAATTTATTTCAAAAAACTTACTCAGACCTCTTTGTGCATTTTTTGAAAAAAATATAAATTAAAGATTCTTAAAATGAATTCCTTATAAAATTAATCACATAAAATTTCTTTCAGAAACCAAAACTTTGTGGATTAAATTCCTTTTTAGTGGTTTTTCTTTGTTGAGCTGTTTGAATAAATTGATTTTTATTTTTCTCGATAATTTTATAACAATGACATTTGAAGATTGATTTTAGAAAACAATGAAATAAATGTTAACTTTATATGGAAATATTTCTGGTGAACATAATATCTACGTACATTGTTAAGTATATAATTGTGTATATACATTATATTTTTTTGAATACATTATATTATTTTAGTTCCAGAGAACAAATATTCTTATCGGTTTCAACATAATTAATATTAAGAATATTTTTATATAACTTTATTATTTAAAAATGTTCAAAAAGAGGTTCGTTTTACAAATTTATTTTATTTTATATATTTTCGGGAACATAGTCACTCAAAACTAAGACTCTTAGTTTATTAATGATAGTTTAAATTTTGTTTTGGATATTATTAAATTCTTAGATTTCTGAATCTTACTTTAAAATTGTTAAATTCTTAGACTTCTTAATCTATCTCTAAATATAATAGCATAGAAAAACAAAATATTTTCTCTTAGAAGGAATATTGAAGTTTAATATGTAACATGATAGAAAATCAATTCTTTTTATTTACATTAAAAAAAAGCAAAAAACGAAAGAAGAATAATCGACATCGTTTTATCAAAATTTTTATTACAAAATTAATGTTCAAATGAAAACTCAAACCGCTTTTAAAAATATAATGTTGAATAACAAAAAAATAAAAAATAAATAAAAAGATAAGAAAAACTGTTGTATAGATTTTCCTTTATATTTGAATAACAAATTTTTTGACAAATTTCCACCACTTGAACTTGTCTTCTTTTATAAAACATCACCTACCAAAAAACATTTACATAGTTAAAAAAAAAAAACAAAAAGAAATTTATCAAAATAAAAGAATAGCTTTTTTCATAATGATTGAAATAATTTTGCAATCAATTATTCTGATAGTATATTCATAATAAATAATTTAATTTAAATTTTGTATATAAATAAGTATCTTTAAGTTCTATTCTATATATAGAGGCCGTTTAGAAGATTAAGGTGATAGAAAAAATCTAATTATCTATTTTAAACCGCTTTAAATTTAACGAATCTATCCGAAGTATAAATAACCATAATTTTATATAACTTTAAAGCTGTTCATATATTTTCAATTTCCAGCAGCAATTTTCTATATTTCTCTATACACATAAACATATGTATACAATATTTTAAAAATGTTAAAAGCTATACTTCAAAAACAGACGTATAAAAACAATACTTTTATGTGTATGTCGAATTATAAAATGAAATACATAATAGAAGAAAAAACAAATAGAAAATCGATTTATCAAATCGACGAAAAAAATGCAATAATGAAAAATTTTATTTCCTTTTACACATTCCATACACTATACATATATACTATAGCACAAATAGAGGATTATAAATTTTCTTGCTCTCGGTTTGCCAAAGGATATTGACTTTCTTTTGTAAATTTAAAAAGATTAAAATCAATGATATATATATGTAAAGCACATATTTTGAGTTTTTAGTATTTTAATTTTGAAATTTTACTTCTGTCTTCCGAAAAAATTGAATTATGGTAAAAATAAAGGATTTTTTTTTTTTACAAAATATCAAATATCTCTTTTATTACAATAGAACTACATAAATATTCTTAAGACTAACGCCCTATGTTGAATTGCACTATAAATAGTTAAAAGTTTTTTTTTTGTAAATTATACCGAGGAATTTTTTTTTTCCCATATATTATGTTGATCAATATAGTTTTTACGATTTGAATGAAATTTTAAAAATTTAACAGAGATATAGTTACTATATAATTAAAGCTTTATATCTCGCAAATAATAATAGCTTTGGCTTAAATTCTTCTCTCACATTTTTAATTGCATTTTATTTTTTTTAATTGAAGAAAACCTAATTAAAATTAACATAGCAAAATAAAATAATATAAAAAATAATATTTTTGCATTGCATGGTTTAGAATCAAAAATAAATTACATTTTTTGAGGATCATTTAATAGCTTTACTCATTATTTTAATGACTTTATATACATATAATGTTTTAAATATATACATGTTTTATTTTTCTTGGGAAAAGGCTCGGAGATGAAAAATTCTTCAAAATATTAATTCAAACCAAAGAAGGAAGTTTTAAAAAAAAAGAATATATATCTTTTTTATATGTTGTTTTATGTTCTAAAAAACAAGTTTAGATTGTTGTATATCCTATAATATCGTATTATTATTTTCAAGGGATCTGACTGTAGTTTTTCAGGTGTATCAAAAAAAGAGTCACTTCTAAAATAATATAGAAGACGACTAAAACATTTAAAAGAAAAATTGTGAAAATAATTGAAAAAAAAAAGAAAATGTGGAAAATTGTGAGCAAAAAAAAAAAAAAATTAAGTAAATCAACACTATTTATTCAACACATTTTATCTTTTGTACGGAAAAAAAACAATTTTTTTAATTTCTTATAAACGTTGTGTTAATTTTTGAATTCTCTTCACATTCAATGGAATAAACGTGATTTTCATTTTTAATTATTATATCCTTTATATATATTTTTTCCTAATTTTTGAAAAAAATTTAATAAATTCAACGAATATAAAACTTTGAATTAAAAACCAAAAAAAAAATAAAATAATTCAACTATAAATTATGTTAATCCTTTAATTTTTGCTTTCTTTATCAGCTATCTTAAATTTTTTTAAATTAGATAAAAATTTTAGATAAGATCTAAATTTAACAAGAAAACTCTATTCTAAATTTTATTTTCATTTTAAAATCTAATGCTATAGTATTAATTTTGTAATTAGTAAGAAATTTTTCACGAAGAATTTTACCATTACGAATAATAAAAATATATGCTCTATGAAGTCAATAAGCTGTTCAGACTATAGATCAATGTAATAGTTTTAGAATATAATTCTCCCTTAAAATAAAAAATTGTGTTTCTTTAAAACAATTAAAACAATCTTCAATCTTTATAAAATTAAAAAAAAAAAAATTATATATATAATATATGTATATCGTGAGTATAAAAATCAAACCAAAATATCTTAAAAAATAAATTTTAATTTGCTTTTTTCATGATCAGGATTGGTCCAAATAATATTTAATATTATTCTGCAGGTGTCATTGTCATTATCATTAAATTAAAAATATTAAATATAAGATTTTTTTTTTAAATGTGTTTTCTTTGTTTACAAGTTTTTCAAAAGAATGAATTATGTGTAAATTTATTCAAGTTTTGTTGAGCTTTTTTCAGACATGGTGCCATGGTGCTTTTGATAATTTGATGACTGCAGTCAAGTAGTAATAAGTCAAACAAAATCTATGATTAAGATTTTATAAAACAAAAACGAATTTTTCTAATTGTTTGTGAACTGTGAAGTGCCAAAAACATTACACGAACAGTCTATAGAAATGATTTTATTAATTTTTTTTTTTTGATTCTCAATTTTTAATGATTTTAATTAATTAAAATAATTGATTTTTTTTTTTTAAATTTGATGACATTATTAAGAAATTAAATAAATAATTAAAAAATTTTATGATTTTCTTATTATTATTTTATTATATTAGAATAATTTTTTTCTTTATTGTAAAATAATTGAAGATTTTTATTACATTTTTTTTAATTTTAAATTTATATTTAATATTTTTATTCTGTATATTTTATTTCTTATAATTTTCAATATATTAATTATAATATTTCTTTCAAATATACATAATAATACCGCGATATCTCTGTTATTAGAGCGGGAAAAATAACTTAGGTCTGTTTAACTATATCTTCAACGGATGTAAAGATGAATTTATTATTTTAATGGATTCTTAGCATATGTCATTCATATTCGATTAATGAAAGTCTGATAATTTCTAAAATAAAATACATAATAATAAAAAAAACTACCCAGGTCTGAACATTTATTCTGTTGAATGTGAGTTTTAATTTTCACTGGCGCTTTTATTTAAAATGTAAAAATAATTTTAAATGATATAATATAACTTTAATCCTTTCATAAAATAAAATTACCTTTTAACGTTGTTTGCTAACGACACGAAGTTGCTATCAATTATATAACTAAACTGATAGTGTCACATTAAAAAAATTAAAGCATAATAATGAATCTGTTTTTTTTAAATTGTTTTCTTTTATATATCTAACTAATAAAAAAAACCAAAAAATATAGGACATAATATTTTAATTTTGTTTTTGTTAATTGTTTTATTTTAATATCATCAAAATAGGAAATTAAAATATTTAACGCTTTCATCACAAGTTAAAATATATATACTTGAACAAAATGAAAGCATTAAACAGAGTCTAATGAATGAAATTAATATTAAGATATTAAGGAAACATTTTATTTTTTTTTTTTATAACCTTCATTACGGGATAGAATAAAAAATATATATATTAAAAAAATTTTGTGTAGGAAATTATATCAAATTTTCGCAAAGGCTCATAAATATAGAATGACAAATATTTGATAATCTTCAACTATGTTAGAGGTCTAAAAATATTTATTAAAAATGTTTAACATAATTTACTTGGAGAACAAGAGCTTTCATTTGAATCCCTAAGTCTTATTTTATTGTTATTAAACTGATATAGCTGCAGTAGTTATAATTTCCGTATTTCCTTAGCTATTTTTATAGCAATATTAGACAGAAATAGCAGAAACTTATTTGATATGGAAAATACCGTGGTTCAGGCTAAAAAATTTACAAATATTAATACACACGAATAGAATTCATTGAGTATAAATTTTAAAAGTTCAAATATTAAAGTAAACTTTTTAAATGTTAAAAAATTAAAGTATTGAAAATTGTTTATTTCAATAAAAAAAATTTAACTTTTTTGGAAGATTTTCAATTTCATAAAATTAACATTAAAAATCTTTTTTTTTTCCTCTCTTACAAAATAATGAAATTCTAAATGATTTTTGACTTGAAACCCCTAACAAAATTCTCGCTAAGTTTTTATCCCTTTTATGTATCCGCCCAATATTAAAAGAAAAAGTTATTTTTATCATTGGAAAAAAATTTTAAGAAATGTACCGTGAACGTGAATATTATGAAAATACGCTATGCTCGTTTAATTCGATTTTGTTATAAACCACATTTGTAGAAACACTAAATTCTTTGAATTTAGAATTCCGATTCAATAAAAAAAAGTAATGTAAAAGTAATCAATTCGTATTAAGCGTGATTTTCCACCGATTATTTTATATACTTAATACATAGGTACATATACTGATAAAAATAAATTCAAATTTATTTATTTATTTATTTTAATAATCGGACAGACATAATATTCAGAATAAAAATATAATATTGAAATTAGAAATAACTATATATTAATATAACAAATGAAATAAATATAAACAAACAATTAGTATATAGTCATTGCAAAAACAAATCATTCACATGATATGTAGATCCCATTATTCCCATAATTATACTCTGCCTACATACAATAATTTATTCTTTATTTTATTTACACGTATATTACTGCTATTGCATATCATACAATACACATATTAATGGTAATCTCACGTGAGATGATAACATCAAAATTTTTTGTGTAAACTAAATTTTTTTCAAAATTTCCGTATTTGTTTTGTAATTCAATTTTCAGAATATATTCCTTGTGTCTTTTATATTTGAAACTGATTGTTCATTATTACACCCCCATGACATATAAGACTTCAAAATAAAATAAAAAAAAAAAAAATTAAAGAGAAAAATAGAAAAATATAAATATACAGCAAATATTCTTCAAAGGAGTGATGAACATAAAAATAAAAATAAATTTCTGGGTAATTGGGTTTAATGTTTTGATGTCTACCACTCTACCTCATTGGTAGTGATGGTACAAAATATTATATGTGCTTTATTTTTTAAAATTTAACATCAGTATATTTTGTTTTTATACGTCTTACTACAAAGTATAGTAAAGTATACACATTTATGCTTTAAACCTGAATAAGATTTTATTAGTAAAACTGTTTGGAAATATATAATCAAAATAAACTAAATAATATAATAATGAAATTCAAAAAATAAATAAATATAAAATTATATACATTTATGCCATATAGATGTTTATATGTGAATCATATAATAGGAAATATCATTTTCCTTTCAAGTGGAATATTATTCATAAAAAAATAGAAAGGAAGGAAGTTCTTTTATACAAGGAAATACATATACATATATGTATATAAATATGGATGTAAATATTTTCATAGGAAAATAAAAACTAAGTCGTATTATTCAACATTAAATCCCTTAATTATTTAATTCCAAAAAAAAAAAAAAACTATTTCTTTGACCTTGGTTTATCGAAAAAGATAAGAATTTGGTTTTAGAAAGCAGAAATTGGGAAATTAGTTTCACCAAGCTAAGTCGAGCTGAAAAACAAAGTTGCGTTTCCTACTGGGTTCAAATTAACTTCCGACCTTGTATCATCTTTCCGGTAAAAAAAAAAAAAATCTGTAGAATGATTTTATGCTAAGGTATTTTTAAGATATTTTAAGCTCATTTTAAGATATTTTTCATAATTTTTTTTTGTTAACTTTAATGTTCTAAATTTCAAACATAAAATTCAAATTATCAGATAATAAAAAAAAAGAAAATATATATTTTTTTAGCTGACATTGAAAACACGTAATGTCTGAATTCTAATGAAATCTAACTTTATATATACTTTTAATATTTTGTATTGTTATTATATTATAAGTTAAAATTTATCATGTGGGACAACTTGAAATTAAATCCCAAAGAAAAAATTAGTTTTTACATGTACTTCAATTTATTTTAATGATATTCATTTGTCACGAATTTTATACATATTTTTCCTATAGTAGTTATAAATATTATATATATACTGTTTGTTAAACAAAAAATTAAAACATTTTTTGCTAAAAATTTATTTCGAATTATTATTAAAAGTAAAAGAAAAAAATATTATAATTTGGATAAATTATTATAGATTCGAAATATATCTATAATAATTATAATTACATTTTTATCGCATTTTTGAATAATTTTTATGTGTTGAAATCATTAAAATGAATCTATCATTTAATTTAATGATATATAATATATAGTATCTTTGATATATAGTATCTTTGAAAACTAACTTCTATATTATTCTTCTTTTTCTTCAATAGCGCTACAGACCATTTCGGGCATGGGCCTCCTCAATGAGGTTTCGTAACGTTTTGTTTTCTCATATTGAGCGGGAGAGCCTTGTCAGGACTTTGTTCATGTAGAAGGACCTCAGCACTTGCATTTTTAGCTAGTTCAACTAATGATTATTAAAAGAACCTGTGCCCAGTGGCCACCACGAAGAGGTAGACCAAGTATTTCGTAAGGAATGAAACAGTTTTTTTTGAAGATTTTATACGATAGAGATGTCCTTTTTTTAGGTTTCTCAAATTCTCAGAAGTAATTAATTAAATTTGTTTTAATTCAACATTGAAATACTTTTGTTTTTTTTTTTTTTATAAAAATCTCTGATATTTTATTATTTTTATTGCTTTGATGTTTAGAATTTTAATTTTATTAGATCTACGGGTATAGCCTAATAATTTTATTTATTAAATTAAGATTTGTTTTAATTATAAGCTGATTATTACATAGAAATGAAGTCAATTAATGTGCGAAAAAATTGGCTATAGGTAAAATTATATAGAAATAAAAATTCGCAATTTGTTTATTAACTATTTTTGGGTTGGGATGATAATAATGAATCACTTTTAGTCATTTGGTTCTGTAATTTGAGGTACTTTAAAGAATTGTTTTACAGCCAATGACATTATTTCAGAGAAAACTAAATTCATAGATAGTAAAGTTCTTAGTTTTAAAATAAGCCACAATGATGGATATTCTTAGTCGACTTCAAAATTTTTATATGTGTATATACACATCTTGCAGCAGGCCTCAGAACTTAAAGAACTAAAAAATAAATAAAAAAAGAAAATAGCTGATTTTCATTGGAATTTTTTTTTCAGTGTTATAGTTTTTATACTATAAAAAAATAAAATATTTTTTCGAGCCAATAAAAATGTTCAGTATATAAAATTTTTTGTTTTTCACTTAACAATGTATGTAGATGGTAGGAGCATAACCTTATTAAAAATAAATTTAATTTTTCCTCCCATCTGTCTAATAAAAATGTTCACAAATGCAATTTATCCAAAACCAACAGAGCAATATAATTTTTTTTCTCCATTTTATTATTGTTATTAAAAATAATTATCTTTTTTAAATAAAGTATTTTTTATTTTTTTAATAAAAATATCTAGATCAGAAATAAAGAATATCGTTCAGGAAAATAATTGCAACCTTAAGGTATATAATTTTAGTGAAAAAAAAAAAAAAACTCGGTATAGAATAAAATATTCAAGTTTTATTATAATTTAAAATATGTTATTTTTTTCTTCTTGCAGATCGAAATCTGCACTGAAAGAACATATAGCTGCGGCAGCTATATTTTCTGTATATTATTTCGAAATTTGCTATTTTATCATAGGAAGGAAAAATAGCTAATTGATTTACTTTTTAATATATCTGTACTCATATCATTATAGCAATATTTGCCATTAAAAATCTCAGAAACGCACGTATTATAAAAAAAAAATATTTTTTGTTATTTATTTTTCGCTAGAAGAAACAATAAAAATTATAAATTTCGAGTAGCGAATTTTGCTACAATTGACTTGCTATATATTTTTGGACGAGTTATTATAATAATAATAATAATTCTTTTTATTTCGATATTATATTTACAATTGTTTTACACTTTTTTGTTTTTGAGTTCTAGACTTAGAATATCTTTACTACTAAGAAATTTTTATTTTTATTAATTGATAATATATTTATCACGGTAAAAAATCCATCTCTCATTTTGAATCACATTATGTGCACATATGCATCCAAAAACAATTATGTAAAATATAGCAAGTTTTTTTCAAAATAATAAAAACAAAATGTAATAGTTGTAATTTTATGTGTTGTTTTGAAAAATAATTTTGAAAAATATCGTAAGTATTTTTTCAAAATAAGAAAAACAAAATGTAATAGTTGTAATTTTATGTGTTGTTTTGAAAAATAATTTTGAAAAATATCGTAAGTATTTATCAAAATAATAAAAACAAAATGTAATAGATATATAGTCATAATTATGCTACGGAAAGAATTTTGGAGCAAAAACCTTACAAATTCATCAGCAAAAACACCTCAAATACAAAAAATAAAAATTTACTACTTTTTTTTTTGTTTTTTGCTTTTTTTTTGTTTTTTTTATTTTTACTTTTTTTTTATTTAATTTTTTTTATTTATTTATTTTTTTTGTTTTATTCATTTTTTTTTTTTTCCCATTAATTTTATTTATTTTTTTTTATTTAGTTTATTATTCTTCTTTTTTTATTGGTATTTTTAATATTTTTTTTTTATGCCCGGTTGGAGCTTCGAACCACTGTCCTTAACATTGCAATCCATCAACTCTGCCACTGAGATCTATACCAGTAAATTTACAAGACTGTACAAAACAGAAAATATAAGTTCCATATCTATTGAAAATTTTTGTTTCTTGTATTAACGATTAAATTATTCAATAAGAAAAACATTTTTTTTCAATTTGATCAAATATTATTTTAAATGTGCAAACAAAAAAAATAAAATTTCAAAAGTGAAATCAAAACAATAAATGAAAAAAAAAAAAAAAATTTAAATTAAAAAGTTATTTGCGCTACTGAAATTTAAAATACCAAAAATGTTAAAAAAAATTAGTCAAATAAAATTGAAAAAAATTTAATTATTTTTTTTTGTATTATTTTTTTTTTTTGCAAATTTGAAAGAAACCTAATATATTTGATAAATGTGTTTGTGTATTTAAAATAATTTTTTTTAAAATGGCTGTTCAAAAGTAATTTTTTTCAATTATCAGTCAAAAGTACACTGAGATTTTTAACCGTGTACTTTGAAACAAATTTATATTTTTTAGGTGAAAGTTAAAAAAACCTAATAAGAAACTTAATAACTAAACTCATTCAGACGAGTTATTATGTATTTAATAATAAATGCAAGATTTTGAGCACATACTATCAGTTTTATATTACAGTTTTAGTTATAACTTTATAGCTGGTTCTTAAAGCTAATTTTCCAATGAGTTTTTTTTTCAGTGTTGAATTTATTAAATATTAATAATAACTCGTCGAAAAATTTACAACACAAATGAATTGTTGCTAATGTTGCCAAATTCAAAAAAATTATCAAGCGAGAAATAAATATCCAAAAACATATTGAACAAAACTGAGAAATTGTTGAAACTTTTCAGTTAAAAGAAATCTTTTATCTTTTTAAAGGACTCTGTAAAATTGAATAGGACATAAATTTTCTTATGTTTAATTTTGTAAAAAAAACTTTTTCTCATAACATTATTCTAAACAAAAAAGAAAAAACACAAAAATATTTTCTTTTAATTTTTATTATCTTTTCGTGAAGTTGTTGTTGTTGAATTCTGATTTCATAATAATATTATTTTTATTTTTGACCTTCAAAATTAAGTAGCCAAGATAATACAATAATAATAATAATAATAATAATAATAATACAATAATAATAATAATAATAATTACACTTAAAAAGTTTTATAATTAAGCTGTCTTTGAAATTTAAGTGAATAGAGATTTACTCATCAAAGAAATAATATTGTCTATAACTTTTGTAAATAAAAAAAAGATTCGTCTCCTCATTGTTTCATACTGATAAATTTGTTCTGATAATAACTATAATTGTTAGCACACGACACGAAAATTAAATTATTTTAGTTGGGAAAAGAAAACATTATTTTCTTTTTTTTTTAAATGGAAAAGCTTCCGTCTATCTATATACAGTACTAACGTTTGATAAAATTTAGTTGGAAATTCTGATGGAACTTAAATCAATTGTGGAAGAATGTAGGGATTAATCTTTCCGGAATCTTATTGGAAAATAAAATTTCCTTTTTTTTTTTTTTAAATTTATGACAAATCAGCTCGAATAAGTCAAAGTCTAAATTCACTCTTAAATAACTCATAGTACGTAAATATTTTAGTTTAATGTTTTTAGCCGTTCATTAGTCTTAGAAATCTTTCTTCATTTTTATTTAATTTTCTCTTATCGATTAAAATTCAATAAAATAGCTGTATCTTATATTGGATACGGCAACTATGTTTCTATATAAGTAAAGCTAAATGATAAGATTAAAATACAAAAAAAAAAAAAATAATAAAAATAACTTTAAATTTAAAAAAAGGTGATAGGTACAAAGAATAAAAATGAACTTATTAAAATTCAAAAATATATTTTATTATTTCTTCAACTTTTTTAATATATATATAATACACTTGAAAGTATCGGGATTATGTAAATATTTTCTTTAACCGTAAAGGAAACTTTTTTTTTTTATGTTTGTTAATGCAACAAAAAATCTTTTAACCTAAGAGTGCATACAAAAAGTAAGTAAATTTATTTAGAAATATTTTCGTATCAAACTAAACTTTACAAAAACTTTTTACTTTTTACTTTTAACTTTTTAAATATCTGTATATAATATGGAAAATATAAATTTCTCTTGACAGATCATAAAATTTAAAGCTATAGCAAAATTTTATTAAACTTTAATCTGGAAAAAAAAAATACATAAAATTATATTTCGTTTCAAATTGAAGTTTATGTTGTTTGTTTTTTAAAAGAAAAACTAAAGTCGTTAAGAACCGTTGGAACCATAATTTCTATAAAATTGGAGATTGAATAACCTTTATTTATTGGGTAAAATAAATGAATCCTTTTTCGATCTAGTGTGCTGTAGTTGTAAAAATTGTACTTAGTAGGTTCCAACAATCTAATGTCTATCACATTTCCAGGGTGTTTTTTTTTTTCAATAAAAATAAATGCCACAAATTGATTAAATATAATAAAAATTAAAAAATTATGTAGCTAACCAACTTTTGCAAAAAATCCATATATTAGCAATCATATTTCAACACAGCTATCAATGTCCACGTGAACAATTAAAATAAACGATATCTAACATATACATACTATATATATGTTCTAACCCTTAACCAAAAACAGTTGAATCACTCAGCTTCATGTATTGTATGAATAGCTACTACTGCCATGATGTTTTGATAATGTTATTGATATTTTCTTTATTTCTAAGGCACTACGATATAAAATACACAAAAAATCTGAGTATCAGTTTTCTTAGTAAATATATGTATATAAGAGCTTTTGTTTTTATACAAAATTATACATTTTATGTAATCCTAGTGATTTTGAAAATAATACATAAAAAAAAAGAAATACTTCTTTTATTAACGAATATATATATAGATATAACTAAGTACTTTTCTTTTTACCCGTATGAATTTAAACGAAATCTGAATATGTACGTCGTACATAGTTGTGAATAGTTAATTGCAAAAAAGATTTTTCTATTAATTTTTTTTTTCAATACGATATTGAACTCTGATATATATTTAGATAAAATTATAATTTGAAGTAAATTGTTGTTAAAGCAATATGATGTTCAATTAGCTTTAAAAATCGGCTTATGTATGTGTATTAATTTTTATCTCAATATTGGTTGATGGATTATAATCCTAATATTCGGGATCTAATGCTGATCCTTTAGCTGAAATGAAATTTAGTGAAAAAAAATGGTCCGAAAATGATTAGTAGTTCATTTATTGCAAGTCTTTAAGTGTGAGATGAGCAAATGTGGACAAACATACAGTAGGATATACAGACAAACATATAGTCCTTTTTTTCTAAAACTGCTACTGCGATTAATTTCAAACATTTTATCGTATGGTTTTAGGTCAAACAATATGAAAAGGATTTATTCCTCATATTATTATCGAATAACATTTTAGCAATATTATCAACTATACAACTATGTCTACACATAACTTTTAGAATTTTATACAAAATGTTAGAAATAAATATTTTGTTCTGATTTTGGAGCGATTTAAAAAAAAATACCTAGTACTCATTTAAGTGCCCTTTGGCTTCCTTTATAGCATAAATATTTTTTTAATTAATAAAAATAAAAGAAATATTTGCCAATACATATATAAAGGTTTTCTAAAACATGTTAAAACAAAAAAAAGAATAATTTCTATTCTGCATAACATCTACTATGGTTAGTGATATAAAAAAATTTTCTGGGAAAAAGTTTACCACCTGAGGACAAAAATAATAATAAAGTTAAGTGACTTAAGTGGAATTAAATAGCCTAAGCACCCTTATATTTTTGTTTTTTTGTTTTTTTTTTTTTTTCGAAACCTAAAACCAGAGAAAATAACTTTTTATAACTAAAAACTTTTACTTTCTTGTTATATTTTTATTATTATTATATTATTTTTATTTATTTTTTTTTCTGTTATTTTTTCGAATTTTATTTTTTTTTTTGTACAAAAGCGCAGATAATCTTTTATGGATTAGTTTTGTTTTCTTTTTTTTTTTTTTTGTTTTGCTATTTGTTCAAAGAAGAAAATATTTTGGTACATATATTTATTTGGGAAAATTGGTGTTAACACTATGAACAAAAAAAAAAGAAAAAAAAGAAGCATTGTATTGATCCACAGTATACTCTAGAGAGAGAGAGAGAGCAGAAAACATTAACATGAACTAAAATCGAATTTAATAATGGGATAACGCAAAAAAAATAATAAGAAAAAAAAAAAAAAAAACAACAGAAAAGAATTCTGCACAAAAATTTATAGAAAATTTCTTAAATATTTTTTTTTTAATTTTTGTTTTTGTTGGTAAACAAATACACCGCACTTATATAATTTTTCCTTAGAGTTATACCATTGATTAAGAATATTTTTTATAAGATAACTTATTTTCATAAAAATTTGCCGCATATAAATATTCAGCCGTCAAATAATTAGAGTTTTAAATTCTTTGAAGTTGATTTTTTTGCATTCAGATAAATTCCTTAAAAAATCACTGTGCAACAAGAGGTGGGCTCATCGCCTTCAAATAAAAATACAAAAAAAAAAAAAATTGTATGAAAATTTCAATGGTTGTTGTATTCTAAAGTAAAAAAAAAAACAAATCGATATTTTTGATTATTAAGAGGCCTATATATTTTGAAAAATTTACCTTTATCAAAATTATTATGTTGTTGCCATAAAATAGTTTTGAATTCAATTTATGTTATAAATATAAATTATAAATATGTATAAAAGAATATGTATATTTTTTTTTTGACTTATGTGTAGAAATCGCGTTATTTCATGAATTTATAAAGGAAAAGTTTATTTAGCAAAAATATTATAATATAAATATAAGGTGATATATATGTAGTTATTATAAATTTTCATTTAAATTTTCAGTTTTACCAGTAATATTTTTTGTAAGTATAGGTTATGTTAAGGATAGTAAAGTACGAAAATATCAACCAAAATGTATGTTTAAATCGAATCCGTCGTCTTTGATATGTCTCATCAAGGTTATAAACAACCTTGAGGAACTCAAAGTTTTAACAATTATAAGAAAAATATATATAGTTGTAAAATAAAATAAATTTAATGTTTAAAAGTGCTTATATTATACCATAACTTGAAAATATGTGTAAAATTTTGATCCTTCGACACTATATTTTGATCCTTCGACCCTATAAATTTAATGAATATTTTGTCGATAGCTGTTTCTAGCTTAATTCCATAATATTTCGTTATCCCCGAAAAAAAAATAAAAAATTATTAATATTCTTTGTTTCATTTTTGATTGATTGACATACACACTTTTTTTTAACCAAAAAAAAACATAATAATAATAAGAAATCTACGGTAATTAATGTTTATTCAAATATCCTTGAATTGAATGAAAATCTATGTATAGGTAGGAATGTAAGAACATAAATCGACAATATAAAAAGAAAAAAAAAATCAATTTAAAATTATTCTTGCCACAAATTCAATAATCGCATCCGTTCAACAACAACAACAAACGAGTAAAGAAAAAGTGAAATTGTTATTATTTTCGTTATTATTGAAAGCTTATTGTTCATCCAATTTTACGCTATTTGTGTATATATACATTATTATATACATATAAAAATATCAATATTTATAAATTTTTTTTTTCTTCCTCTTATTTTCATAATCAAGGAACAAAAAGGTTCAAATAAATTAAGACCTTTTTTTTGTTTTTTTGATTTATTTAATATACGACACAGAATTATTGAAATAATTATAATTTAATCCAATTGCAAAGAAGTATCTGTAATACAAAGATAATCTTCTATTTTCTCATTGAAATAATCAATAATTATTGTGAGAATTGTAAAGGAATATTGGTCTATTAAAATACGAAGAGTTTTGGAGAAATTAATGACGATAATGTTAATCAATAACTGACATTATCAGAAACAGATATTATTATTTCGATTAGTACCTACCTAGATATTCTTTTGAAGAATTAAATTCTTGAAAATTCAAACAAAATACATATTCCCATTTTGACAAAAAATTCCATAAACTTTATTTATAAAATATTTTCATTAAATTAAGAAATACAAGCTCAGTTGAACTTATCCAGAAAGTAGCACAAATAAATAAGTTCAATATATTTGAAATTAACACTATAAATGCATTGTGATTGTGAGCCATATGAAGTTCTCTGAAGAACTTTCAAGAACTATTTCATAACTATAAAATGTACAAACCTCCTTCTGCATCAGAAATTGAAACCCAATAAACACGTTATTATTAAAATATAATTTATCACTTCTAAAAATTTAAGAAATAGGCAAAAGTTAGACAGTTGTTATTTCTTTGAAACAAGAAACATTCCCTAAGATCTTATTATATCAAATTATTATCATAGTTTACAAAAAAGGATTAAAATTATAATTATTTTGCATAACATCAGATGTTTTAGAAAATTTTAAGAAAATTTACTTTCATAAATTGTTTTTTGTTTTTTTTTTTTCTTTATAATGGTTTTCCCTAATCAGTTTATGAAAGGATAAACATTAAAGAAAATTAAAAAAAAAATGTGCAAGTGTGGTAACATCAATATTAAATCAATGTGAAAAATGTTAAACTTTAGAATTCTGAATTCTAGATTGAAAAAACAAATAGCTGCCTCTTAGAAAAGTCAACTATAAGGACCAGCTATAAAGTTATAACTAATACTGCGATATTTTCTGATAGTACGTACTCAAAATCTTGCTTTTATTATTAAATACATCACAACTCGTCCAAAAATATAAAAAAAATGAATTATAGCAAAATTTGCTATTCGAAGTTTATAATTTACTAGCTGTACCCGCACACAAGTTGTTGTGGAACACACGTTTTAAGTGAAATTTTTGTTGTCAGATTGACGAACAATTATAGGAGCTAGTTATTTTATAAATTTGGGCTAGGGTGCCATTCAAATTTTAAAATAGCCTATAACGACCCCGAGACAAAGAGACGGTGTAAATTTCGAAACGATCGGTTGAGTGGTTTAGTTTTTAATATTTAATATTTGATTTCTATATATTCGAAGAGGCTCCCTAAAAAGAGGGGGCCAAATTTTTTGTTACGAAATTCGTGTGTTTAATAATTTTTATGGGTGACATGAAATAATGCCCAATGTATTAACGCCCAAAAGGCGTTATTTCCCTCCGTAGTGGGAAATAAAGCCCAAATTGAAATAATGCCCAATGTATTAACGGCCAAAAGGCGTTATTTCCCTCCGTAGTGGGAAATAAAGCCCAAATTGCGTTAATTCCACGGGCGTTAATTCGTTTTTGCATTTTTTGTTTGTTAGAAAAGAAATAACACCCAAAGCCGCAAATCATACTGACCAACCGCCCGCCCGCCGCCCTGTTGCCCCCCCCGTGTGCTTACCAGACCTCGATAAAAAAAATGTTGTGTGGTAAGCACACGTGGGAGGGAAGGCAACAGGGCGGCGGGCGGGCGGTTGGTTAGTGGGATTTGCGGCGCTAGCGCCGCAAATCCAACTGACCAACCACCCGCCCGCCACCCTGGTGCCCCCCTCGTGTGCTTACCAGACCTCGATAAAAAAATGTTGTGTGGTAAGCACACGGGGGGCGGGGCAACAGCACACGGGGGGGGGGGGCGACAGCAGGGAGAATGTTATAACCGCGAAACGAAATTTTTTCAATTTTTTGCCATCTTTTTTCGCGGTTATGACAAAAAAAATATAAGACATTTTTCGCGGTTATGACACTTTTATTTTTTATTTCGCGGTTATGACAAAAAAAATTCGCGGTTATGTCATGTAGCCACAAAAACAGATAGTGCTGCAAATGAAAATAAAAATCCACTTATTTAAATTGAAACATTTTTTTGGCCTTAATTCACTCTTTACTTTCATTTGGGTTTTAATTCCTCATATTTTCGGCTGTTATTTCTCATCACTGTGAGAAATAAAGCCTAAACGCAATTTGGGCTTTATTTCCCACTACGGAGGGAAATAACGCCTTTTGGGCGTTAATACCTTGGGCGTTATTTCATGTCACCATTTTTATGTACCAAATTTAAATGAAATCGGACAAACTTTTGAAGTCTTCCCCTAGGGTAGGAGAGGTCAATAAATTTTTTGTTACGAAATTTATGTCTAATCATTTCCTATTTTTACGTGTCAAATTTGAATGAAATCAGACGAACTTTTAAAGTCCGCCCCCAGGAAGGTCTCTGGGTAGGAGGTCAACAAATTTTTTGTTACGAAATTTGTGTGTAATTATTTCCTCTTCTTACGTACAGAATTTGAATCAAATCGGACGAACTTTTGAAGTCAGCCCCCATGGGAGGTCCCTGGGTAGGAGGTCGCTGGGTAGGAGGTCAACAAATTGTTTGTTACGAAATTTGTGTGTAATCACATCCTCTTTTGACATACCAAATTTGAATGAAATCGGACGAACTTTTAAAGTCTGCCCCCAGGGGAGGTCTCTGGGTCAACAAATTTTTTGTAACGAAATTTGTGTGTAATCAGTTCATCTATTTACGTACCAAATTTGAATGAAATCGGGCGAACTCTTGAAGTCCGCCCCCGGGGGAGGTCCCTGGGTAGGAGGCCAACCAAAATTTAAAATAGCCTTTAATGACCCCCGACCTGACACAAAGACATGGTGTAAGTTTGGAAACGATCGGTTGAGCCGTTTAGGAGCCTATTCGGAACAGACAAAGAGACAAAGAGACAAAGAGACAAAGAGACAAAGAGACAAAGGGACAACTTCTGCTTTATATATTAGATTTTTAGAATATGAGTTTCTAAAATATTTATGACAAATTAGTTAAAACTATTATAGCTATTTTTCCAAGCTATGACAAATAGCAAATTTTGCTTACGTCGTTCGCTAGTTCTATTTGAACTATATACATATCAAAAACATTATACAGAAAATATATGCGGCAGATATGTTTTTTTTAAGTGAGGAAAATTGATTTCATAATTTGTATCACAAAACTATGCACCATAAATTGTGGAATAATGAGTATAGGTACTTTCAGGAAAAAAGAAAAATAAATAATCCTAATTTGAATTTATTTTTAATGTATTCAAAAAGGAAAATAATTTGATGGGAATTTTTTTTGAGAAAATTTTTTACCTTCGAAAAGGTGTTAAATTAGATTTTTAAAGGGTGAAATAAATTCGGTACTTTTTCAATATATATGAAACTGGGATCATAATGAAAATACATTTTTCGGTTATTTATCTTTAGAACACTTATTGTCTAATCTAAGATTTCTATTATCGAATACAGTTATTATTTCTTTCAATTTGCTTTGTGCATTAAATTAATTAATAATGAGAAGATATGTTTTCGTCCAGCTAAAGGTTTTCCCAATTTACAAGCAAATCTAGAAAAATATGAAACTAGATCTGGAAGGTGGAAAAGCGATAGAAAACTTGTTATTTAACAAAAATTAAAAATTTTCTTATCTATTAATTTATTTATTTCAAAAAATAAGGATATAAGTATAATAATGTAAATATTTTATTCTTTACAAATTTTTAAAATAAAAATTAGTAATTTATATGTTAATTATCTCTTTTTAATTACTTCCCACGTACATTTTTATGTACAGATCAAATAGTACTTTAAATGTCTATTGCGAAATTTTGGAATATTAAAAACAAAAATAATTTCTTTCAAAATTAAAGAAAAAAATAGAAAATTGAGTTTCCTTTCTCTTACTTTCTGTGACAGACACGAATCTAAAACAGAATGAATTTTACAAAAATATATATCAAAACCTTAATATTAATATAATATATCTTAATTAGTTTTTAATTTAAAGTGTAAGATTTTTATTATGTTTATTTATTTACAAAAAAAAATTAATCCTATCAAATAGCTTCCAGGGTTGAACTTGTTGTCAATTCAGTTCACTGGAAAAATAAGAAAGCAATATTTGCAGCAATTCCACGCGAAATGCTTTTTAAATTCTGATTAATACATTGTTGTTACACTGCCACAGTTGATTAATTAAAAATTAATTTTTCCAAGCTTATTGCTGGAGGAAAATCAACTTAATTGAAGCGACTTTATAACAAAATTTTGAGAATATACATATTATCTATATATTATAAGATAACTTTATACTCTATTTTAGGTATAATTTAAATAGGTTCAATTAACACTATAAACCTTAAATTGTTTACATTTTAGTGTCTTAAAATTTATGCTATTTATAAAATATTCAGCAAAATTATTTTTAAATGTGTTAAATTAACATTTAAAATTTACATTTTTAAAGTTCAAAGGAATATAAAATTATGGTTACATTAATGTGTATTATAATTAAAATAGAGTTTAGGTATATAGAACGTTTTTTTTTTTTTTTTTTAATAAATCTGTTCTTAATTACATATTTTCAACGTTATGTAAAAATTAGAATAGCTGTAATGTACATAATGTATCTACTGTTAATAGGTAGTAAAAAGTATAAATTAGTTTGTAATGTGGAAATTAAGTTTGCCGATTCGAATCCGGTCTCGTGCAAAATTATAAATTAGATTTTTTCGTAGCTTCCGAGGTGATACTCCTTAGGAATATTATGTTAAACAAGTTAAGCCCATTTAGGTGGCCTAATTGGTTTGAATAAATGAAAAAATATGTATATATTAAAGTTTACATCAAAATTTTATTATAAATTCAATATTTTTAAAGGAAATTAATACAGGTATAACCTTATCGAAAAATTATAGTAGTCAAGGCAAAAAAAAAAAAAAAGTCGCTATAAATTAAAATAAAAATGAAACAAAAATGTCAGAATTTTTTTTTTTGAATGAATGACTTCGTTATTCATTCCATGTGACTGAGAATTTAATATACCTTAAGGTTTACCCATAAATCCCCTGTCTACAATAATCTTTTAAAAATACGTTTGAATATACGAATGAAAATTATAATGGATTTAGTTTATTACAAATTCAATATTGATATGATATTAATTTGGTAATAATTTTTGAATTTCGTAATATTTTAAAAACTTTTTTTTTTAAATTGTGCAATTTAAATATTAAAACTTTAAGGGCACGGATTATAATGTTCAATATTTGAAGAGTATTATTTACGAATTCAATTTTCATTACGATCGTTTTCCTTTTTTTAGTCCATTCTCGAAGAAAAATTAATGAAACGGACTACATGGTTTCCATGAGTTACACGTCCGCCCGTTCCCGATAAAATGCTAATATCTAATGAACTGCCTAATCGATTTCATTTCTTAGGATGCCAAAATATGCGCAATCTCATTTCATCCCGGCTAAAGAATGAAATTCTACTATTTCGGGTTTGGGAGTTAGAGGCTATGAATAAATTTCATTTAGACTTTCGTTGTTTTGGGTATAGGTAGATGTCGATTAGATGTAATATTTGACCCCTATGTTATCGAGGATTCAGAAAGATTTCATATTACTATATTGTACATTTGTATGACATGTTCCAAAGTCAAACCAAAAACCAAAATAAAAAACCAGGAAAAGAAAAATATAACATGAATTCTCCCTACAGTAACACTCTTGTGTTATAGATTATTACAGCCTTCAATTTCATATTCAATTGTTTTTTGTTTTTATTTACAAAAATTTTTATCATGAGATTTATTTTGTGTCAACGCAAATATAATGGCTGGCTAGTAAATTTATTAAGAAATTGAAATCAAAAATATAACATAAAATAAATAAAATATAGAGAAAAACAATAACACGAAGACTCTGTACCATTAGTAGTGTTTGTATACTCGAATACATTTTCAAATAAAATTACAAACCATTATTTGCTTTCGATTCGATTTAGAAGAAAAAAAAATGAAATGAATGTTTTTGAATTCATTTGTTATGACTGTATGTTTATTAAGATTGCATAGTATACAGGGGCTAAAATTCTAGAAGGAAACATATAGTACACAAAAAATATTGAAAAAATTATTGAACTGAAATAGATAAATTTTTTGATTTCAAATGAAAAATATGCTTTCACCAATAGTTCTTGCAAAAAATTTTGCAGCCCTTTTTTACACTTAAACAAATTAAAGTCTTATTAAATCGATATGAAATATTTTTGTCCCTTACAAATTTAATACATAAATAATTAATTTCATTTCGTTTTACATTTCCTGCTAATAATTGCAGTAAACTGTATTGACCTATTATTGATAAATGTATGTATACTTACAACCTACCTATTAAGCTAATTAAATTAAAATCTGATTTTAAACATTGAAAAATAAGTAATTGAATTAAAAAAAAAAAATTAAAAAAATTCTATGTTAAAAATAATGATAATGATTGCATGAAAAATCAAAAAAAAACACACACAAAACAAATTCTATGGTTTTTGATATGAATTTTTTTTTTTTTAAATTCTTCACCAATATAATGGAAAATTCCCTTAAGAATATGAAAATGAAAATATTGTATTTTTTCGTCTTCTTATAATACAAAATCACGTTCAATAAAATTTCATTCAATAAAATCAATTCAGATATAAGATACTGTTGGTACATCAAATTCATTTTACTCTCTCTCTCTCGGTATGTATGATGTACCCTTTGTACGTGTTATGGAGTCATAAAGGTGAAATGGGAAAATCATAGAAAAAAAAGTTTAGTTTTTTATCCTCGAGTATACAAATTTTTTAGAAAAATTTTCTTTATTTTTTTTTATTGAAAAATTTTATTTTTATTATTATTATTATTTTAAAGTATGTATATTATATAGGTTATTACATTCTATAGAATGTCTAGTGCATTTAAATTCAATTACTGCTATAACCTGTATAGATAAAAAAAAAATTTAACTTACTTAATAATCATTTTAAATGCAACATTAAATAAAATGTAATGAATTTTTTAGTATCCGTTTAGGTTGTATATGACCACTATCTGTTTTTAAAGAGATTGCCAACAGCGTGTATATTTACTAATAAAGAAAGTTCCGACGTATTTTTAAAAGATTTGAAAATTAACTCTTAGTTATTTTTTGGACCAGGTTGGTTGTTGTATTTGTATTTAACTACAAACAGGCTTTCAAATAAATGATGACGTACTTAGATGAATAATATGAAATTAGTTTTGGTTCAAAGATTGCGAGAACTTTATACTCTATTTTCAATTGATCCCAATTTATGTTAAGAATTTTTCAAGTGTTTTTCTATTCGCATTACCTGCTTAATAATAGTTTTATAAAAAAAAACAAACTATGTTTATCTGATATCTATAATATACTTATTGAAAAAAAAAAACAAACTAATTTCTTTGTATTTTTAATAAATTTTATTAAACATGTATGTTATGTATACCTGGGATCGTTATTTTGTCATGTTATTTTTATAAATATACAACATAATATTTTGTATTTTTGTTTTGTAAAGAAATAAAAAATAGAATATTTTGCAGATAAAGCTATATAAACAATTTTTTTATTTAACTTAAGTTTTGGGTCAAAATTTTATGGATATACATTAAGTTATCCGTTGTGCAAAAATTTTTTCCCAAGTGAGATTAAAAAAAAAAAAAATCAAAAAAAAAAACTTTTTAGAGTTAAACAATAAAACCAAAACTTTTATGAGCGAAGAAATTGATAGTTTTTATGTTAAACCCTCAAAAGGTCGACCACAAAATAATTCAATTCTTTTGAAAATTAACTTTTATCCTTAAGGAGAAAATTACTTTAGTTTTCAATTATATAGTATTGGGAAAATCTAAAAGTATATAAGTTCATTTCAGTTCAAAAACAAGAATTTCATAAATTTTATGTTATCTAAATTGGATTGTACATAGTATAATATTTTAGTATAGTATGTTTTTGACCTAACTTGAACGAGAAGATGATGCACATAGATTCTATGTAGTAAAATATCAAAATAAAGGTTTTTAAGTTTTTTTCAAATGGATAAGTTTATATAGTAATTCAAAAAACATTAAACATAACTTATAATTTGATTAAAAAATAAACTATATAAAAATGTCATTAGAATTAATTTGAAATTACAAGCAATATAAATTAACGCATGAAGGCTGCAAATTTATAGCTCAAATAAGTGAGAGCCTTAAATCATGAATAAATAGTAAAATCTGAAAATATTTAATTTCTTAATAACACAAGAAGAAGCAATTTTTATTTGACCACTTCAATTACAGTTAAGACTAGCAGAGAGTATTGATGAAACTTCTTCAACTTTTTGCTTGCTTTAAACTCTACGTACATTATAATCTAGATGTTAAACATTGAAAAACTTCTTTCCTTTCTATACAATTTAAAAACGAAATAATACCTTTGGCACTCAAGCAGAAAAATAAAAAACTTTTTGAGTTTTTCGAACATTTCATTTATTGTTTATTGCACTTTCTGTTTTCGACAAATTTCAATTATCATTCGATATAATCGAATAAAAAAAATCATTAGGGATTTTATTTTAATTGAGGGTAAAATTTTTAGAATGTGCATTAGAAAATTTGATGTTATATACATTTCTTTGTAATTAAATTAATAATTTATATAAAATATTCTTTAATTTGTCTATTTTCTAAATTATTTTCTTATACACTTTTTATATTTTACTTTTTGCTTTTAACGCCCTTGAGTTTTTCTAATTATTTTGTTGTTAATGTTACTTGAAACATCGTTATTTTATATATATTAAATTATTGAATTATTGAAATTGAAAATGAAAAATAATCGTAATAGTTTTCATTTCTTTGAAAATAGAGATATAAAATTAGTGAACTTTTTTTTTGTCTTCAAGCATAAAATATATTACTGTGAAATATCAAATTTAAATTACCAAAAAAAAAATTCAATAAACTTTTTCATTTAAAATATATACTAAAAATTTGTTTTTCTCGTCCAGAAAATTTGCTCTCCAAGTTAAATCTATTCTAATCCAGATTCATTTACTTAATAAATAATAATAATAATGGTGCAGGTTTTTTTCTGTAATGAAGAGCCATGTTTTTTTTTTAACTATTTATGTACATATATATATGATATATACATATATATGAAAAAACATAATATATTCTTCGTTCAGTAAATTCAATAATTATGTAAGTTACGTTACATCGTTATTGATTGCAAAGATATGTCACAAAGCACTATTTTACTAATGAACCATATTTGAAAAACATAATTGTAACATTTAACAAACATTATTTTATATGTATATTTATTATACTACTCTATATGCTGAAACAATTGGGAATATTTTACATAAATAATATACTTCTTATTTTATTTTCAAATTTCAATTTGAAGTGCAAATTCAAGTAAAATGGTATTTAAAAAGCCTTACATAGCTTAAAGGGACCACATTTTGTTGAAAAGGAATAAAATAGAATTTTCGTTCAGTAATAATTATCATCTCAATATTGATTTAAATATTTATATTTACATTTAACTAGTGGATCTAAATTTTAAATATTTAAAGTTCCTTATAATCTTCAATTGCAATTTGTGATAAATAGTTCTTTCAAAAGCATTAAGTTTATATGAATATGATAAAAAACTTATATCGAAACATCAATTCCATTGTCAATGTATAAGATTATCTGATGGAATTTTTTTTATTTTTATGATTCATTTTTAAAAGGTATAGAGTTGGATGTAAGTTAAGTGTTAAACTTACTTGCTTGACTTGCTTGATTATTCATACACTTGATATATCATTTTGTTAGAAAAAAAATTATTTGAAATTATCAAAAAATGGCAAACATAAGAAACAAAACTCAACTTAATTAAAGGATCAAAAACTATAAGCTATATATCTGAGATTCTAAAACAAGCTTCTGTTATTTCTATAAAGGATTTGTATGGGCATAACCTAATAATAATTACAAAAGTACAATTTTATTTTTTTTTTTCGACATTATGATTGAATTTTAATTTATTCCAAAATATATACATATATTACAATTAATTTTTATGAATATTTGGTGCATTTCCAAAAATAATATGATAAAATATTATTATTAATTTTATCATATTATAATTCAATGATAATTTTTATTTTATAATATTCTGGGATTTATTATAATATACAATTTATCATGACATTTTTATCGAAATTTCTTCTACTTTATGACTTTTGGTTTCCAAAAATAAAATAATAATATATTTATCGTAAATTTGGTTTCTATAAATCTTGTTCAAGGTTCAAGGTTAAAAATTATTGTTAAAATTACAAAAAAAAATAAAAAATTAAATTTAAAATTCTTATTAAATATTATACTTCTGCACAACTGGTATGTTTGTGTACAACTGCTATTATGGTTCTGTACTATGTTTGTGCACAATTGGTATTTTGGTTCTGCACAACTGGTATGCTTCTGCACAACTGGTATTTTGGTTCTGAACAACTGTTATTCTTCTGTGCAACTAATATGTTGGTTCCGCACAACTGGTATGCTTCTGCACAACTAGTATTTTGATTCTGCACAACTGGTATTATGTATGCAAGAAAAAAAAACTTTTTGTAATTAAATTAGCGTATACATGTCTCCTTTCATATAGTTTGTAAAGAATAATAAAAAAAGAAAAATTAAAATAAAAAAAATATATATATTTCAGAACCGAGAAGGTTTAATTTAAATCATAACACATTTACGAAATTTGGTTCAGAAGTAAAAAAAAAAAAAATAATAATAATAATAAAATAAAACGAATGACACATAAATTCATAAAAATAATTTTCATATGCAAAAATAAATTTTCGCTGTTTTGAAGAAAATTTTTTGCGACACATAAAAAAAAAAATGAAAATTGGAAGCATATCAAATAATGTTTCCACTTAAATTGGCATTTTAACAAAAAAAAAGGGGAAAAAAAAAAGTTATGTTATTGAAATAAAAAAAAAATATATATATAGGTAGATATATATAGAAAATTTACATTCATTTTAAATAATCGCAATATAATTTTATTGAATATTGCAAAATATAAAATAAATATTTTCAAATATTTTATTCATTTGAGAATTTATTTTATTTTTTATTTTTTTACTTTAATTTGATTGCAATAACTTGTTTTTTTTTTTTGTTTTTTTCCATGAAATATTTTATTTTTGGATATTATACAAAGTAAAAGAACTTGAGCAAAACTATAGTTATCAAAAAAGAGAAATAAATAATTTGAAATTCCTGCACACAAAACAAAGCCCCAAATTGATTAAGGGGATCTGGTGGACTAAATATTATTTTATGCAGATTTCCGTAAGGCGTTTATATACTTTTGGTAATTAATTTCATATGATATATTTAAACTATAATTTACACAAGTAACGTCCTTTTAGAAATTTGATAAATTACTTTAAAAAAATTTCTTAATTTATCCTCAAGGATATATTATACTATATCCTTAAAAAAATTTTTTTTTAAAAGAATCATTGATAAAATAATGCGCTTTCTAATTTTTCTAATTTAAAACTTATAAAATAATAATAATAATAATAATAATAATAAGTTAGTGTTTCAAAGTTTTCAGATATTATAAAGTTTTGTGATGAAATTTATGTTCCATTTGCTATTGCATTTAGTAAAAAGCTAGAAAAATAAAAATAATAATAAGAATACTAAGAGAGCACTTTAACTATTAAAGTTCCATTAAATTTATATTTACAAAGTTTTTTTTTTTAACTTTTTATTTCAAAATAAAATCCTTTTAAATGTCGTTTTACAAAGCAAAAAAAAATTGTTTTCTTAAACTTTAAAATAAAAGAACTATAATAAATGTACCTATATATATGATAATATTATTAATATAAACTAAAAAAAAAAATAATAAAAATAAATTTTATAATACACAATTAAATGAAGGCGTTAATATTTTCTATAGTTTTTTAAACAATGTACTTAATTTAACAAAACGTCAAATAAAATCAAAAAAAATTTACTACAAGTATGATTCTTAACTATTTCAGGAAACTATTATATGATCGCACTTAACATACTGAAGAATTTATATACATTTAGTCTATCAAAGTCTGCTCATTTTAAAAGTAATAAAATGTAAAAGTAGGTTTTTGAAGTTAGTGAGTTTTCACGGTTATTATAACTACGTCAAAAAATTAAAATATTCAACGATAGAATATTAAGAACAGAAAGGAAAAATTCTATATATTTTTTCTAAAAAACTTCTTACACTATATTCTATAAATCTATACTATATTATTTACATTAATTATGAATGGAAAATTTTGAAAATATACTATCAATAATAATTATAATATTAATTAACTTTATTATTACAGAACCATTAAGAGTATATGTATAGTATAACTAATTGAATAGGTGAAAATGAATATCCTGTAAAAAAAAAAAAAAATTTAATAAAATTTATTTTTAAAATACTTCATAATTACAACAGCATGATATTTAATACTGTATATTAGTTTCGTGTCTATAATAAAAGTAGTTCGGTAAAGGATTATTTTCTGAAACTAATATATAGGTATAAATTTTAAAATTTCCACGGATGTGGTAGCTAACCGAAGTTTTTAGTTATTATTAAATCATTATTATAATACAATGTAACATATATTATATAACTTTTATAATATTGTATATTTAAATTTTCTTGAATGAAGTAAGTACTTATGAATGTACAATTACTTTGAAACAAATATTCTTAATTAACATGTTTAAAGTTTAATAAGTCATAGATTTTGTAATATTATATTTTGTAATATTATATTTTTTAACATTCATAATAGGTTAGATTTTTGATTACACTTTTCCATATTAGTTTACATATTTTGGTCAAATAATGAAAACAAAATTTTGGTTAAATTTAAATTTCTTTTCGTGTTGAATATACGGCAAACATTTTTGTTTATTCAAATTTACCGTCGTCTAGTAGTAATATTTCTAACTATTTTAAGATCAAAATTTTATTAAATAAATTTAAAAGAAAAAAAAGGACATTAAATTGAATGATTTTCTTTTCAATTAAATCAGTTGTCAAAAAAAAAAACACTGTAGACGGTATAGCTATTTTAAGTAAAATTCTCACACCTTTATAGTCTTTTGGGTTTTTCCTATTGTATACTGAAATAAGCTTATTGTTGTGCAGTTTTTTTTTTTCCTTTTATTTTTCCCCAAAATACAATAGAAAATTTTCTGACTATTATTATTATTATAAATTAATAAAATATAGGTAGGTAACTTAGTACACTATATATATATATAAATATAATAACAATGTGTTGTTACAAATAATATAAAAAAAAAATATATATATATATAGAAAATTCATTTTCTATTGTGTGAATTAATCAAAATGGAAAATATTAATTTTTCTTATCATAGAATAAAGAAAAACAATAAGTCATTTTAACAATAATAATATATAAATAATATTGAAAAGTAATATGTGAGTATATGGCGTGTGTGTGTTAATGAGACAAAAGCATCAAATTATTTTATAGTATACATAGCAACAATATCTGGAGAAAATCTTATAAGAAGAAAATTAATTAATTAGGAAAATTTTTTAATTGAATATATATAATAATATTAGATTACATTAAAATGTATAGAAGTTATTTAATATTAAAAAAAAAAAAAACAAGTTTTCTGTTTCATTTTATTCCAGTTACTTATTATAATTTTTGACTAATATTAGTCATCATTAGTCATTATTATTATTATTATTTTTCTATATCTAAAAAAATTTTCATTTCATAAAAATGGAATAATTATTATATTATTAACTATATTATTTAGATAAGTTACTATTTATATATATACTACATATGTACATATGTTTTAATATATGAATAATTATTACGTTTTTTATTTGAATAACTTTATTTTTATTTGTGTAATTTTTTAATAATAATCCCATTTATAACATCAAATTAGGTTCTATAACCTTAAAATTATATATATAGATAAATGTATGTGTATAACTAACTTTACGTATGTAAGTATTTTAATTTTGAAAAACAATATAAAAATATAATTATTAATAATTATTCGCATAAAAGTCTTAGGGCGATGTAGACTATATTATACAGAAAATTAGAAAAACTATTCGTAGAAAAAATTGTGAAAAACTATATGATTTTAAAAATTTCATTTGAACCACCAATAGGTTTGTGCTATATTAATTTTTTTTTTTTAATTTTTGACCATAAACAGCTTGCTCTAAGCTTAAACAAGCCCGACTAATATTTTCTACTAAACAGAACTATAAGTAATAATGAAATCAAAATAGTAGCTATGAAGTAATAATATTTTCTGACAGCGTATAAGATAGTCTCTCTCTCTGAAGAAATTTTTTTTAAAACTAATATCTAGTTTTTTAATGAATCTATATTGTTCGCCTCAAAACTTAATCTACACCTTTATCATTTACATTTTATATTTGAATAAAATCAAATTACATTATTGCTGTAACATAAAAATGTTTTCTGGAAACATAATTACATCAAACTTTTGAAAAAGATATTAAATTCACACCCTTAAGGCGAAAACTAATATTTTTTAATTAAAGTTATATAGCAAGATTTTCCCTTTTCTTTCTTTTTTTTCATTTTACAAATAATTCTACAAAAGAAGGAATAAAACTATTATTATATTCTTCTTCTTTTTTTTTTATGTAAATACATATATATAAATTGATCCAAGAATTATGCTAACAGAAGCATAATTAATGTGTTACTATTATCGTTTCCTTTTCGTAATATGAATTGATATATTTTCAATTCAATGAACCATAGCTATTATGTAGCATTGGAGCCTAAAATTAAATTTTATTTCATTTTTTTTTTACCATTTTAAACAATAATATTTTATACATATGTCACAAAAAATTAAAAATAATAAATGAGAATAATCATAAACCAAAAGAAAATAATAATAACATTATATATAAATCAACACTGAAGAAAGATCTATCCTTATGGCACATCACTACAACTTCAATGCATTAATAATACTAATAAATAATATATATATATATAGGATTTAACTCCTCAAGATTGCTCGAATATTTTGACCTTAACCTACCTTTCAAAAGAATAAAGATAGTACGTCAGAAGGATCTTTCTCTGGCACAGTTTCAACAACAGAATCTAAAACAAAAACATACGAAAGCAAGTTAAACTATCAAAGCAAACAACAGAAATAGCTTTCGGATTGACTTAATTATGTGTGGACAGTACAAACTGCAATATTCTAAATCTAACCAAATGCATCTTATTTTACAATAATAATTTTACAAATAATAGCTTACAAATAATTTATGATATAAATGTGAAGATAATTTTACGCTCACAATGATTAAAAGTTAAATTTAAATAAATTTTTTTTTTCTGTAATCTTGTGCAGAAGAAATTATTACCTGCCAATAGTAATCGAGTACTTGATCTTGAAATTCTATAACTTTAATAAATTCCCAGATATAATTAATTTATATTGGAATGAACTTTCAATTTCATTTCATTGTAATTATTATATAATTTTTTATTGGCTAACTTCCTATAAAAAATTTTCATTTTAACAAAATTAAAAATTGTTTTTTTCTTTTTTAAAACTCTTGTATTACCTTTTTTGTTCTTCAAAAGAAATGGGAGTTTCCAAAACTATAGTTTTTATTATTAAAAAAGATAAAAGACAAATTTTTAATGATAAATTTATTAAAATATCGTTTTTTCCTATCTTTCTTAACTATACTTTATATATATACTTAGAGAGTTTATAACTTATACAATTATACGTATAAATATTCTTTTCCAACAGGATTATATTTGGCATGCATTAAATGAATTAATTTATTGGAAAATTTAAATCTATTTTTTTTTTTTAAATAGTTTTTCTTTATTAACGCAATAGATACATATAGAGAAAAAAAAAAAGGTTTTTCTTCTTTATTATTAATTTATAGAATCAGAATATTATAAAACTTTTCAAAAAGAAAATTTATTGTATTAATACATGCCAGAACATTTTAATTTAATATTAGTAATATAATAATAATAATAATAATATCTATTTTAGTTTAATGAAATTGTAGCGACACACCCTTTATTCGAAAACATTTTTACATTTTACATAGTAGGTATATATATCCTTTTATTTTATTTTTTTTGTTAGAAAATATTTCAAATTTAAGGATTAATAATAACGCAAGATTGCACAGAAGTAGACTAATTAGTGTAGAAAATTTTTTTAATAATAATCATAATAAAATTTTTTTTTTTTTTCAAAAATAAAAGAAACTGCACCCATTAGTTATAAAAATATTCTTTAAATATATATTTGGTTTGGAATTGAGGACAGTGTAAAAATTTTAATATAAGTAACTTATTAAAATAAAAAATTAATTTTATTTCTTTTTTATTAGTTTTGGAAATGTGGAAAAAAAATCCAAAATTTAAGCAGATATTTTATGGAAATAAACTAGAAAAAAAAAATGGTTTCGTTAAGCCCGATAATATGTCAGTAAATGAATTTTACGAATTTTAATCAAATCATTATAGATTGAATTTAAAATTAGCTGAAAAGAAAGTAACAAAATCATGTAAATTTGAAGATATTATAAATATTTATTGAAAGGTATAAGGTTGTTTTATATTATAGTATATAGCAGGGGTGTCAACGAATTTTTCTATAAGATCTACTTCGCGCAGTAAAAATCATCTGCGATCTACTTTTTCTAAAAGTAGGAGTAAAAGGAGAAGGCAATATTTATTGTGTTCGTCTGTTAAATTAGTTCGGTATTTCGACTTTATTATTTTCATTTGTGAAAATGCTCATTCACACAAATATGTCGAACCAAAACAGGCGTATAAATTTTCAGCAAATTTTTTTTACATTCGGATATTTATCTTCTGCTAAATATTTTCAGAATTTATTTTCGAAAGCTCTTGCTTTAATATAAATATCATTTTGTAAAGTTATAATTTCTGATTCAAGTGTAATATTATCCATATCAAAAATAGTTGAAAGGTTTTTGCTTTAATATTGCTATCAAATGGAAAACTAATAAATAAAACCACATTATCAAGTTTTTTAAAATCTTCGAAACGGTTACCGAACCCTTCAATAACGTTCTTAATTTCTTTGATATATTTATTTTTATCATAATTAGTAGAATCAGAACTTTTTAATTGCGCCAACATGTTTGTAAAATTAAATAAATTTTTTTGATTCTTGAAATTGAAAATTGTAATTTGAAAGGAAATAAATATCTGAAATATGAATATTTATTGGCGATCGACCTAAAATCATTACGCGATCGACCGGTAGATCGCGATCGACGCTATTGACACCTCTGGTATATAGAATAGAGTGTAAATAATATAAATAATGAAAAATCATTAGCAATACATACAATGCAGATGAAAACTGAAGGCCTGATTTTTTAATTTTAAACGGATAAAGAAACAAAAAAACTTATATTCATTTCATAAAAATAATAAGTGTTTACATGATTTTAAATAAAAGCTTATAAATGCTTCTTTAAATATGAAATGAAATTTTCTTTACTTTCTATATTATCGTTTTCAATATTTCTGTATATATTTTCCACAAACATGTCCTTTCAAAATAATTGGAAATAACTGGGTTCATAATGTTGTTCATAATGTTGACATTGATAATGTTTATCTTAATTTTTTTGCTATAGCTAAAATTAAAAAAAAAAAAATCTTATAATGTTGAGAAAAGTTTCTTCTTTTGATACAGCAATACAAGAATAGTAAAATTAAGATGATAATGATTCAAATAAAATTGCTTTACAAATCTATATTATAAAAATTATAAAACATAAATTTAGGTATACCTGTATACAAATTTACGACTTAAGGCCAGTTTAACTATACATTATACATCTTATCATGAAATAAATTTATTATTTATGTACATAAGTTTCTAAGTCTTATGAATAGATTGTCAGTGTAATTAATATGATTAGATGTAAGTAGATTATGCAAGCAAAGATATTGGAATAACAGTTAAAATATTATCAAATTAATTGGCTTTTATGTTGATGCTTCCGTTTTGTAACGATTGTGAATTATGTTTATTATTCTAAGAAAAAGGAAGTTATTTTAGGAGTTAGCGTGTTAACAATCGATCTAATTAATCTAATGATTTAATAAAATAATTTTCTGTATTCTTTTTCATACAGCTAAATAATTAATTGGTAAAACAAAAACAACGTTATTAATATCAGATCTACCTTTTAATAATATCCAGTTCTTTATTTCGTTTTTAAATGGAAGTGTCAATGTTTTTTGTGTATATTATACATTATTTATATAAAAAAAAACAATTTTTTTTCTTCACCTTTTTTGACAGATGAACTAAATTAATGATTCACAAAACAAAACGAAAAAAAAAATTATATTCTCTCACAAATTAAATGACTCCCTAAATATGAAAATAAATAAGCTTTTTATTCTGTTTTATATTAGGGCTAATTAAAGTTGATTTTATTTTGCTCTTGAAATTAATTATATTTTTTGGTGTGAAAGCAAATCTTCCTGAAATCTAATAATAAAAAAATATATATAATATATGTATATATATTTTGTTTTTGTCATTAACATCTGTTCTTTAATATATTATATTATATATAATAATATGAAAATACTTGAGGAAATTGAAAGAATTATATATAATTTCTGTGCGAGTAAAAGAAATCTTTTATGTTGGACAAAAATATAATATAATTTTTGTTTTCTTAATGTTTTCATATTGTAATATTACGAATTAAGTTTTTCTCACTAATTCAGAAACTTAATTACTTGCATAGTGCCGGTTTTGAATTTTATATAATATAATTCTTATTTTGTACAGATAGCCGCGGTTGCTATATTTTCTGTTAATTTTTTGCAACGTATGTAGTTCAAGTCGAACCATTGGATGATGTTAGAAAAATTTGGTATTAGTCATAGCCAGGAAAAATAGCGTATAACTTTACTTTTTAATATATCTGATCATATAATTTGTTAGTTGAGTTGGGGGTGTATCTTAACACCACTGCAGTTCAAGGCAATAAATTGCCATGAAAACTTTACCATCACTCTCACATACATGCTAATATGAGAGGCGAGGCTCTGTAAGAAGCATGCAATGGAAAATTAATATAACCACCAAACGATGCTTAAATCAAGCATCAGAAAAAAAAGACTTATAGCAAAAAAAACATTAAACACTAAGAACAATTCTCGTTGCTGATAAATAACGAAATCACTAGTGACATAACACATAACACAAAGAATAGTTTCCGTAGTAAAAAATTTTAAAGGAAGAGAGTGAATACGAGATGATAGAGTAAATTAAAAAAATTAAAAATATAAATAAGAAGAAGAAGAAGAATTAGTGAAAAATATCCTACTACTTCCTCCGGCGTCAACTAAGACATTTCATGAAGAGTCAAAATGAATCAAAAAAAAAAAAAAATTGTAGCAATATTTGTCATAAAAATTTTATAAGCTCATAATATATAAAAAAATATTTTATTTATTTATTAATTGCCAGAAAAAAATCAATAAAAATTATAATTTTAGAATAGCAAATTTTGCTTCAATTCATTTGCTACATATTTTTGGACGAACTATTTTGTATTTATTAATAATAAATGCAAGATTTTGAGCACATACTGTATCAGAAAGTATTCTATTTTTACTAATAACTTTATATCTGGTTCTTCAGTACCTAATTTTCCAACGAGTTTTTTTTACAGTGTAGACTTTAAGCCTTCAAGCATGAAGTGAATGTGAAATGTTAAAGACTGCAAAAGGAAATACATTTTTTCAATTTTTGTGAATCAATTGCAGAAATGAATTTTTGAGCCCAATACGACAAGTGGAAAATCAAATATGAAAAAAACAGGATCTGGATCTTAATAAAAATGATATTAAACCCTTCTATGGTTAATAAAATGCAGAAATGAATTTTTCTAATCTAGGAAAATTGTAATAAATAAAAGATAAATATAATCCTTAAAAAAATTTCATACGAAAAAATAAGTTTTATAAAATTTCTCTTTATTGCGAACTTTTGTTTTTTTTTTTGTTTTCCACATTTAAACTAGATATTTAATCAAATAAATTTTAAATCTTGAAATATATCGTACAGGAAATAAAAATTTTTACCCACCAAGCACATTTAACTTAAGACAGGTTCGTTTAAAATTTTTTATATGTATTATATTTACTATGATTATTTGTTTCAGATTCTCAGTTTAAAAAAAAAGAAGGTATTGCAGTTAATTAAAAATCAAAAAGGGTTTCAGACCAACTTTTTCGCAAATCTATTAAACTTAGTTAGAACTTAGTTATAGAACTTTAGTTCAAGAAGATTTTTATATCTAATATTTAAATTTCTTAGGTTGAGTTAATTTGACTTTGTCGATAACGAAATATGTATGTACCACACTTTTTTCTTTTCTTCGTTCTTTTCAATCTCCTTCTTAATCCTGTTACAGTTTTTTTACTTGATGGGATTTTCTTTAAAAAAAACTTTTTTTTTTTTTCAGTAATTCATCATATCTAGCTCTGGGTATAAGAAACGTTTTCAAAATATAAATTTTTTTTATTTTTTTTCGTTTTTTTTTTTTTGAATGATGTGTGACCATGTAATAAAATAATTTTTTTTTGTCAGCTCTGGTATAGAATAGTTAAAAAAAAAGTTCATAAATTTTGAAAAATCTTCTAAGGAAAAAATTTGTCCTGCTTAAAAAAGATTTCTGTACAATGATGTCCAAAGGTATTTTTTTTTTATTTTAACAAAAGTTTTTCACCTTTTTTCATTTAATATTACTCTGTGATAAGTAACTTTCATTCATTTTTGCATGAATTTTTTTTATAGGTTATCAAAAAGAGGATGATGGGAGTTATCAAAATATTTAAGGCTCGAAGAGTGACATATTTTTATATAAAGCAAATTACAATAATCTGATTTAGTAGGAACATTTACTGTACAATAAAAATGTTAACAAATTGTTGCTGGGGTCGATAATGTTATTCTCAAAAAACATTTGAAATCAACATGCTTATTTAATGGTATATCAGTTGAAACAAACTAGGATTTCAATAGAATGGTTAGATAGAGCAAAGAGCAGGCGAAGCCATTTACTAATTAAAGTATATTTATCTTCGTCGTCATCAACAACCAATTGTACATTTGTAGTTAAGTTTATATTGGTTTATGTCCTTTAATAATATATGTTTAATAATATATATATGTTATGAATTAATTTTAATCTAAGAATGCATCGTAATGGTGTTTAAGATAAAAACAAATTAAATAAAATAAATAATAAATAGTTTTTAGTTATAGTTGACATACTTATATTTTAAGCTTTTAAGACTGATAAAAAATAAGTGTACGTGACGAGAGATTGAAAAAAAGTTTAATTTTAAAAGGAATTATCTGATTTTACGTATGAGTAAATTGTAACTTTATTTATTTTTTTTTTTTTTGTAAAATTTTTAGTTTGAAGAACCCTACTTAATCAATATATAAAATGCAGAGCTCAGCAGTTATGAAATTTTTTATATGCTTTAAGTTTTTTTTAAGGTTTTTCTTTTTTTCCCTCCCTTTTGTGGATAAAAGCGACAAGGTGTGAATATTTTTAATGAATTATTTTATGAAATAAAGTTTTTATTATGGGTAATCTTCATTTTTGCTAAGAAAAAAAAAAAATTAATCTTATGTTTGTAAATAAAAAAGAAAATTTTAGAGTTCGGTCTAATTTTTGTTTTTGAAGCGAGGTTAGACGAAATTATATTAATTTGGACTTTTTCAAGTCAAGTTTATTCATAGTTATTATTGGCACGAACAAAACTTCAATCTAAACTTAGTGTTGGTGAAGAAATCCATATTTCCTCCCTTAAAGTCAGAATATTGGAATAAATTTAGGTTTCTCCCCGGATGTTGCTTTTTAGGAGATTTATAATAAATGTTTCGTCTTAATAAACTAATTTTTAAAAATTTCTAATTTACCTATTTAATTTTGTGTTAAAAATCCTTTTTATCCACAGGAACACTATAAATAAACTTTTGAACTCTTTATTACTGAATCAATTTTCTTTAAGCCCTTTTTGTTTTTATTAATCTTTTAATATTTATTACCTTATGATATATTCAATTTTTTATTATTTAGTTTTTTTTTGCAATAATGAAGTATTAGATTATGATCAAACTGTATAGTAAATAGTTAAAAAATATAAATATATATATATATATATATATATATATATATATATATATATATATATATATATATATATATATATATACAATATGTATATTGTCATAAAGTATGTTTTAATATTTTAAAATGGTAGCACGTTTTCTCTATAAAATTGATTGATGATGTCCTATTGAATTTTCTTCTATTTTCTTCTTATTTTTTTTTTTATGATAAAAACCAATCTTGGATTATCATCATAAGATCGTCATATAAATTTTATTTTCAAAAATCTATAAGAAAAATATTATTTCTTTTACCCTTTTTTATATGAATTATCTTCATTTTTTTTTTCGGGACAGAAAAATAAAATATAAAAAAAAAGTACATGCAAAAAATTTTCATCGTTTCTTTTTTTTTTTTTTTTTTGAATAAAATGATTTTGATTGAAATTGAAAAAAGGGCTAATAACCATAGCCATAAATTCTTAAAATTTACTCATATCAACACACTACCGATAATATGATGTTTGCAGGATAATTTTTTTTTCTTTTTATTTTTAAATAATAAAAAAATAAATAATAAATTTTATTTTATATTGGAAAATTGATTTTATTTAGAAGAAACAAAATGTACCTTTTTTTTTGAGAAATTTTTTTGAGAATTTTCAGTTTTATGAATGAGCGACAAAGGATGAAAATCATAAAGAACCATTAAGTACGAAAGATACATAAACAAATAAAATCAATAAAAACACTGAATAAAAAAACTCGTTGGTAAATTAGCTATAAGGACCCAAATGTAAAGAAATAACTTAAACTGTGAGTGTGCTCAAAATCTTGCTTTTATTATTAAATACTTAAAATACCTATACACCAATTGATTTGTAGCAAAATTTGCTAGTCGAAAAAAATAATTTTTATTGATGCAATACGAGTTTCTCAAATTTTTATGGTTCATATAGCTATATTAAAAAGTAAAACTATTATCTATTTTTCCTTGCTATGACAAATAGCAGATTTGCTAGTGTGTTCCACTAATTCGATTTGAACTATGTACATAGCAAAAATATACAAAAAGTATAGCTGCCGCCGATTTATCAGTGAAATTTTCAAAATTTTGAACAGAAATATTCATAAGTCGTTCATTGAAGTTTTGATTATGTCCTCAACTTTCCAGTCAAAATCTCTCATCCTCCGTTTTCCCTTATTCATTTTTATACTTAATTTCATGTCAGAGAAGCTTTCTATAATTAAGTTTACTTGAAAAAAAAAAATAATAAAATTTTTAACAGATATAATTTTTTAAAATAAATTACCACATAAAAGGAAGAAAAATCCTTTAAAAAATATTAAATTTTTTTTTTTCGAAGAAAAAAAAAAATGTCATTACAACTTAACCATCATGGTTATTTTGTAAAAATGTAAAAACAAATAAGTAAAAAAAAAATAATTTATTATTCACACAGAAAAAAAAAATTGTAATTTGTGTAAATTAACCAAAATTAAGTGGAAATCATTAATTAAAAAAATAAAGAGAAAGCGAACAAAAAAAATAAATAAATAAAAAAAAAAGTAAAAAATAAATAAATATAAATTTTTTTTTTCTCATTCGCCCATAAAAATTTGCTCCAGCTCATACCAGTTTCAAAAAAAAAATATCTCAAAACATTAATAATAATAAAAAATGATACTGTGTAATATCACACCAAAAAGGAATTTAAATAAAAGATTCTTTAAAATTATTGACAATAATTTTTATTATTTATTTACTTGCAAACGTTTTTTTACAATGTTAAAACAAACTCAGAACTCTGTTTATAAAATACCTTTAGCAGATTGAGAGGTAAATAAGTTATGTGTACGGCAATCGCATACAACTTCCTTAATTTGCTGAGATTAGGCGCACGAAGACCATATTCTTGTCTTTCTGTTTTATTGACAATGTGATGACAGGTGTAGCTTTGATTGATCATAATGAAGGCCCAGAACTTTGCTATCTTTAAGCTTACTAAGGTATACCTGTCTCAAGAACAAACTACGGTTAAAATATTTCAATTTTGAAAATTATTGTATTTTATATACATTTGTATATGTAGTTATTGAATAAATATAACGATCTATATAGCAGAAAATAAAGCTGTCATAAATATGATTATTTTAAAATTTCCATGTAAACATAAATAGTTTCTTAGAGAGTCCTTTGTGGGGTTACTTAATAATTTTTATAGCTCCATATATCTTACTAACAATAACAATATCGAATATAAGCCGTACTTATTGTAGTAAGTAACTTCAAAACTTTACAAAATTCCAAAAAAAAAAAAAATAAAAAATTAATATTTCTTTTATAATTTTTTTATGCTAAGCTCACTAAAAAATTGGAAAATTTTATAAAAGATAAATTGTTTTTTAATACTCACTGTAATAAAAAGTAAATTTATTTGTAAATTTGAATTTAAAAAAAAAAGAAAAAAAAAAGTCAAATGAATTATGGGCTTTATTAACGCAGTTCATTTTTCTTAATTTATATTCGAATTTTATGATTATTTTGAATGTATAAAAAAATAAATGTTTTTTGTTTTTTCCTATACGCTATATAGTTAATTATTTATCAATCTTTAAGAGTGATTTTTCGAATGCCTATCATTTAGTAAGTGTCAATCATTGTGATTACAGTCAATTCTTTTTTTTTTGTGTTAGCGAATTTGTTTTTTTTTTTTTATATTTGAAGTTGTCAAAAAATTGAAATAAATTTTCAAAGACTTAATAAATTCTTTAATTTTTGTACAAAAGCAAGCATTGTGTCATTTATGTCATTGAACAGTAACTAAGATGTTATACCAAGAACAGTATTTAGATTTTTATTTTTTGATTTTACAAATCATTTCCTAGTTTAAAAATTGCACCTGCACGAAGACTGTATTAGAAATATGTGTAAAGTGTGTCTAATAGCCCCAAAATAAATTATTAATGTACACACAAATCGGCCCTATGAACTAGGATATAATGAACTAGGATATAATAGCCAAAATGAACTAGAATATAATAATATAAAAAAATGAACTAGGATATAAAAATAAATGAACTAGGATATAATGAAAATGAACT